>VYXF01005081.1:657538-718522 GCA_013397295.1 Polioptila caerulea
GGGGCCGGGGGCCTGACAGCGCTCTGCCGCGGTCCGGCCTGCGGCGGGGCACGAGCCCCCTCACACGGGGTCAGCGAGCCGCGGCCCGGCCGGGGGCGGTGCGAGGGGCGCGTGTGCCTGTATTGCGGAGCCGCGGTGTCGCAGCCGGAGCGGCGTTATTCCCGCAGGGGAGGGGGCTGAGCGGGGCTCTCGACGCCGAGGGGTGCCTCAAGCATCGCAGTCCCCTAGCACCGCTCGTCGGAACGGCCCGCGCCCCTCCGGACGGGCCCGGCTGGACAACTTCTGATGTGCGGATCCCGAATACGAGCAGCCCCGGTAATGCCTGAGCGTGAAAGTTGCTTTTATTGTCTGTGTGTGTAAACCCACGTAACGGTGGTGCCTCAGCAGTGTCTCCACGCAAGAGTACTCTGTGTCTGTAAGGTGCTGCATCACTTCTTGGAAACCCACTGTCCTGGAGCAGCATCATTGCTTGCCCCAACGAGAAAAGGAATAGTAGTTTCTCTTCTGTAGTCGAAATCCATTTAGAGTGCTCTTTACTAGGGAATTTTTGGTTTGCCTTCCATAAAATGTAATAAACTTAACAGGCCTTTTTTGTTGGGTTTGTGGAGGTGAAATCTAAATTGTGGGGATTGATGAGCTATAGCAGGTCAGCATGTCATAATAACTTTTCTTTAAAACAGTAGCACATGAACATGCATGGTTTCTAAACTTGTTAGTATACTGAAGTTAGGAAAAGGTTCTGCCAAGTGTGTCTCCAGAATTTCTTGGTTCTTACATGCTGGTTTAAAAGCAAACCGATCTACAAACGCTGTATTAGATAGAGCATGCACCTGATGCCAATTGTGACAGCTGCAGGAAATTGTATGTGTAAAAGAAGTAAAATGAGTAATGGTGCACGGCTGTGAATGCAATCAGCAAAGAAGGCTCATTTGTCTGAATGCAGGGCATCTGTCATAGGCACACAGTCAGAAACTGCTGCTTTGCTGTGTGACTCTTAGGAATCCTGCTATTTTTGCAACACTTATTACTGGAATTTGCACAAAGAGGGGTAAGCGATCTGTGTACTTTTAATGTGCTGTAATAACATTACTAACCAAGTGTGGATTAGATGAAACAAAACGGATAATAATTTTTGATAGCTCCTGTGAAGATGCTGCGAGTTCCTGCAGGACACTTGTAAAAGGGTTATTGCTACCACAGTCACGTTAGGTGGGGGTTATAAATTAGACTGTACAATGGTAGCACATAGGTGCTTTGCAACCAGATGTTGCAATTAGCACTGTGCGCCAAGTCTCTTGTATGGGAAAATGCGTGTCTTGATGTTGTGAACAATGTCTGTCTTGTGAGGCAGAATACTCTGTGCAGAGAAGGGGAGGAATACTTCTCATTTACAGAGGATGCGGAATAAGAAGCAAGTGTGTGCTGCTTCAAACGTGTTATGGTTCCTAAATGCTGGGAAGAGTGTGCCTACAGTCACTGAAGGGATGGTGTGAGCGAGGAGCCCATTCCTGAAGCAATGCATGCCCATACTCATCTTACTCATCCCTCTGTGTTTCTGAACACAGTGGAGTTTTTGCAGCTCTGTCCTGATGCTACGTATTGCAAAATTGTTTAGGGCAAGATGCTGTTTTCGCCTGAAGGGTGAAAAGAGGTGGAAGTTGTGCCCAAAGTTAGATGTGGTTAGCGGGTAGTAATTATGCCAAAGACAGCAGTGGACCACAAGGACATGAAGCATGAGTACGCATCAGCTATTTCAGCCAAGAACTGGAGTAGTAGGTGGGATAAAGATCTGAACTCGCACTGGTTTATGAACAGGCCAGTAAGAAAATTAAGATGTGAACTACATATGCTTGCAGTGTGAGTACCAGTGCAAACCTACTGAGCTGAAGTATTTTCATATTGTGACTGACAGCATAAATGCAGAACATAACACACAGTGTAGCTGTCTCCTGTCTCACTGTGCCTGTTCCCAAAGGTTAAGCGTGATTACAGTTTTGAAGGTGCCCTGTACAAGATGCTTGCAGCTCATTACACTTTGCCTCTCCTGCCCCCAGTACTGTTGTGCTGTTTCACCAGCTTGGGTTCAGTGGTGACTCCCCTAAACCTGGCTACCTGGCAGCTTGCTGTTTGTCTCTGATGGTCCCTACACTGCGGAGTCTGACGCTGCAGTAATATTGCATCACAGGTGACTTTTAGCACGGAGGGACAGGACCAGCAAAATCTCCAGCAGGATGAAGCGCATGGTTTCAGAGTTACTACATGTGATTAGGTCCAAATTAGAAGGAGAGGCTGCATTGCCCTATGAGATCCTGACATGACTAAAATTTACCTGTATCATCAGAATTTGTTTAAATTAGTTGCATTACCTGGCAATAGCACAAGAATTAATTGAATTGTGTTATGCAGGACAAAACTGCATCTTTTATCAGAGCAACAAACGGAGTGTTACTTCAGTTACAGTGGTGCTCAGCTAAACTGCTTCCTGGACCATGGGATTAACTAACAGAAAAAATACTTTATGAGCACTGCAGAATCAATATTGACATAGGAGAGTGAGCTGGAGTCCTTTCTGATGGGTGTGTTAACATCAAAAGTGTCCAATAAGTGCCATTTGAAGACTCTACATTGCTACTTCGTATCCGAGAGGAGGGCTGAGGTTTGATTCCTCCTTTTCCTCTCCTCGCTGGTTCTAGAGTGATACTGTGTGCTGCTGAAGGGTATTTGCCACAGTCTTGTTAGGTTCAGTAATATGAGGGGTAGGTCTGGAATCAGCAGTGTTTGAAAAGGGGAAGTTTGGGATTATTTTGACTTGGAAAAAAATTCTGAACTTTTGGGAGTATTTTTGTAGTGTAGGTGGATATGAGCATACTTGGTGAAATGCCATTTTCAAGAGAAGAGTTAAAAAGTAGTAAAAAGTTGGCTTCTTACTGCTCTGGGGTAGAACTTTGCTGTTGGTCATTCTTTGGCTCTAGAGGTTTCTGTCCAAGGTGAACTGAAACCTTTTTTCCTCCAAATTCTTAGCTGGTGTGTTGTGGGCAGCAGCAAGGTTACGTCTGTCTCTGTCATATTTCAGCCCACCCATTTGCTGGGCTCAGGATTTGGTGTGACCAGCTGATGTATTAGGGTTTAATTCCTAATTTAGTTATAAGGTCCCAGTGAAGCCTGTTACCTCCATGTAATCCTGTTGAAATCACTGGGTTTGCATGAACACAGTGAAGTCAGGCCTTGTAAATTTGAGTAGCAGTGGAGGTTTTCTAATGATACTTGTTAATTATACTCTTCAACTAAGCATTATAAAATGCAACATCAGCTTATTTCTTGCTTTATTCCTCTGTCTCACTTGCATTTTATCATGTCTAGAGTTCAGTGTTGCTTTGATGTGTTTCAACTTAAATTTCTTTGGGGCAATTTTTGTATTTTTTCTTGTATCTGTAAAGCATCTGTGTGCCTATAGCATTAGACACAAGTGAAACTACCTTTGAAAATGTATGTTCAAATCCATCAGTTGCAGAGCTAGACCTGTAAGTCAGCAAATACCTGATTTAGGGCTGTGCAGATACAGTTCTGTGTTACAAGCTACCCTGCTCACTGAATGAGGCAATGATTTTCAGGAAGAGTAGTGTGTGATCTTAATAGTTAAGAGGAGGATTAATGCAAATGGAGCTAAAGTAATAGGCTGCTTTAAACGTGGTGCTTCCGAATTTTCAAGAGCTTTACTTTCAGCCCAAATAACCTTCTTGCAAATTAGTTTCTAAGATGGAACCTCTTGGTATTGGGAGGCTTAGCCCCTTTTGTGTGTTTGCTTGGTTTGGGGTTTGTTTTTTTTAATTACACTACATTGTGGTATAAACTTCTCTTGCTGGCTTTTAAAAAATCTCTAAATGGGATTTGAGCCTTCAGTGGTGATTTCTAATTCAGATAATTGCCTTGCTTGGTAAGGTTGTTATTGGATGAACAGGGCAAGGACCTTTGGGTTCTGTGCTTGGTGTAGGGGAATAAGAGGTGAAGCCTGACCTGTTTCATCCTCCTTTCTGCTCTGTGTCCTGCCTCTGCATTTTAGCCTCAGCAGCCTGCCAGTGCTCACAGCACACTTGCCTCTGTTCTGTCAGAGGTGCCAGGTGCCCAGCCCATGTGTACAGGGCATTGGTGTCCATTTGTATTGGCTTTGGAAAGGCCACCAAATACTTGATTAAAAACAGTTCAGTTTAACTTGTATGGGTTGCCATGAGACAAGGAGCATCTCTGCTGTTCCAGGGAACTTCAAAGGCTGCCTGCAGACGAGGCAGGTGTCAGAGCTTCTTAAAAAAGTTGTGAAAGTCTTTGTAGTAGAAAGTGTTATGTGTCTGATATTTAAGTGTGCCTACCAGGTTTTGCCACTAATAGAAAATGAAAATTCGTGTCTAAAAATAGCAAAATAACAAGTTTTATTGAAGTTAGACTTTTACTGTTGAATTATTTTATAATTTTTCCTTCAATGCTTTTGTTTAAGATTATAAAATAATTTCTTACAGAAAAGCAGCCATTTGGACTACCAGTCAATTTAGCTGATGGTACAAATGTAAAGAAAGCTCTTCTTTAAGTGCACTAAAGAGCTCCTGTCTGTAATAATTAAAGTTAGCAAACATACAAGATGTAAACATGAGGCATGTGGTGTGTCTCAGCAAGCAGTGCATCATTTTTCTCTGTATATAATAGCTGCCTGCATTTTACAACCCACATATAGTAAATAATTGCATTTTTATCTGGAATGATAAAAGTAGACATCTTTGAAAGCAACTTTTTAACAGGAAAGGGAGACACGGATCAAAGTTCACATGTTAATTGCACAAGTGTATTTAAAAAAGCCAATCTGAAAGATTTTTCTAGCACATATTTGTTGCTTTTCTTCTGTTACCAGCTGCCACCTCCAGAAATCTGAATGCTCTCTTTTCTTTTTTTTTTTACTGTTCAGTCTTAAGAAGAAGGACTTTCAGAGCAGGGGCAGTAGTGTAATTAAATAGATAGGTTTAACTTGGAAAGGTGTTATTTTTAGGACTAGCTCAAAAGGGCAGGTACTCCTTGGAGACATTATAATATGGCCAGATTGTCTCCTCCAACTAAAGAACAGTACAAGACATGAGCAGCATAAGGTTTACTTAAAAGTTTTTGACACGAGTTATCTCTGGGCAAAAAAAAATTGAGAGGAGGCTGCAGAGTGGGCACAACTTCTGAGCCTCTGGGCTCTTGGTGCTTCGTTAAAAAGGGTGCAGCTTCCAGAGACGCTGCCCCGTGGAGGGAGGTCCTTGGTCCCTTCCCTTTCTCAGGGCCCTGGTGCTGGTTCTCTTCCCCCTGCTTGTGCGCTGGCTCCTCTCAAGAGCACTGCTGGCTGCAGCACAGAGAAACACCCTCCCAGCAAGGATTGTGCTGGAGACATCAGCTTTTCTGAGCTGCCCTAATCACTGCTCCCCTGAATTTCGATCCTGAGGTCCACGGAGCAGGGAAGTTGGTGCATGCTCCTAGTAGGAAAGGGTATGTATGTGAATAAATGCGCACGCTGCAGAGATATTTTTCTCTCTACTCTCTGTTCTTCTTTTGAGGTTCACATTTGCTCACTTTTCCACCTCTGAGCAAGGGGGAGCATATGGCAGTGTGCTGTCCATCTGGTTGCCACTTACTGTGAAATCATTATGCAGGCAAATTTGGCCCCATCTTGAATTTCTTAGGTAGGTAAAACTGTTACTAGAATGACAGCTGAAGTGTTTATACTGAGCTGGAAATGTGAATTAAGCACAGAATGAACACAAAGGGCTCTGTCTGAATATTTTCAATCTTCTACATTAAAAAACCCCAACTTGTGCGATGCTCTTATTTAAAGCAAATAAGGCTGGGATCCTCATTGTGAACAGTAGACTCTTCAAGTAGAGATAAAAGACCGAGTCCTGTCCCAGAGGATTTGCAGTCTAAATACATTTTAATGAGAATATAGTGAATGGTGATAGGTGCTGAGGAACCCGTTAGTTACAGAGATAATACTGTATGTATGTCATGAAAAATTCCGTTGGCACTTTTGCATCCTAGCACAAGCTTGTCACACAGTCTCTTGAAATGCATAGCAGATGTTCATTCAGGTCCTGTGCATTTTGGGTATACCCAGGTATTTCTTGTTTACCAACAGATCAAGCATCAACATAGGCAAAGAGAAGTTTTACTGTCGTTGGCACCTTGAGCACGTGTGCATTTTTGTTATCACATTTCACATTGCAAACATTGAAATAGTAATAACCTAGCTTTCCTCTAGTTATCTAAAGGAATACCACTGAAAAAACAATTAGGTGATATTTATGCTGTAATATTCTGATACCTTATCTGCAGACAAGAGTACCTGCTAAAGTGATTTTTTTTAATTCAATTTATTTTATACTTAGGAGGGTTAACTTTTGTACATTTTCTATTGTGTAAGTCAAGAGCTTGTTTTTCATGTAGCCACATGGAAAAGTCTGTATTTTTTTTTAATTTGAATAGATGGATATACAAGTAGAAAACAAGTCAGAATAAAGTCATTTATCTGAAACAGTCTTCCTTGCTGTTCAGATCAGGGATCCTCACTTTTGATTGTTGCATGCATATTTATTCTATAGAACTGCTGCAGTGATTAACACTGTGATATGTGATATGAAAGTTCTTGTGGACTGGAAAGAAGAGTTTTGTCTTTGTAGAGGAGAGTGGCTAGAGTTTGTTCACTGCATTCTTTAAAGTTTTCATTTTGTTTAGAACAGAAGTGCAATCAAGTTTTTAAATATTGTAAGTATTGAGATTCTTTGCCTTTTTTTCCTTCAACAGCCTATTTAAAGAACTGTCCATAGCTTTCTGGAAAACTTTTGTTCTGTACTGCAACATGCAATGAGAAAAGTTCACTTTAAGTTTTCAAAAAAAAAATCCTGAGTTTGAGATTTCCCACAAAGGAATTGTTTTTGAACAGATATCCTCTGCATTAGTATGTCTGCCAAGTGTTTTAAAATGGGAATTCAACCCTCAATACACAGCAGTGAAACTAGGCTGACAGTGGGGAATTCTGAGTAGATTTAGGGAGGAGGAAATATATCATGGCTTCTGTTAGGGTCTGTGAGAGCTGTGGCCTCTCTGTTGGTGATGTACAGCCCAACACTTGGTGTAGCAGCACTGAGGGCAGCTGGCTCTGCTGCTGGCACTGAGTGCCAGGGTCTGCTAAATCCCTGCTGAGCTGCACCTTGCACTACTTTGTTGAGCGACTTGTGCTCTGTGGAATTTTTTTTCCAGTTCAAAAGAAGGAAATGGAAAAAGGGGGATTGGCACAGAAAAATTGAAAGTTTTTCTTTTAGCCCCAGTTCTTTAGCTCAGAACGCCAGAGAGTACTTCCTGAATAGTAGTTGGAGTTTTTAAATGCATGGTGTCATATGACTTGTGTTGAAGTTTTCTGAAATATGTTTTATTTCGGAGTTTGTTGTGGGATAAATCTGTGATGAATCTAAATGTGACATGCTGAGTGAGGTTCGTGGACATCTTCACCAGACTTGTCTCCCTGCTATTGTTTTTTAATGTGAAAATGAGGAAGAATTCCTTTAGTAGTTTGCTTCTCATGAGGTAGAAGTAACTGGTAAAGCAGTTTCCCTCTGGTTTTAGAAGTCAGAATAGTCACCATAGTGTCTCCTGAGACTGACATTTGAAAAAGATTATATTTAGCTAAAGATTCTAAAGGTTTTTAGTTTGATGATAGTGACCATCTTCCTGCATCTATTATTCTGCTATAGAAAAAGAAATTACTGTTGTGCAGGTAAAAAGCCATGATTCTAGCGAAGGAAGAGACTATAACAGTTGTCTGGAAGTGCTGCTTTTAGGCTGGTACCCAGGCTTCATATCCTGCCAGAAGGCCAGAGTTTTGATGTGTAAATGAAGGTATTCTTTGAAACACTGGGAAGGCCTGGAGTGCCAGGCAAAGGATTCCCTCAAGAGCCCAAGGAATAGGAGCTCAGAGACTGTTACAACCCTTTGAATCTCGAGCTATGGACTGTCCAATTTTAAGGGTGATATTTGTATTATTTATTAATTACATTCTCTTTTGATTAAAAATGCTCGTCATCAACTCCCTTGTGCTTCTCTGAAATTTGGGAGTGATGGAAAGAAACTTGGTGTTTTTTCCATTAGCAGTTGGATATTTTACCCGATCTGACTGTGCCGCTTCATTCTGGAGCTTGTTGCTTTTGAAGACCTCTTTCAGTATAAGATGATTTCCCTTTTTTGGGGGGAAGGGGCTGCAGTCCGAGTAGCTGGTAGCCTGCCAAGGCCCAAATCTGCAAGCACTGGGTACAGTGAACTAGCACACAAAGACTAATTGATTATTTGTTTGAAGCATTTGGAAATGCGGCCGGGTCTCGGAGTGCCCAGGTGACTGGCACTGCCTGGGGTCTGGTTGAGGTTTGCTGGGTTAAATGAAGTAAGCATATCTCTAGAGGAAGGGTTCCACAGCCTCGTCTAAGAACACTGTTAATTGGTGCTTTCATGGGGGGCCTTGAGGGAGAGATTTCATGGACTGAGTGAACACGTGAAGTCAGCCAGCTTCCTTCTGCTTCATGCCTCCAAATAAGGGTTCAGGTACAAGGGACAAATTGACTGGGAAATACTGGTTTGCACAGTTCATTTTGTCAAGAGAGGGAGGACTTTATGCCCTAGTGCCTGTGTACTTCATAAGCTTTAAAAATCATTTTTAAACATACTCCCTTTTTGTTGTTGGCTGTGTGGGGCAGGAGCTTTCTCTCCTGGTAATGTCTAATGAAATTAAATACTTATCTTGGTCATAATGCTATCATAAGGCAATGCCAAGTGTTCTTTCCTAGAATAAAGGTAGAAAAAAGGGAAGGCCAGTGTTCAAAATGTTAAGTTATGAAATGGAGGATTCAGTATTGGAAGAAAAACTGATAGTGATGGTACTTTCCTTCCCTAGATGGACATCTGATCTTGGGGCTTTTACTGGTTGTGTTTAAATGTTTTAGCAAAGCATTTCAGTCTGAAAAAGGCTGTTTTTCTCTTAGTTTCGCTGAGTGTATAAAGCATACTGCATGAACAACATTTGGCAGAAGAGGAGCAAAATGTATCTGAAACCTTTAATTATATGCTGTAGGCAGCACTGTCTAGGTCAGAAGACACCATATTATCAAATAACATATTACAGGCATTCAGAACTTGCACAGTAGCATGATTATTCAGTGAATAATTGGTCTTTGTTAAGCAGATAATGGCACTGTTTGCATTCAGAGCCTAGGTTTGAAGTATATGACATAGAATATTTGTATTTTAAATCATCTGTTATCCAGCTGATGTAAGAACTAAATAGAAGAGAGTTCAGTAAAAGCTTTTAGGATGGTAGACTGCCTCTTCTGCTCTGCGTGTCTCACTGTATCGTACCTGCAGTTCTGAAAGTGTTGAAGAGATTTTTTGTTTGTTTGTTGAATTTAATTCTGCGTGAATGTTTCCAGCAATTCTTGGGACCATAAAGGTTGTTTAAACATAGACCATAAAAACCCAAAAACCAAAAAGAAAACGCCCCAAAGAACAAGAGTTTGGAAGCTTTCTGAACTGCTGATGGGCAGAAAGGGAAGAAAATAAATAGTGAAGGAGAACAAGAGTATGATTAAGACAGGCAAATAGGATTCATGAGAGAAGTGCCATGTCTTTCTGTGTCACACACCATACTTATCTAGAGGAGAAAAAGTATTTCTGTCTTATTAATATTTATTTAGGCTTTTTAATCCTTAAAGATCCCAAAGTGGAATATGAAATTATTGACTGCAGTGTCAATAGCTGATAATTTTTACAAGTATGTCAGAATATGAGCTCAAGTAAGTTTGTGGGTTCCTTGAGCACTCATTTATGTGAGCTTATGCTTGGAGGTGACTGTCAGCTTGGTGGAATCCTCAGTGCTACAGGACTCTATTTTGTACAGGCTGGGGAGCAGCTGATGATGAACAGACTTTCTCATCTGGGTTTTATCTTACTTTCTTTTTCCAAAGACGGAATTTAAAAGAAAAGCAGTAAGGTGATAAAATGATTGCCTTAAAGGACAACAAAAGTGATCCAACCTACCCAAAGTAATGCTTTTTTGTATCAAGTGCAGCATAGTCAGCTAATCAAAACACATGTTCTCTATCTGTGACTGTTTAGCCTGCAGAAGATCAGGCTGCCTTGCAGCAGAGAAGTTGTATTTTCCGTATGAGCTGAATGCCCATTTGAGCTGTGATCAGCACTCTGCCTTCCCTAAGGAGATGGCAGTGATTGTAGCATTTATCATACATAAAAGAATCTGTCTTGCTCTATATATCTGCCAAAAGACATTTGAAAAATAGAGACCAAGGCAGCAGCATCCATGATCTCAGTAACCCCTCGGACAACAAGACTGATGGTGAACTAAGGAAATCACTTCTCCCCTTCTCACCCGAGCCCCATATTTAGCAACAGCAATAGTTTTGAGTTGGGCTGATTTAGAAGCCTGTCTGTAAAGGAATCTGCTAGCAGAATATTGGCTGAAAGGTTTGTGTAGTGCATGAAGCTGTTGACCTGTGCTGCCGAGACATGAACCTCCAGGTAAAAACAAATTCTTGTTCGCATCAGAAACTGAGTATCTAGATAGAGTGCTGTAGCTTACATTAAAAATGGGTACTTGAAAATTAAATGACATAGTGGGCAAGAGTTGGAATTTTTGGTGTTCAAAGAAAAATTGTAGTGCATACAACTGTTTTAATAAAAGCAGGGAGTTTGACTGGGTTATTGAGGATTGAAAAAAGCACAGAATGTAATGCATGTTTTGCTATCATCAAGCAGCCCTGTGACTGAAGCAGAGACATAAAACCAAGGGCAAAAGTTCTATTCAGGGAAGGAAAGATGGAGCTGATTTAAGTTGCAGAGCACTCTTTCATAGAAAAGCACTGAATATTAGAATTTTGCTGTAGTCCTCTGCTCTATAACATGTAGCAAAAATGATGGATTGGTGATTCTTCTGACTTGGCAAAATTAGGGCTGCTCCCTGGAAAATGCAGCAAAAGAGCCTCAGAGGCTGCTCTGGGTATGCTCAGAGATTTGTGTGCCTTTGCAAGGAAAGGAGAAACAAAGGACTTGCAAGCCAAGATCAAAATAAAAAATTATGTATAAAAGGTGCCATTCATGACCTCTTTTTCAATTCTCTGCTAAGGGCAATGAGGCTGCAAGGTATGTAATTTCTAACGATTTTCCTTATATCAAGCGAAACATTTCCTTCATTTCTCCCTCTAAGGACTGAACTGTAAGCATTCTTGTGATTCAAGAGAGGACAGATCTAGCTACTGGACCTACGTGCTGGACCGAGCTGCTTCCTTTCTTGCCTGTAGTGGTGTGTGCTGTCAAAGGTGTTCAAGTTGCTAATTGCTAATTTAACATCCAGATGAAAGGATGGATGACGACATTTGTATGTCCATAGCTAGAGTTTGTATATCCCCCATGCAAGGAGTATGGCAGTGTTTTCAAGCTTAGATTTTTGTCAGTTTCAATAGTTTTGTGTTTCTTTTGGTGCATGGATAAGTGCGTTTAAATTAATTTTCATCTTTTCTCTGAGATACAGTTTTGCATTTTTATAATAATTGATAACTGATTGTTATAAGTTATATATTATAGAACTGAAGTGTTGGAGGAATTCGTTCAGGCATGGGTTTTTAATGAAATAAGATCTAGTAACACTGTTCGCTATTACAATTTATACTAAGTGTTTTCCTTAAATAAGCAGGTAAGCGCTCTTTTCCTTCCCCAGTTTTCACAAATTTCAATGCTGTATCTGCTGACAAAGTGGGTAGGTGTGATTAGGAAAAGCATTTCAGCCAGGTGGACTTTTTGTCATTATGTATAATATGTGTATGTGCATGTGGATCCTGTAATTTTTCTGCCTTCTCGGCGCTCATTAAGTTCATCCTGCTGCAGAGCTTCGAGTTTGATTTGTACTTTCCACCAAGTTATCTCTGGGATAGCCTCTTATCCCATTGATTTGCTGTGATATTTTTATGCTAACTTTAGCAGAAGGAGATGTTTAAGGAGAAATATTTTAAGAATTTCAAATGTGCTTTTCATCTTCTGGACGCAAACTGGCACAGCAAAGGGGAGAAAAGTCAGCATAATGTGACCAGCCGTCTCTGTAAGTTGTCGATGGAGCAGCGTTTGAGAACATCTGGACTGTGAAACACACCTCTTGAACTTTCATTGATTGGTTCCTTGGGCTGCCAGCCAGGAAGTGTATTTTTAGATACTTGCAGCAAGTCTTATTGCATGTGAGAGAATGCCAGATCCATAGTTTGTCAGCTGCTGTTTTTCAGTAAGCAGGGAAAATGGATTTGGGTTTAAGTGAAATAGTTAATTTGGTGCTGCATTGCGGAGTGCTGGTGGTACAGCTGTACCTGAGTTAGCTTTGAACTGGGCAGCCTGGCAACTAGTCCCAAAGCCCAGCACGAGCTGTGGTAATCCTGAGTGCTAATCCAGAGAGGAAAACTATTGGCCTGGATACAGTAATCATTTCTTTCACTTAGCCATGGCCTCTAAAAGCAGAGATGGGAATAATGTGTGTGTGTGTTTGGTTTTTATGGCTCACCATGTATTTTTTACCGGAACAAAGGGAGGCATATTAATCTAATGGAAAATGAATGGGTTGACTCCTAATGTCAGTGAAATCTGATGCATGCTGCAGGTACATGGCACACTAGAGTACAGCTATTCCTTAGGACTTTTGGAGCAGGCACGTTCTTGTTGAAAGCAGGAGAAAATGTTCTGCCCTCCGGCTGTGTGCTCTGCCTGCAGCTGCAGGGCAGTGGTGCAATGTGTGTAAAGTGTGGGGCTGCCTGAACTGATCTAATCTTGCTGGTTACCTGGGTCCTATCACATTCCAGGAGGATTCTGCTCTTGGTTGATGGTGAGCTGTGGTTTGGCCTGCCTGTATTTTTAGCCTTTTGATGCTGCCTTACACTCCTTCTGAGTGGCATTATTCTCTGAAGCTCACCATACTTGCTTTGGACACCTCTCTGTTTGTGCTCAGTAGAAGAGCATTTCCAATATTACTGGCTCTTGAAATTACTTGTTAATGGAATATCTTGTCAAAACCTTGTTCATCTTTGATTCAAGACCAAAATTTTCCTATCCTGAGGCATTCCCTGTTTCTCATGCTGTCTGTCCTGCAATTTTCCTGAAAGGTCCTCTGTTCAGCATCAGTGTGGTAGGTCCATTAAACCAACCTATGTTGATAAGGTATTTAATCTACACTTGTTCAAAACTGTGTGATCCTACTACTGCAAACGATGCCTCAAATTAGATTAAGTACTTTGGAGCAGAGTTTATATCACTTGAAAAACCACCGTCTAAATCTCCTAATGTGTCTCTAAGTAGCATGTGAATAACTAAAGTATGGGCCAACTTTCTTGTATTCATTTCTAGGACCTTAAAAATCATAGGATTCTGGTTGTCCTTGTGGTGTCTTTCCCATCTTGCCCTGCAGTGGAGTTTGCAGTGGACTCCTTGTCAGCTCTCACTGAGATGCTTGGGACCAAATGAAAGATTTCTACCCTCCACGTTTCAAGTGTTGTGAGCTCTACAGTTCACAACCTGTCAATTGCCAACATTGTGCTTTAAAAGAGTATGTTGAGAGTGAGAAGAATTATACAGGAAAATGTTTTACAACGGACCAGTGTTTGGGAGGTATGAAGGCTCACAAAATATTGCTCCTTTAAATCCCATATTGCTCTTTGCAGCAGATTGTCTCATTTCTAGAGCTTGTTTTTACAGTGACAAGTGCAATAAATCTCTCACCTGATGCCAGTATCATCTTAATTCCTTGCAGATGTTCTTGGTTTATTTGAAAATTTGTATTGATTTTGATTTTTATATTTCTGATTCAAATAAGACTTCAAAACCAATTAATTTTATTTTTGGAATATTTTCATATGTATCTAAAAAACCTCAACAACCTACATTTACAATACTGGAGGCTTTTCCTTCTGTTGGAAAGTGGCAGGATTTTTACCAACAGAATGCTAGACCGAAAGCCAGAAACTTGAATACTAATGCAGATTTTAGCATCTGTTTCCTATGTGGTCTTGGGCTTTGTGTTTAGTTAGGGAGTATGTATTCAGTAGCTTATTTAAATTCTGTTGAAGATGCTAGGGAGTCTTTGGCTGAGTTTGATAGATTGTTTATCCGATAATGGTTGGGTTTGAGGGGTTAGTGCAATGGTGATACACAAAGTATTTCTGAAAATTTTCAGAGCTGTTTTGCCAGCTCTTCATGATTTTCATCCAGAAGGTAATACAGATGTAGCTTCTTTGCTCTCATCTGTCTGTTTTGAACATTTTTTTCTGAGTTTCATATCTCCTAAAAGTGTTTAATGATTAGACCGGTCAAGTAGTTAGTTTTGGGTATTTTTTTGTTTTTAATAAAGATGAATTGATAAATCTTAACAAAAGTCTGTGTTTGCAGCTGTAACAGACACGATTCTGTTACAAGCAGGTGACTGGTACGTGTTACAGGTTGAAGAGCAAAAATGTGTTTTATTTATATCTTGATATTTGTTTACTGTTCTGGGGCTTGCATGGCAGTATGAATCCCTTGCATAACCTTTGCTTGAAAATCATCCTTTTATCTGCTCAGTGTATTAGAACCTCTTTATTGGATATGGGTCATGGGACTTGAAGTACTAAATAAGATACTGCTGAAATAGAGCTGAGGAGGGTGGCAAGATGACTTCTACATTGGGTCACACAGTGGCCAAAGCTTTTCTGCTTGTTCAGTGCCACAGAATACTGAAGGATAGAGGACAAAGGCTTTTCTGTGGGGCAGTGTGGTTGGGGTTTCCTGTTTTCTTTATGATGTTCTGTTTTGAAGAAAGTAGTTACTAAACAAACATGTGTTTGTATGGTAAAAAAGCTTGTATTTTCTATATTCCCTGTGCTGAGCTCTAGGGTAGCAGAGTTTGTTGCATAAGCTTCCATTGTACATTTCTCCAGCAGACACTGTCATGTGTGATAGAAGTGTTCACAGAAAATTATTGTATCTCCTTTAAGAGATGTTTGTTATAATTATTTAATGCACTGGCAAAAGCCACTGAGGTTTGATTTGCTGTTAGTGCCAGACATTTTGCATGAGAATAACTTTTCTCCATCATATCCCTAACTGGAAATGAACTACTGTGGCTGTATATTGAAAGAGCAGCCTAGGATTTAACATGCATGACTTCTGATTGAAAATACATGAGAGGTTTGTATATGCTATTTATTTATTCCCATTTTGCTATGATTTGATAAGTATTGGGTAGAACAGTTACTGCAAAGTTTACTCATGGAATTTCCAGAGAAGCTGAGGGCAGGTCCCTCTCTGTGCCAGTCCCTGCCCTGTACTTTCTGGCTGTGTTGTCACTGACAGCAGGAGCTTGCCTGAGGCAGAACCTCTGGGGTTCTTGGGGCGACTTCAGGAAGACCAGCTCCCAGCCAGGAGTCCATTTGCTACTAGATTCATCAGTTTGCTTTCCCTGACCATTGTGTCTTATCACTGCTGTTCCTTTAAATTGATTACCAAAAGTTTTCTAAGGCAGGGAAGTTCTTGTTTGTTTATTTGTTTGTTCTCTCTCATTCTTTTCCTCCTCCATGAAGGAAGAACTGGGGTCTAGTCCTGTGAAGGCATCTGAAGTGGCATTCAGGCACCAAAGTCCAAACAGCTGAAGCAGCGTCAGAGCATTAACACTTCTGTTTGAACCAAGGTGCATATTTTATCTGCCTCTAAGATAAAATTGTTCTAACTGCTCAGTGCCTCACTCTTGCTCATGTTCTTCTGGGGCTGTAATTTTACCATGTGTCTTTAGGACTGTGGTTCAAAGTGCATTGCAGAAGCCTGAGAGAGATCTGAGGTAAATTTTATATCTGAATCCCAGAGTACCATCTTCATTGCTTCACAACATGGATTTCTTAGTATGGTAGCAGTAGCATCAAATTAATGTGCCACAGGAAAAGCTGGTTCTAGGCTCACAGTTTTGAATAGCAGTAAGATTAATTTAAGTAGAGAGTGAACTTTGTGAGCCTTTAGCAGTTGAGAAGTTGAGTTTATCTTGATGCTGATGCTATCAGTGGAAGAGCACAAGCTGACAGCTCTCCCCTCTAAATCAAAGGGAGTTCATGGGTGGGTGTTCCTGCATCTTCTTTGAAATTTATTCAGTAGCTTGTGATGCTCTGCATTTCCTCATGTGACAAGAATATTAGTCGTCTCTGTTCTTGCAGAGTTGAAAGGAGATGAGAGCTGGGCAGGGATGGTGATATTAGGTATTCTTGAGAGGGGAAAAAGATAAATTGGACATTTTTACTTTCCATGTATGGTTTATTTTATTAGCAGTAGCTGAATGCATTTTAATATGTATTTATATGGAGAAGCAAATAGCTTCATTCTGAAGGAACTCTGCGTGCCTGTGCAGATCAAATGCTTTTAAACATTTTTAGAAAGTACTTCTCTTGCATACTTCATTGATCCTTTTTGTATTCCATACAAAATAACTAAGGAATCAATTACTTCTAGTAACGAAGAGCTCTCACTTCCTATCCCTTTTCTAGGTCCAGTGTGAACAACTGCCTTCTCTGTTCAATTTGCAGTGGACAGACAAGGCAGACTCCAAACATTGTTGGCTGTGTGTGTGTCCTGGTGTGATGTGCTCAGGCCCTGGAGGTGAGGGGGAAGGCACACTGCTGCAGGTGGGGGTCTGCTGCAGCTGGCAGGGCTGCCCTGGGCAGGCTGTGGCTCCAGGTGCTTCACAGACCTGGCTGGGCTGGTCCTGCTTGCTCAGCGTGGGTCGAGTCCCTCACCATCATTGTGGCAGAAACCTGGCCTGTTATTTGCAGTAAGTCCATTGTATCACCTGCTGAGGGAGCCAGGGTGACCTGGTTAAATGCACCAGACATGTATGGAATAATGGCTGTCAGTACTCTGCATGCTGTAGTAAGGTGGTTAAATCTTGCCTTGTAGGCTCCCAGTGATCAGGAAAGACTGCCAGCCAAAAGCAATGCAGCTGTTGTGTCCCTATGCCTCTGTGAGATAACCTGCCTCTGAAGTACAAGACAGATGTGAATTCAAGAATTTTAGTGTGTTTTTGCAGAGTGGAGTTTATCCTATGTACATCACCAGGATTAAATGCTGCAACTATTTGTAAATTTGCATTCTGAACAGCTGGGCTGTTTGTTTCCAAAAGCTGAATTACAAAGCATAACACTGTCCAAGAGAAGAGCAATAAATTTCACATCAATGGGCTAATTGTTGTAAACTTGCTTTTAAGACACACAGTAAAGCCATAAATTTATATAAATTTATTGCGTTTTGTCTGGAAGGTTGCCCGTAATACTTTCCAGGAATGACAAAAGAGAGATATTTCTCACAAATATATTTGTAATTTATTCTGGACTTAGAATGAAATCTTTGGTTCCAGATGCTTGCTTTGATTTGTCTAATAACTGGATTTAGTGCCAGTCTAGTTAGGTTTGCTTTGATTCTGTACTGCTGATTATGTGAGAGACAGAATTGGTCTGAAGAATTTACTTCTCACTCTCCCTCCTAGCTAGAAACGTAACATTTATGGGCCTCACAGAGTCATAATTGGCAAGGTACATTGAAATCAATTGCTTCAAGAGATGCCAACAATTTCTTACAAGATTTTCTCTGTACTTTCTCCCACTCTTATTGTAATGTTGTGACTCTTTTGTATTTTGGTTGACATTACGTTCTCTAGAAAACTAGAGGATACTTCTAAAATTTCTAACGGCCTTTCATTCCAGAATCCATTAGGCCCAGCATCTGAAGAAAATTAAAATTAATTGCTTGAGGATGAGTCTTAAGGTTGAAGGCTAAAAGACAATCTCAGTTACATTAATCAAAGCTTATGATCAGAAACTCAAGCGAGAGTTAAGCCCCAAGTAAGATGGGCAGCACATATGATGGATGAAAATTAAAATGTAGTGAGTTTTATCTGTTTTTCTGAATTACAGGTGGTGACAGACACCGGGACTTTCACGTGACTAAGACAGATTGCCAGTGTCACCCCCCTGAATTCACAAATACCTTGTAGTCAGGATGTCTCAAGGATTTGTGTTGTTCTGCTGCTCCTGTTAAAAGCCTGAGTGAAATTCCAGCTCTGTCCAAGTAAAATTTGCTGTTGGATTCCAATGGACTTCTGTTCTTACCTCAGAAGCCATTAATAGGCTGCAAAAATTAGGTTCATGTGTGACAAATCTAATTAGAGATGACCTGCCAGGTATCTAAATAGACCTAAAAACATTAATTCTAGCATGTTCATAAAGATACATATTTTTTTCTTCACTATAGTAAAGAGCAGCTGGACTGATCTTGCTTGGCTTGAAAACAAAAAGATGTGGCTGCAGGTTTCTGGTTTGGCTTTTCACTGCACTTCCAGGGAGTAGGAAAAAGAGAACTAAAAACAACATCCAAGAGTTGCCTCTTGACAGACAAAAGCAAACCAAACTTCCTTGAAATTAAATTGGTACATGATTTGCTTCCAGTAATAATAATGTGGTTTGATACAACTTGACTAGATTGGTGTTATTCCCAAATGCTTAAATTCAGAAATGCAATTCTTTTTAGCCAAGGAAAAATAAACCCAACTTTGGGTTTCAAATTTTATATTTGAATATATAATCTAAGAGAGATTTGGAGGGGTGTGTGTGTTTGCATGCGTTTCTTTGTTTGAGGGAGTTTGTTTGTTTGTTTCTTCTGAGAAACAGAATTTATGACACAAAAAATTACGGTTTGTGGGAGGGAGTGCCTGTGTTATGAAATTTGTCCAAATGATCATCTGACTATATGCTGACTGAGCCCAGAGTCATTTAGTTTCCCAGACCAGAAAAAGTCAGATGTTTGCAGTCCAGTGGAGCTGTTAATGCCAGGCTCTTTCCTATCAGCATGTGCAGTGGCACACTTCAAAAGCAAACTAATTCTGAGCTTCCAGCAGTGAGCCCAGGAGCAGCATCCCCACGGCGTCGTGCCGGGGCCCTGTAGCCGAGCCCGCGGTCTCTGTTCAGGTCCCTGTGTTGTGCTGTTCCGAGGCATCATCTCCCTGGGAGCCCTGTCTGGCCCAGGTGCTGCTCTGTGTGCGCAGGTCTGACCTCACGTTGCAGCCAAGGTCCCCCAGCAGCAGCAGCAGCTGTGAGCAGAGCAGGAGATGCTCAGGCGTGCAGGGCAGTGCTGTGAGCTGCCAGCCCTGTGCCCAGTCCTGCTGGGGAACAGCCTGCTTAGGGCTCTCCCTTACTGAGCAGACCCAAACTAGGAAGACCAGACAAATCTGTAAAGGGACCTTTTAGCTATGTGATTGTTCTGTTTTGTTTGTTCTCTGGTCTCAAGAGCCCTGTGGTGTAGGGATTTTTTTCTACCACCTGCAGGAACTATAGATACTGTGGGGAGCACCAATTTATTACTGCTAAATGAGAGTGGTTTGTAAAATGGAAAGGGAAATGGCATGCTTGGAATTACTCCAGAGAAAGAGATCAAATGAATAATCTTCTAGCTGAATGAATGCCTGTTGTTTATTGAGGAGCCAAGAGCAAACTTGCTATTTGGATAGCCTTTGTAGATGAACAGGTTTTGCACACCTTTGAGATCCATATTGCTCTCAGTATTTGCCATAGTATTAAACTTCCTCAAGCAGAAGGCTCTCAGTGCAGAGAATACCCTTTCTTTGCCCCATGGCATCTTCTGAATTAGCAACGCTGTGGATTGCTGCAGTACCTGCCAGACCCGTGCCTTTTCTGGAAATCACTGGGAGTGTGTGAGAACCATGAATTCCAGCAGTGCCAGTATACACCATATAGCATGAACTGAATGAGAGCCCAGAGGAGCTGTGGGCAGCTCTTGTGTTGAAAGCCTATTGATGCTGGAGTATTTGCAGGTCACAGAACCTTTCTGGAGACCTACACAACCCCTGCCCTCCTCTCCAGCTTCCATGTGAAGAGGGAGCACAAGGAAGGAGCAGCAGTGGAGTCTTCCTAGAACCTTCCCAAAGAGAGCAGCTCCTCCTGTTTCTTTTCGTCTGGAAGTGCCGTGTGCTGCACACCTGCAAGCTCCTTGGAAGAGGGTGGGCTTGACTGGGCTCTCCTCAGGGCCTGTTTTGGATTAGTCCTCCTCTAAAGGCTTGGTACCAGCTACTGTTCTTTGTTCTGTAGTCCAGATTTGCGGTACTGAAATGTTCAGGATTCAACCAATGATCATGTTGCATTTGTGAAGAGATTATTGTAATTGTGCACAAGATAATTTTTCTTTTTTGGCCCATCTAGGCTTCTCTCTACAAAGTGTGAGTTACACTTAGGAATAATGAGGGTCTTTAGTTACATGATTACATGGTGGGGTTTTTTTCCTTGAACAGAGTTCTGCTTAATTTCAGCATACAGGATGATTCCACAAGGGGATAGAATTATGACTGCGTGAACAAGTGCAAATCTGCCATTTCCTAATTTGTGAATGCCTGGCTTTTTTTTTTTTTCCCCCCCAATCCAAATACCTTTCCTGCGATGGAGGAGTTTTTTCCTTTTTTTTTTTTTTTAATGTGGTATATTTAAAAGCTTTGCTGTCAATCCCTCCGTTAAAAAGATGCAAAATTTGATGTCCCTTCTTCCTTGAAATAAAAAGCTCCTTCTCTTGTGCCTCTTTCCTTTTGGACACTGCATAGGAATGTTAAAGATTAAGGAAGTTAATTTGCTTTTTGTTTTCTGTGTGGCATCTCTACAGTCATAATAATACTTTCTCAAATTCTTGTCTTACATAAGGCATTAGGGAGCGTCAGTTTAATCAAAAGAAATTTTTTTTAATACCATAACCTGTTATTTTTCCTGTTGGGGTAAAAAGAAAAACTAATTTTGTTTAACCCAAAGTAAAGCAAGGAAGTGCTGGAACCATACTTGCAAATTTGTCGGTTTTTCCCCTTCAGAAGTAAAAGTTGCTGAATTCCTGAAAGGAACAGTTTTGGCATACAGGACCAATAAATTTTCTAAATGCAGATGATTTGAGCTAATTAAAATTCTCAGGACAAAAACAGTTGTGATCCCAGAGGGCCTGGGAATTTCAGTTCTTGGAGATATGCAGCGTGCAGTAGTAGCAATGAGTGAACACATCAGCTTCATGGTGACCCTCAGCATGATATCCATGGTGTTCATCACCAAAAATTTGGCTTGGCTAATTCACAAGATTTATAAAAAATGTATACATCACTCTTGCCGTTTCGCTTTGAAAGCTTCTGGGGTAATGTCTGTTTAATGTCTACTCTTATTTCAGATTATTCCTTTTCTTCCTGTTTTTCTGAATAGCTCCCTGACCTCCTTAGGATTGCCCAGCTGGCACATGAGTAGCCATCATTTGCATTTACGCTTTAAAGTGTATAAGGCTTTCCATTTATAGACTGAAATAAGAACGTAACTTGTTTGCACAAAGAAGAAAAATTCTGTTTCTTGATGTGGACTAGATTCAGAATAAAAAGCTCCAGTGTGACACAGAAAGAGAAGCCCTCTTCCTCTGCACGCCTTCCCCACTCTCTTCAGTGATTTCATTCTGGGTGTTTGCTCCAGTTGAATATTGCCAGTGGCCGGGCCTCTGCACATCGTCCTTGAGTATTTCTGATCTAAAGTCTTTCTGCTCTGTGTGCTTTGTTTCTTTGGCTGTGCACAATGCCTCTCCCTGCACTCTCACTTTTGCTGACGCAACTGTTTTTGGAGCTGTACTATGACCTGTATCAGGGAAGGCATCCTGCTGCTTTTTTTTTTTTTTTTTTTTTTTTTTTTAAATGGATGGGTGTGGGCAGAGAAAGGAGGTGAGGGGAACTGACAGAACACAAAATCCCACGTTGCAGCCACAGTGGTGTCTTCTTGAGTGGGATCTGTGGTGTTTCCTTTGCATGCAAACTGAGCCTGTCCAAGTGTCTTAACTTGCTATTGGGGGACTTCTTAGAAGAACACGTCAGAATTTGGTTTTGTAGCTGCCTTGTAAGGGCACAAACTTGTATACTTCAGTTAGCATCTGAATTTTATACAGGAGCTTACAGATTCATAATATGCCTCAGAACATGAGCAAGTGCAGCAAACAGCTCTGAATCATGTTGTCTTGACTTCAGCTCAGCTGAATAGGGTATAAGTTAGTAGGGACTTTGGTTCAAAAGGCTTAAATTAAATCATCTTCCTACTCCCCACCCCCAATTGGGCCCACTACATTGTGATGCATATTTTGTAAGACTGTGCTTAAATCAATGCTAAAAGCCAGGGTTTTCATGCACCAGTGGAGTATAGATTTTTAATATTTTTTTAAAGTTTGATATTGGAGTTTTGTTTTTTGTTTTAGCTTATAGTGTATGTACACCATATGCTATACTTTAACATACATTTTCCAAACTCTATGTTTTCTGTTGTTTCAGCTGGATTTTATCTCCTGTTAGCAAGCCCCAGCGGAGGTGTGGTGACTGACAATAGAAGGCTGATGTAAACATTAACAAATGAACTGGGGCAGGATGTGTGCTGGGCAAGGCCAGAAGCAGGAACCTTTGCTCAAGTGCAGCACATGACCCCAAGGGCTGCACAGCCCGGAGCTGTGAGCAGGTGCCTGCCAGTGCCCATGCACAGGAGAGGGGGGAACCACAGGCAGCCCACCCAGGGGCACCTCACAGAAGCCATGGGGAGCACTGGCATGTGTAGTGAGGCTGCAGAGAACAGAGCAAAGCTGAAAGGCTTGGAAGGCAAGGACAGCACTTTTAAGCATTTCGAAGATCTTGCCTCAGAAAGAGCTCAGTGGTTGGGGTACAACTTCCTTTGATGCTAGAGAGGGGTGAAGAACTGAATCAGCTTGGCTGAGATTTGAGCTGTGATCCCACATGTTTTAAGCTGGGCTACCAGTTGCAAACTTACATGCTTCCCATCAGATTGCATTGTCTTCTTGGTACATACAAGATGTCACTCTTATAGTGCAGTGAATATTTCTAGTTGTTACACTGTTTGAAAGCTTGCACTAGAAACTAGTGGGACAATTCTTTCCTTTCTGTTGTATCTCCCTTCTAACCTGTTTCTGTTAAACCTTGGAAACTGTTCTGCTGCTGCTACAGCCATCTCACCTGGAAAACACACCACGGAACAAACAGAATTGCTGAACTTTCAGGGGCTGGGCATTGCCCATGCTCACGTGGCAGCTCAGCAAGTGCAGTGTGCTGCCTACTCTCAATCCTACAAAGTGAGGAAAAAGCCAAAAACCCTGGACCTGTTAGTAGTTCCATCAGATGAGACTATGAGAGATGAGGCATTTTTGTCTACTGAACACTGAGTGTGTTAGGTGGGGAAGGGGCTGTATGGAAAAATTTTCTCTCAGGTGATGGATGGAATACCCAAAAAGTTGCCCTCTGCTTATCTTTGTTGGCAGGGAGAAGAGCAACATCATTTCACTTTGCCTACAGGAAAATCCTATAGGAATGCAAACAAGAGATAAGTTTAAAAGAATAAAATTGCCCTGCTGATTCCAGCTGCCCAGATTCCAGCTCAGTTGCCCAGAAATTTCATGTGTGTTTCTTGCAAGTGGTATATGTTGCTATAAAATGTGCATTTTTTAAAGGAAGTTAAAAACAGATAAAGTGGAGTGGATGGTAAAAAATTATGCTTTTGCAGAATACCAGTATATGTTAAGATATTTCTGTTGCTTGCATAAAGCCAGGAAAGAAGTGTCAATCAGTAATCCATTTAGGACATCGACAGATACGTATATACAACCTATTACATCTTTTTTGTCCTCTTATTGCACTTACTGACTCTGCTTGTCTCTTCAGTTTGTTAGATTAGCTAATACATTAGTCATTTTTGCCAGAGATTACTCACGTTTTGCCACTTTCTGTTCCAGGAAGGTTGCAGTGAGTCCTTTGGAGGGCTGAGTCCCTGTCTCTGCTTTCGGGTGTCTCGGCGTTGCTCGTCTCAGCGCGGTGAGCTCCTTGTGTCATGGTAGCGATCCCTGCAGCTGCGGCCAGCTGGACTCTGCTCCCTGCAGAAGAGCTGCTGCCTCCTGCCAGCGGCTCCTTCAGGCCTGGGGTGAGCAAACTTTACCTTAGAGCTGCCAGCTCCAGCAGCAGGAGGGGGCTGGCCTGGCTCAGTGCTGCTGCCGCCGGTCATACCCAGTTCAGAGCCCCGGCTGAGTTGTAGAACACACCTCTGTTTGATTGCAAATGTACTTGCAGCTTTGGGAAAGCCAGAGACTCTGTTCTGGAGGGACAAATATTTACTGTTTGTGTCCTGGCCTGTTCCCTAGAATCTTAGGATTAATCTAAAAAATAAGATTTCTTGAAATCTAGATGTACAGTTTTTGTCACTGCTTTTTCTAAGTCCCCTTTGGGAGTGAGATTGGGTTTACCAGCACTGTGCTGTCTCCCAGATAAATGGTGAGGTTTTACTAGGTTAAGAAGCTTCCATATGTACGTTTGCCGGTCTATCCTCTAAGGCCAGTTTCCATCAGTCTTATTCCCATTTCCTAAATCAGCTGTATCCCCATGTACTTTTTATTCTCCAGACCTACAAAGGCAGTTAGAGTGGGATTCTCAGTTTTCTCAGTCTCACAAGACAGACGAACAGTACCTCATGCCTTGACCATTTTCTCATGCTGAGTGCTTAGAAAACTGATTTGGATAAAATTTTTCATTTAAATTTCTTTGGGGTTGTTTCATGTTGTAAAAATGTCAACTGAAAAGGAGATGTTAGGGAGCTAACATTGCAAAGCAAGCTTGAGTCTTATATTTTAATTTTGTTGTGCTGGTAGGTGCAACAATTGCTACCAGAAAGCTCAGTGTGATTGAAATATTCATAATTTTAGGTAAATGTTTTAGTATTTTGCTGCCTTAGGGATATAGTAAGTAGCATAATTTAAGGCATACAAAGGCCAGGGAATAGACTCCCATTGATTCTTCAATGGATATCAAATCAAGTTTCTGCTGTATTAGCAAAGTTTTATCTGAAAAACATTTGTTTCTTGCTCTGTCTTTAGAAGTATTACAAGATTGTAAATAAATGGGGGGTATGCATCTTTCTAAAGTATGTATAGTCTTTTGTTTTAAAGTTGTCCTCTTCATATGAATAATTAAATTGTTTTTGGCTGACTTAACTATTTGAGGAAGGTGATCACAGTATAGAACTTTTTTCTTGCATGCCCAGGCACATTATCTGGAAAATGTGAAAACGCATTGGCTACATTTTGTGTTTTTGTAAAATTACAAAACATGAAATAAAGCCTTGGAAATGGCTCTACAAAAGATGTAAGTTCAGTTTATTTTTTTGTATGAAGTGATTGTTAAGGATCTTAATGTAGCTACATTTGTATGTCTCCACTGTAAATACCTGACTAACAATTCAGCCTGTAAGGGACTCTAGGGTAAAGTTTTGTATCAGAGCATTTTTCATGATAATTGGTGTTATTGTAAGTAATTCTAATTTGCCAATGTTATTTTTTTTAAATTCTGTTTTTATGTTACTTTTAAAATTTCTGTAGCATCTAATGTTCACAATAGCTTCAAAAGGTCTCATGATTTTTTTGTTTGTTGCGTGGTATTCCTCATTTTTCCTGCTTCCAAAACCTGTGTATCAGTAGGTTTCATTCTTACAGGCTTGTCCTCTTTTGCTCTGGTGGCCATGCATTGCTCCAGGTACAGGATAAGTGGAGATTTTGCCTTTTCCAAATGTGTTGCTGGGTTTTGTTGATCAAAATACTGTCCCAATAACAGCCCATCTAAAATGTTTGACAACACGATTTAATTTTTGGAAGAGATGTCCTAAGATAGCAAAGGGAGTCAGGAACAGTTCAAACTGGGAAATGGAGAACAGACCCCCAGACTTCATTGACAATGTTAATGTTTATGTCTAGAAAATATAAAAAATATGGTTTAAAAATGTCTTTCAATAGAATTTACTCTCCTGAAGCCATGAGCTTTCTCTGAAAATCCCCTTCCCCCTCTGATCTTGGTTATTTTCTCAGCAATTTAGTGGTTTAAAACAAGACCTGTGTTCTTATGGAATTATATATGTGTCTGTGTGTAAAAGTAAATGCACTGCAACTTTACAGCTTCCATAATATGGAGGAATTAACCTGGAATAAAAACACTTTGAGAAAGAATCATGGGTGGGAATTAAACTATTAGACACATTAGCAGCATGACAACAGAAGTCAGTGTAGCCCTTTGGACTTCTTTGAGCTGTGTTTTAGATAACCTTGTTTTGCTTCTCACAGAGACCTAATCTTGCAAGGCTAGAACTTTAATGCAGAGTAGCTGGAAGTAGTTAAATATTGGAACCACTGCTGATTTGGTTGCATCCTCCAACATGACCAATCCTCAGTAAGTACCATGTGATACAACTTACTTTAAGTGAGAGGGAACAGAGTGCTACCTAGAGAAGGATGATTATGACTTCAGGAAGGTTTTGTATTTGTCTAAGGAGTGTGAGTTAGCAGAAAATACATGGATGATGCTGTAAGCATGTCTGATGTGTTACTAACAGCAGTGGCTGAAAACTAGTATGTTATGTTATTTTCAGATCTGTTTATCTTTCTTTTTCCTGCCACTAAAGCTGTCTGCCAACACTAGTCTGTTTGTTTTTCTTTTCAATCAAATCAGACATTATCTATGATCTAGTCTGTCTAAGAATCCAGAAACTCAGACTGTTGGGGGAGGGAAGGTTGCACCAACCCATTTCCTTTTTCTTTTCTAATACTGGAAATAGGATCATTGCAAAAGTGAATCAGCTTGGACTTACTGAGGTAAATGTCCACAGGATGGCACTAAAGGTGAAAATCAAAGAAAATTCTTGCTAAAATTAGCTTTTACCTCTGGGTTTCTGATTTCAGGTTGTTTACAGAAGAACACGGTTCACAAAAATTAAAGAATCTCATTATTTTCCATTATTAGTTACACAGGAATAAAATAAAAGCTTTTCAGTTGTTTAAATAGTACTTCCTTTCACCTCGTTTTTCTGCCACAGTATGATACAGCTGCAGGCTTTCCCTGCCAAATAATCTACATATAACTGCATTTTACTTTCTTGGGTAATTCTGGCAGCAGTTAGCTCCTTTTAATTCAAGAATAATGTCATCCATCTGAAAGAATTAGTCTAATGGTGAAACTCTGACCAATGGAAACTTGCAACATAGAATTTTAGTTCCTTCACCCACATCCTTAAATGATACCCTTATACAAGATACACCAGTTAAATGATCTTCTAAAGTAGTCTCTTATTTTTGGGGAAAAAAAAGGAACTGCTAATCAAGTTGCTTAAATTGCTGCAAGACTTTAATAAGCTTCTTTAAAATAAAATCAGCAATGCAATTTTTGCAGTCAAATAACACAAGGTGCTAAGAACTTTTTAACTATATCCCTATGGAGCAAGAGTATCTTCACACCTGCTGTAAACCTCTGACAGTAGCCTGAGATTTCTTCCAAAGTTATCAGGCTCCCCTGGAAGAAAGCTGGAGAAGTTTGTGCTCGCACATCCTTGGAATCAAACAGGGCAAGCAGCTTTGCTGGGTGCTGCAAAGATCAGCCCTTGACATGCAAGCTGTGTCCTGCAGGCAAGTCATCCTGTGCGTGCACTAATGGTAGCAGATAAAATTCCTGCAGAAGTAGTATCTGGCTCTAAATGTGGGAGACATACACATTGTCAGACTGTTTTTACCTGCGTGGAGTTTCCAGTAGTGTTAGTGGGCTGCTAGAAGAATACATTATCAGATTTAGAAGCTGTACATAAGGTTAGTTAAGATAATCTTTATGGAGGAGGCCATAATTCTTCTGAATCACTGTTCCCTTTCAGAACTATTTTGAAATAACTTGTGACAGAATGATCTTTTTTAGGGAAATGTAACAAAGCTGCCATCCGTCAAAACAAATTGAATCAGTATTCATATCTCAAGTGGAAGAGGGCTCTAACTGCATCTATTAGTTAACAGTTGATTTGTATATAATAATTAAAAAGCCTAGCTGTTCCTTGCTCACCAAGGTAACTTACAAAGCAGTGAGTCTTTAATTGGCATAGTTACATGCCTTTTTGTTTTGCATAAATATTTTCCTTTTGGGCTCACACATTTTTCTCTATTTGTTTATAACACAGCCATTTATATTTAGTGCTTTTGAAGCAGATTCAGCAGAGTGAAATATTGTTCTCCTTTGTGAGGTTTCTGTTGATCACAGTGAGATCTACTAAAGTTTGGAGAGATTTGATCTGCCTCTTTAATGACAACACCCCCTCAGTGACCTTGCAGAGGCCTTATAAGCTGCTGGCTTTTTAGGCTTCTATGAAGTTCTTGTCTCTAACTTCCTTTTATTTGCTTGCTCATTTATGTTTCTTTATGTGTGTACGTGTGTTTATTACATTTTCAGGCCTACAATAGAAGGCGGTGTTTCAGAAGTTGAGATCATTTCCCAACAAGTGGAAGAGGAGACCAAAAGCATTGCTCCTGTGCAGCTTGTTAATTTTGCTTATCGAGATCTACCTTTAGCTGCACTTGATCTGTCTGTGGCTGGGTCCCAGCTTTTGTCAAATTTGGATGAGGAGTACCAAAGAGAAGCGTAAGTACGAAGGGCAGACTTCTGTCGTGTAGTTTTAGATTACAGGAATTTCGTGGCCTGTCAAACAGGAAACCCTAAGCTGGAGAAGCAGGTCTCTCAGTCCTTAAACTCTATGTAAAATCATTGTCACGATGTGGAAGAGACTTTTTCTAATATCACTAATCTGGGCTGGTATAGGGCTGTTTATAATTTTAAGTGGTTCATAGCTACTGTTTGACCTCAGTCTGGAAGTTTTATCTCAGGAAAAAACAGATGAAATACCTCACTTGTCAGACAAGCAGAATGGTCTGTTGAAAGCTCCTTGAGAAAAGTGTTTCAGGATGACAAGAGTTGGCTGCCATGAGTCTTGTGCATAACTGTACATCTCGTGACAGAGAGATAATATCTAGTACTGCTCATTCCAGGACAGATAGTGTACTTGTCACCCAGTAATTTGAATTATGTAGTTTGCTAATGTGAGAATGTTGTCTTTGATAATGTACACAGTATATACATACTGCTCCTGTTTTCATAGAATGATGGTTCCAGGTTTATTGCAATAAAAGATCTTAATCTGATCATAGCATCTGCCCAAACATAGCCCAATGTTAGATTATGTAGCACTGTTGGCCTGCAGGATATTAGAGGTCATCCTTATGCCTGGTTCCTAAGTGGCTGTAGGTGGACTGCTGTTCTAAATTCTTTATGAAAGATTTGGGTCAGCAGGAGAGAATCCAGAGGAAGCAGTGAGAATGATTAGAGGCTCAGAAAACCTGCCATGGAGTACTGATTGAAATAACTGTGTTTCACATGAAGAAGACTTTGAGAGGAGCTTCTAAGAGACTTCAGTGAGGAAGGGAACAGCCTGTTACTGATCTCCATGATATTTAGGACAAGAAGTAAAAAGCTTGAATTGCAGCAGAGAGTAGTGAGGGCAACAAAGTGCTGGGGTAGACTGATGGTGTGTGTGGGAAGGAGGGGGATAGAGATACAATTGCTGGATGTCTTCAGGAAGATGAATTTGTCAGGAACAATAACACTATATTTAACATCCCTCGAGACAAAGATGAGCTGAGTGCTGGTGCCTGCCCTCCCTGGTTCCCTGCCTGCTGTTCCCCTGGGTGTCACACTGAACACAGACCTACTCCACTGTCAGGTCCAGGGAGAGCCCTTCCCAGTAAGCCTCATAGAATGCTTGCTGCTGAAGACTTAAAAAGGCTTTATATAAGCCTCCATTTATTAACAACTCCGTGCATTTTAACCTGTGCTTTGTAATCAGCAGAGACCTGCTTGATCTCAGCTCAGCAGGTATTCTGTGTGGTACTCAGGAAGCAAGATGTGGGGAAGGCTCTTGCCTTTAATTTCTTTCCAAATTGGACTTTATGAGACTTCTCCAAAAAGTTGGTACTCCAAACAAGGGAAAATACATTTTGAGTAGATTATATAAGTAGGGTACGACTGTAACATAAAATACCCTGCATAGCAAAAGAGGCACTTGAAAATTAATTTGAGTATGCAGGTGTAACCCTCAGGCTATTTTGATGCTGAGTCAATACCTGTTTAGTTCAAATATGCATTTTTATAGATTTTTGTGATCTGACAGGTCTCTCACTGTAACCATTTGAGCAGCTTTGCAGTCTTAAGCATGGAAAGAGGCTTGTCATTCTTTCCTCAGCAGAAATCTCTCCCTTCACTCAGACTTCTTTTGTGGCTTTGTCAGTCTGAATGTAAATAAGCAGGTGCCCTCCACACCTCCCAGCTGTAGAGTACATTCTCTGAAGAAAGTTCAGAACTTAAGTTTGGACATTCCAGTGCATTTTGGCTGAGTGTGTTCAGCTGCCTTGTGGGAATGGTGGCTTCTTCCTTTCAGAAGCATCCATTTAGGAGCAGAGCTGGGCTTCAGAAGCCCAGCAGCGAAGTAAAATACTATCCCTGTGCCAGTTCCTGACTTGGTCAGGAATATGTCTGGTTTTATGAATGTGGTGTCATTTCTTTCCCATGGCCTTGTTAATTGTGACTGGCCTCAATCAGAGTGAGAAGGAGGTAGGGTGGTCAGTTTGATACAGGAACTGGCAGCCACATCTCCCTTATGTGCCAAGAGGAAGATGGCGGGAGGGAAGCACAGGAGGTGGCAGAAAATGGCAAAAATCCCTGTAGTTTCTATCAGCATCTGTCTTTGTGACTGAGGATGTTACCCCAGTGCTGCTGTGCTGAGTGCAGGTGGAGATACCAGCAGATACTGCTAATGCCAGAGAGTAAAAGATTCCCCTTCCTTTTATTGCAGACTCTGTATGTTACCTTCTGCATGCATTTCCCAGGGAATGTCAGGGAAGGTGCCAGCCTGCATGGACCTGCATGTGTTCTGTGTGGCTCTGATATTCTAGATCTGCTGCTGGTCTAGGCAAGCTGGAGTTGTTCTAACTGCAAGGCTCTGGCACATGCCTGTGCTTGGACAAGACCGGGTTGTTTCCAAGCTGCATCTCTCTACAGCCTTGTAGGAAAACATAATTGTCCCCAGCCAGTAGGTCCTGGTTACTCTGGCCATTCACCAGTAAGTCTCCATATCCTTGCATGGAGAAGCAAGAGAGACATCAGACTAGAGAAGAACAAGAGGGCAAGAAAAGAGTCTTCTGATTTAATGGTTTAGTTGTGTGCACCCCAAGGTGCACACAAGGTTTTTCTCTACCATATCTTCTTTAAGACTACAAGATTAACAGGGTCCAAGCGCAAATTTGACCTGGTTGCTACCTAGAGGAGCTTTTTGTTTCATCTGAGGGAATATTTCTCTTAATTAAGCTGATATTAATAGGCAATCAGGAATAGGTGGGTTATAACCCTCGTTGTGTGCCTGGAAACTCTCAGATGGCATCACACTAGCTACCCCTCCCACAAGAAAAGAAAGAATTGAGAAGGAAAAAGAAAAAGAAAGTAAGTTGTGGTCTGTCTTTGGACAGACTGATTGGACAGACCATATGTAAGCTGACATTCCTGTGGCTTTAATACTGGAATAAAAGTCTTACTTTGTGCAGTTTGATAGATCTTTGCCTTTTCATATCCAATTCTCAAGGCAGTCAGTTCCTGTGTGTTGGGGTTGTTGAAGGGATCTTGGGGACAGTTTGAGCTGGTTTTGTCAGACATCTAGATGACAATGCTGATCCCTGTGCTAAGCAACAAAGAAAGGACTTCAGATTAGAGGCACGGTAGGCCTGTCCCTGATGTACACCTATAAGTAGCGAAAGGGTGATCAGGCAAGAAAAACCTTTCTGCTCTACCTGAAACCCTCAGACAAAACATGTCCTGAATTGACTAGACAGGCTGTGGCTGCACTGAACTCAGTTTGCTTGAAAAGAGTATGCAAATGGTTCTTTAAGAAAGCTAATCACCCAGGAAGGTGAGATGATTTTTAAATGTTACCATTGCTTTAAATGCTGCTCTTAGTTTCTTTTTTTTCCAATCAAGTATTCTGTTTTTCAAAAAATAGTTTCTCTCTTCTGCTTTCTTTGCATCAAGACCAATAAAAGTGATAGGGAACAGCAGAAAAACTGACAACATGCAGAAAGTTAAGTCGTGGATAAGGAAAAGCTCTCCTTCCTGTATTTTCTATAAGTTCCAGTTAATAGGTGTCAATCACAATAAATTACTAAAAAATTGATAGATAGTTGCACTGCAGAGTGTATTTTATTGTGTGAATATGCAGATAGACAATGAGCCTCTCTCTTGATAAAGATCTGTGTTTATTTGGATTGAGAAACAAGGGGGGGAGAGATGTACACCAACTTTTAAATTATTTTGTTGTATTTGCTTTAAACTGCAGCTCTTGAATTTTAGTGTTAAACATTTGAAACATGAAGGTGTTTTCAAATACTGTGTTTTACATCAGAAGCTATAAAGTTTGTGAGTTCACACAGTTAATGCGACTCATTTGACATTAGCTGTAAATAGTCATGCTGTTGTAATTTAATAATTTATGATCATCTGTTCCCAGCCTTAGATTTGTTTGGTCACAGCTAGAAAGTGCATTGAACAGTGGGAATATCAGAAAAAAGAAAACCATAGGGAGAGAGAGAGAAAGGAAGGGAAACCAAAACTGAATAGAGATTTACAGAAATGCAGAAATTAACACAGAGAAGAGTTGTGAGCTCTTATTTTAAACTGGTTGCAAGACTTCACTGGTGAATGTATTCACCCATCCTGGGAAAAAAAAGATGCCTGTTCCTTCAGTCTGTCTTCTGTAATTGTACCAAGTAGGTGCCATTATTTTGCTTTTGAGATTCATCTTTCAGATATTACTTCAATTTTTTGAGGTATTTTACTTGTGCTTTCTACAAAACCTAAAGTTGCTTTATCTAAAAGAACTTGACTAGATCGAGTTCTCACATTTCTCTGGTATTCTGCTTTTCTTGTCTTTATCAGGTGACATAATTAAAAATAGTCCATTTTCGGAAAAATTTTGTGCACCTCTGCAGATCTTGAATCTGGAATAATGGTGAATAGTAAGGTCCAAGCCCAAGGTGAAGTGCAAAGGTTTTGGAGGGCACAACTATTTCATGTAGTGAGCAAGATCCTATTTGCAAAAGTGAGTTGTAATTTAGTTTTAATTGCCAGTCATAGTCTGAATCCAGAAAGATGGTGCAAAATCCTAATATGAGGTTGCAGTGAATGAGACTGTAGTGCTGATCTGTTCTTTGTGCAGTACTTTATCACGGCTGCTCTCAGTGCTGTGGTCCAAAACAGACCTGCACTGCAGCAGAAAAGGAGCATTCAGCTCAACAGAACCTCTGAGGTGCCCAGCTCTTCAGTAGAGAAAACATGAAATTTTGGGCTATGTTACAGAGATGTTCAGTGATTTAGAATTTTTTTTATTTCTGTGTTTCTGTACACAACCATTTAAGTGTTTCTCTTAGTAAATGTTGTTTCCCAGAGTAGCTCATTTCTGTGTCTATGCCAGTACCTCAGTGCTTTGAGTGTGTCCCCCACCATGTCTTTTATCAATTGGTAGAGAGAGCAGAGTTGTAAGTAAGACATAGAATTAATTTTCTAGCTCAGCGATTTTAAGAGTTTTTCGCTTCTGAGATATTTCTGTATTTTTCCAACAGAACTTGCTTTTCCCAGGTAGTTTTTGAGGCCAGAAATGCAGCATTTGTAGCCCACAGATGAGTGTTTGCAAAGCTCTTTATTGTAGACTGGAAATGACATGAGTCTCATTTGTCTGGCTTGACACTGGAATTAATTTGTCTAAATTGGGGAAGATACGGCTTGGGGCAAAAATGGAAATATGGATAATCCATAGGACAAAGGGGAAATGTGGAAAAGAGGAATATTTGTCTGGAAGGCAGGTCTGTAAAAAAAATCAGCTAAATGCTGAGCAGCAATGTAAAAGCAAATCAGATCTTAGGATTGCTTAGGAAAAAGAGCAGAGAATAAAAGAGAGGCCGTTGTTGTGCCTCTCTATATATTCAAGCTTTGCCCATGTCTTGAACACGAGTGCAGTTCTGATCCCTGTCAGAAAAGGTACAGTAGATATAAAAGAACTGGAAAAGAATCAAAGAAAAACAGTGATCAAAGATGTGATACATCTTCCATTGGAGATTACTATGTAAACTAGGACTCTGCAGTCTGGGAAAGAGAAGGTTGACTGAGATTTGATTGATATTACAAAGTCTATGACACAGAGAGGTTAAAATAGGTTTGACATCCACACACCCCCCTCCCAATACAGTCTCCAAGGTACATTAATAGATTAAGGCCCAGTTCCAAAGAAACAAAAAGAGTTTGCTTTTGGCACAGAGGGCAGTAGATACCTGAAGCTACTTTCTGAAGAATGTGTGGCTGAGACTAGCTTATCCTCACAAGGGGAGGTTGAACAAGTTTGTGGAAGAGAAATTCATTGAAAGTTACCAAGTACAACCTGAGAAAACACATCTGTCTCAGGAAGTGACCAAATGGAAAAGAGTTGCATGCTGTGAGAATGTTAAGGGGAAGGATTTATATGTTTGCTGTGTTCTTAGTCATCAAGAGACATCTGCTCATGGCCGCTGTTGGAGACAGGATGCCAAACCTTTGTTCACTATGTTCTAATATGGCTGTTCTTATGTTTCTTAAAGGGAGTTTTTGAGGCTGGTGTAATATTGCACTGAAGATTTTAGCATAAAAAGGAAAAACCTAACAAGCAGTTTTCTAGTGAGAGGGGTAAAAGGCCAGGTAATCACAGGATATCTGTGAGCAAATGGTGTGATATACACCTATAAAGAAAGCACAAATGATCCTAGTAAGCTTCAAGTACTTCAAATAGAGCTGGGAAGCATTCGTGCAATTAATTAATCCTATTCTAAAATATTATCTACCACTCCAGTTGTCTGTATTCACGTGCAGAAGAGTCTGCCAGGATAGTTACAGAAACTGAGTGTCTGTTCTCCAAAAAGCATGGGCTTTAATTGAATTACACACATGGCTGCCAATTCTGTGTATATTGCATCATGGACAAAAAGCCAACTAGGGAAAAGACCTAGTCAAGCTAAAGAATAATATTGGTACAAGAATGCGTGTGTATCAACTGGCCATGAGTTTGGGGAGAAAAACAGGGGGACCTCTCTTGTCATTTGAGCAGCAGAGTTTTGCAGGAGTCTTCCAAGAAGTGCCATGGGGTTTGAAATAGTACTAGAATTAGGGGGAAAAAAGATGAGAGTGTTGTCAATAGTTAAAGTTCTGTGGTTAAACCAAGCCTGTAGAAGTCCAGAAGAGAGATGCAGAGCTCTGTGTGTTCCTTGGCGTTAGCTGCTCCAGACCTCCAGCTACTCCCTGCAGCCTGCTGTGAGGCTCTGCTGTCTGTGTTGGCTCAGCCAGATTTTGTATTGTTATTTAGCCTGTGTTCCTGTCACTTCCTGACCATGGCCTTTCTGCTCCTTCAGATAGCAATTTGGATCTCATCCATCCTTCTGTTTTCTGATCATAACCATCTTGTGAGGTGCAAACACTTGCTGTTTAGCCAACAGAAAGAAAAAGAAAGAGTAAGGTATAATGCAGATTTTGGGGTATTTACAAGACCAGAAAATAGAAACAGTGACAGCTGTTAACAGCTTGAAAAAACTGTTTGTAGTGGTTCCTTACCAGATAAATAGTTCAACCTTTCCCAGTTTTGCCTTATGTTCTTTTTTTTCCAAGCTGTTTGTTAGTAAGACTAACAGGATGATGACAGATTGGTTTTGCACAAAGCCATGTGTGAAACTATCTTTTAAAAAAATTACCCCTGGTAAAATTCCACTAAATATATTTTAATGTCTCATAACAAAACTTTACAGCTCATTGTCACCAACAATTAAAAATTTCCTGCACTAGTACATTTATTTACTTCATCCACACATTGCAAGAAAGGTAAATGATATTTCTGTTGTAGAGAAAGTAGCTGAAATACCTGATGAACCTGTTTGAAGTCATGCAAGAAAGTTTTCCAAAGTCACACTTGTCTGTGAATTCAAGCAAACACAGTCAGTACACCAACAGAATGTGTGCTTATTCTCTGAACAGAATAGGGGACTTTTTTACTAATTTGTAGGTTTTTGGTGATTTGGTTTCTTTTGTTTGATTTGAGGTTTTTTGTCTGAAGTGAAGGAAAAAGGTCTTTTACTTGTCTATGGTTAGTGTGAAATCTGTTCATAAATTTATGAGCCGTATAAATTATATTTTGGGTTGTTGGGTTTTTTGAAAATTCTGTGAAGTTGGCTTTCTAATCTGAGCTTGAAATTTTAAGTGTAGCTTTGCAGTGTCACAGGTGAAATGGCCAGAATTTCGAAGGTAAGTTCAAACTCACACTAATTCTGGAACGGGTTTGTTTGTCTCCAAAACCAGATTTCTCTACTAAAACAGGTTCCAGGGTTACAGAGGTGAGGTTTGTGTATTGGGAGTCAGGGTGGTTGTTAACATGTCAGGCTGCTGGTGTACAGGTGCTGATCACTGTCCATCCATAGGCCAGGTATTAACAAACTCTCCTTGGTTTGTTAGTTACGATAGCAAGTTACGATACAGAACTGAAGGTGTTTTAACAGTGCTTGAATTTCAAATCCTTTTGTGTCTTTGAAATCAGTGTATGTATTTTATGAATGTGGTACAGGTGGAAATGTGCACATGAGCTGCATTTGACCTCTCAAACTGATTGCTTTTTCAGTTATAAACTGGCAGTTTCATTCAGGAGCTTTTTAGAATTGGTGTTATTGATATTGACTAGTAATACTGAACAGACAGAATAATGCTGTGTTCTTTACGACTCTATAAGTAGTTAGCAGCTTGAGTAATAATTATCATGGTTATGTGTATTGGTATAAGCCAAGCATTACAGTTGGCTTATTCCTACTGGTACATTGGGTGTATTTGAAAATCTTGACTAAGCAGAGCTTTTAGCAGAAGGTACTTGGGCCCTCTACTGATGATTCTGTGAATAGGAAAAGCTGCTCTGCAATACTAAAATACTGGCATAATGGGCCTTTTGGAAAAAGGAAGATAAATGTAAGCAGAGACTAGAACTAAAGCCTGTTCTGTTTAAACAGAGCCACCCCCATCACTGTTTTTAGAAATATCCAAAAAAGTCCCAACCCTAAGCCCAAAATCATAGTTGCATTAAAAACAAGTTACCCTATTTTGAGATGATGTAAAATAAAATCTATTAAAAGATCAAATTGGCAAAGCCCCATCCCAATGCCCTTTTTTGTCTTATGTTTTAACACCAACGAATTTGAAATCTAGTGCATTAAATATTCAGGCTGAAGCCATAACAAAGTTTAACCTTTGGGCAGGTTGCTGATGGTAACACTTGTCAAATCTTCTCTGAAGCTTTGAGAGTCAGTTGAGGAGGTCTTTTACAGTCAGGCAATCAGGCAATCTGACTACAAGTGTTGTTGATATTAATTCTGAGAAGCTGCTCAAAAGTGTCGAGTCTCTGAGCACTGCTTGGCATTGCTTTCTCCCTCATTTGTGAGTATGTCAGAGAACATTTTATGATGTTTTTCCAAGTGTTTGATTATAACGTGAGTTATTGAGTCTAGAGCTGTTTATTAGGAATTGATCAGTATCACCGTATCTTCTTGTACACCGCTGATTCCTGTGTACTGATATTTTAGACAGACAGTGGGGTTAGTGCACCACACTTACAGCTTTTTAAACCCTGGTTAATAAATCATGTCAGCTTTTCATTACCTAATGTGTATTTACAGTGCTTTGAAAATCTGAAGTGTCAGGCAACCATCTCATCCGAACTTTCTGAGGTGAGCCAGTACAGGAACCTTGCAGAACCCTGATGAGAAATTATGTGATACTGCATCGAAGTGATACTGAGGAGGAGGAGTTAGGAGATGAACAGTATCAGGATGGCCTTTATGCTTCTGAAGTCCATGCTACTGTTATTTCTATTACCAACACTGCTAACAGAAAAAAAAAAAATAAAAATTAGCAACCCCCTTGTAATGCGTATCTGCATCAGCACAACACAAGTGCAATGTTTACTGCTTTATCAGCTTCCCTCCAGAGTTCTGCTCCTCAGAACTCAGCCTCCTCACAGCTTCCTGCATCCTGCATAAACCTTATTTTTCCTCTGAAAAAGGGTGACCTCATCCAAACCAGGTTTGGGAGCAGTCCCTGGTGCATGCTGTCCCCCAAACTCTGGCAAGGTAATTCTTGGCCTGATCTTCAAACAGATTGATGAGAGTTGGACAAATAGCCAAGCGAGAGAGCCTTGGCCAGAGGCTTGACACTTTGCCAGACTGCGTACCTTTGCTGCTATAAAGTGTAGCTGTGGAGTCCCTGAGCTGCTTCTTCGGTGTTTTCCAGATTCTTATTTTTCTTTTCCAATGATGTTACGGACTGATTGTTGCAACCCAAATTTGGCAGCCCTTGTCAGATCTGTCTCGTAGTAGATCAGGGATGAAGGTGCATGACCAGAAAATTCAGTAGCAGAGATATTACTTTAAAAAGTCATTAGCTTCTAAATAGCAGAGTCCTGCTGTGCCTTGGTACTCACTGATAAATGAATGCAGCATGTATGTCAAAATCAGAGCACGGGAGAACCTGTGAGACAGGAAGGAAGCAGAAATGTGTGTGTGATAGTTAGGGCTGCATGACTCAGTACTCCGAAGGCACTTGGACACCAGTGCACTCCAGAGCTGGAGAGATCCCAGACTGAAGGTTTTTCTTACGTTTCTCTCGGAAAAGGAACTTTGCAAAGTCTTTGTGCATTATTGTTGAGTGTATCCATAAAAGGAGAACTTATAATTTTGAGTTCACTGCTCTTTAGCTCTTTTCCTTTTTCACTTCTTCTTCTTTTCTTTTCTTGTTTTTCCCTTAATTTTATTTCCTTAGATCTAACTGGCTAAAACCGTGCTGTGGGAGACGAGCAGCTGTGTGGCAGGTATTTTTGCTCAGTGCAAGTCTCAACAGTTTCCTGGTAGCCTGTGTAGTATTGGTGGTGATTCTTCTGACTCTGGAACTCCTAATAGATATAAAGCTTCTCCAGTGTGAGTAGGAGGATTTTTTTTAATTTTGATTTTTTAATTTTTTTTTTTTTTTTTAAATTTTAATGAAATAAAGGCTGAATTTTCTGGGAGGTTTTTGAAGGGGGAGGATGTTTGGGATATTTTTTCCCTGCCATTTAAATGATTACTAGGCTAGATAAGAAATGTGTTCTTGTGGAACCCTGGTATAGTGAAGTCAGTCTCTTTATTATTCTGACCAAAGCTAGGTCAAATAACAAATTCAGTACAGGACCAATTTTCAAAGGATACAAGCAGAGTGTACATGCCGAGATTCACGTGTTGTCATTAGTACTTGAAAAGCTCTGTCCTTTACAGACATATTACATAAGCACAGAAGAAAAATCTGTGCATCATTAATCTCCGATACCCGTCACATGTGGGTAGACAAAAGTGATGAACATATAAAAATAAATAGGGTACTTGGTGTTAACCTCTTATTAATTTACTTCTGCTTGAGTGGATAGGAATTGAAATTACAGCCTTCTAGCTTGTAATGCACTGAAGTGAGACAGATTTTCATTCTACTTTGCTAACACACTATGAGTCAAATAATGGCTTAAATGGAGTTTTGCTTTATCTGAATTCACTCTACACAGGTTCCACAATGGAAATTTTAATGCTGCTGTTTTGCTTCTTAATTCATCTTTTTTTCCCTACTCTTCTTTTCTTCCATTCCACCCCTTTTTTTCTTTTTCTTCTTTTTTCTTTTATGATACAAAGTTGGCATGACCACAAACACCACCTACACTTTCCCCTAAGCTCAATGTTGAGGAACAGCCTCTAGTATCTCCATGCAATCTCAGATGTGTTGAAATGGCAGCTGGGGTTCAGACAACCCCATAAATGCAAATCCCATAATAGCACAAAAGAGTGTCTCGTGTCTCCTGTGGCAGCTTTAAACTGAGCAAACCAAATTTTTATTCTGTTGAAGTCCTTTTGCTGTTGCAGTTTGTCAATTGATTGTAGTGGAGTAAGGATTTGGGTATTGCAGTTGCATTAAGATGACTTTAAGGGACTTCATTGATAATTGCAGACATTTCTTAACTCTGTAAGGTGAATAAATGACTGTGTGTCATTCCATGCTGTTGCTCCCCATTTCCACCCACGTGTCCATACTGCACACACTGCTATGGGCATGGCCACTCTGTTACAGCTGTTACTTTCTCTGCTCTCTGGTCACTCACCGTTTTTGGATGAGGAAGCCCAGGGTTTGGACAAGTCTGCCACTTCCAAAAAAGTCAAGAATGCTAATTGTGGGTATAAGGCCTTAATGAGGAAGAAGCTTTCAACAATGTTTATTGAGGTGTCACATCTTTCTGTTTATGTAGAGAATTTTCACTTCCTGCAGTGACAAAGGGTTTAAAAGACTTGATTTCTCTGAGTTTTAACAATTTTGGTTACTCTCCTCTGGAAGCAGCCATTTTCTCACCATTTATTTTCTGAAGAACCTTCTGAAGAAAGCTTTACTTTAAGAATCATTGCTCCCCTGTGCGTCTGGTGCATGTGACACTGCTGCAAGCTCTACAGCTTACACCTCGTGCACAACCTGCAGGTTTTGGTTGAGCCAGGTGACTTCAGGTGGCCCCTGCCTGGATGGATTTGCTCAGGACCCATTCCACTTGTGTTGCTACTTTACATTTTAAGTAATGAATGAGGCTTTTTGCCTTTCCCAAATTTGAGTACCTTCTATCTTGTTTTAAATCAGATAAAGGCTATCTTGGTGGGGCTGATCTAAGTATTCCAGTTGTGCCTTGTAAGGGATGTGCATCACTTACATTAAGGTTTTGAAAAGCCATTAGCCCATAACTATGTTTCTCAAAAATGTAATTACAGTTTTAAAGGGTTCCTTATTCTCTTTATAAAACCAGGCAGTGCCTTAGGATACCTTACAGCACATCACTGCCAGTTCTGTCCATATAACAACTAATCCAGCTAATCCATGCTATAGACTGTAATTACTTAGGAAGTCTCCCTTTATTTAAAGAAAACCAAACCAACCAGCTGGAAAAAAAAAAACAAACCACACAACAAAAGAAACCTGGTGTTTTCTTTGGCTGTGACATTTCTAGAGTAAAGTTTTTGTCTCCTGCTTTCAGTGTAGTCTTTGGTTGCATGATGCACTTCTCCCACACACAAAGCTGTTGGTTTCATAGGTGGACACAACATTTGCAAGCTGTAGGACACACACGTGAAAAGCTCAGAGACTTTTTAGGGTATTTTAGCCCAAAGTGTATTCATACCAGAATTAAAAACCACAGAAAGCAAGGGACATCTAATAGGTCTTTTGCTTTAGGTGTCTGTTCTGTAATCCTGTTTTTTAAGTCTGTCTTCAAAGCTCCTCACATGAAATAGCAAAATAACATCTCAATACCTTGTGGTGTTCTGGAAACGCAGAAATAGATGAGTATTAACTCACTTCCACCCCATTAAAAAACAAAAAAAACCCAAACAAACAAAAAAACACCAAAAAAAACCAAAACAAAAAATAAATAAAGAGTTGTGGCAGGTTTCAATGCCTCCGAAATACAGACCATGCTATCCATTCTTCATCTGCAGCAGTTTTGGGGAAAAGGAGCTCAGGAGATGATGTTGGTACTGCCCTCGTTCTGCAGTCAGCTGCACTCCCGGAGCCGTGCCCTGGCTGAGCCCTGTAGGGCCGTGCAAAGGGAACGCCCCGGTGCTGCAGCAGTGCCTCGGTAACGCGGGGGTCAGGGCTTGCCCCAATCAACAGCATCTCACACACCCCTGCAGTGTGGATCTGCCAGGAAATCGGGGCCAAGAGCCACTGAGGGCCAGTGCTGCTGCTGCTGCTGCTGCTGCTGCTGCTGCTGCTGCTGCTGCTGCTGCGAGCTTCTGTAGCGCTCGCTCAGCGTCTGCGGGCTGTGCTCAGCCCGAATTCGTGGTTGCTGTATCTCTTTTTGTCGCTAGGGGGCAGCTGGAGCCTTGTGTGTCAGTCGAGCCCTGTTGGAAAAACTGTATCCAAAGGGTTTCCCGTTCTTCCGGCTGCCCAATAGAGAGAGAGGGCTTAGGAAACTTCATTGGATTGAATTTTGACGATTTGTTTCCCCTTTTCCTCTACTGCAGCGCATCAAATGCTCTCATCAAGAGAAGGAACATAGTTAAGTCTGCCACAGCCCCGCATTTCTATGCATACAGCCACTGCTTGCCTTACAGTCATTCTCTGACACTGCAAGACTGCACTGACTGCTCTGGTCTGTCCGCTGTGGAGATGGTAGACTCACAAATACCCTGCAGGAATGAGAGTGTTTGCTCTTAGTCCACACTTGGGAGCATGTGGCAGTAGGAATTGCTGGCAGTTCTGTTAGTGGACCCTGTCAACTTTCTTCATTTTTTTCTGTCAGCATGAAATGTATTTTGAAGCCCATTTTGAGCACTAGCTTTTAAGCATTGTGCCAGACAAATACTGATCATTTGAGCTGAATTGTCAAAGACTGAACACAAGGAATAATGTGGGGTTAGTAGAGCATTCTGTTTCCTTACTGAGTCCTAGATAGGTACACAAGAATTAGTTACACATCTTGTACTAAAGCAGCGCACAGGGTGAGAACATGAAGCAGTGGCAGAGCATCAAAGACCTGAGCTGTGTCTGCCATTGCTTACCAGCAGCAGGATCTGTTAAAGCTCCAGTGAGCTGCTAACATGGTGAATGAGGGTGAGCAGCTGGCAGAGCTGGAGTTCCATGTCCGTTGCATCCCATTCTCTTTCTGGTACTTCCATTGCAAAATCAAGAAAGCAAGCTTTACCATATGTAACTTGTGGCAGTACTAATTATGCTAAACCTAAGTTGCACTCTGCTACTATAATGACCCTTCATTGTATTATGTTAATTGCAGTTTCAAGTGCTTCCCAGTTTGCAGGAATAATTCACTGGATCAGCCTAGTCATCCTCTCTGTTTTCTTTTCAGAGGTATGTATAACCAAAGTCTTTCACCACCTACCAAACTGCAAAGCATTTTTATGTTGTCAAGTGGAATTAGCAAGAGTTTTACAGTAGTTTGACTATAGATAATGTAGCACAATGTATTTTAAGGAAAAAACCAAACAAAAATGTACTGTTGCTGCATCTACTTAGCAAACTGAAAAATATTATTTAGATTAGCACTGTTTGTCAGTTGCTTAGAATTGGTAAGGAAACATGGAAGGGAAGATACTGCCTTACAAATTATAATTGGAAAGCTGCAGAAAGGAAGAATCATCTCTGAATCTACAGGCGCTGGACAGGTTAGATTGATCCATTTGTTATCATTGTCAATGGGTATAAAGTATAGCATTAAGATGAAGATCCATGGGAGTTTTGTACAAAAAGATCTGTTTTGAGAATGGAGTTCTCCTCTCACAATTTATTAAGGCAGTTTATATATTCCAGGTTGCTTCATATAGACCTAGTCAGAGAATGAAACAAATGGTGAATTTCTTTGCCAAAATATGTATGAATATATGCACTGGAAAAGGCTCTAGTCATGATGTAACAAATGACCAAACTGGGATAATCTGTGTTTCTGAGCTTTCAGCTTTGTTCCAGAAAGAAGTCACTGGTATTGAGACATTTAGACTGCTCCTGAAATATTCCAAAATCCTTTTATTGCTGTTTTTCAGGTTGTAATATGTTACTTGTCACAAAAACAAGCTTTATGTTTTTTAAGTTGGAAGACAGCTTGGACTTAAATATTTTGAAATATTTTTTTCTGGTTCCATAGGAGAAAATATAATCCAGAGAGGTTTGTTGATGTCTTCATTCTATAGGAAATTTAGATAGTTAGGAGATAGAGGTTACAAAAAAACAGTAATCAAAAAACAAATCTATGATATCTGCAAATGATTTATTGGATCACTTCTATTGAATTCATACTTATCATATATGATTGGTAATTTTCATGGTGCTCCTAATGAAATACATTTACATGTGTAATTTTGTATTTCTCAGCAGGGTTTTTTAGCTGGTGTTGTCAGTGGGTGCTTTCTGAAAGGATTGTTTGGTGTGGTGACAGGCAGGGATCTCATGCTGCTCTTTATCCAGCCTTCTGCTGCACTTACACAAACAGGTCTCGTTACTGGCCCCATCCTTTCACAGTGATGGTGGGCTGTAGGTTACATACAAGATGACTGAAAATAATCTCCAAACATTTAAAAGAACTTGCAGTCTTTCCTTTGTGAATTGCACATCCATATTCCCCAAATTCCCAAAGACTCATATTTTCTAGATGGTGTCCATTCCCTTTAAAGAAATATTTCCCTCTCCCCTTCAGAATCTTACCTCAGTGGGGATTAGCACCCTGGAGCTCCCTATAATCCTGAGCTTCCCAAGAGGATCAGCTTGTAACTGCTGCTAGCAGCATGTCTGTACAATCACACTCACCTGACCACTTCACTTTCTGGAGCTGGTTTCACCAAGAGCCTCTCCTGTGCTGCTCAGTTCCCTGCTGCTGGACTGCAGTCTGCAGTTCTGTTTTCACTCCTGTGCACCACCAGCACTCTGCTCTCACCTGGGGCAGTGCCTTGCTCCCATGTCCCTCCCTGAGTGCACAGCTTGTGGCACAGTGCTTGTGGCACTGCAGACACGCTCTTGAGGCCGGGGCTCATCTGGCTCAAGGAAGGAATTGGTTGGTTCAGTTCTGCTGGGACAGGGTACCCTCAGGAGTGGATGAACTGGTTCAGAAGTATTTTGCAGGACAGGAGTAACTGAAGTGTTTCACAGAGCCAAAACAGCTTCTCTGACTCACCATCCTCATTTTGGATCTCTGTTGGCTTTTCTCTCTTTATTAGGTATTTGGAACTACTTTGTCTACTTGCTGTTCTCATTTATTATAAACTTATCATTCACTTCATTATCTATATCTGTCTTCCAAAGTAGCTTCCTTCACTTATTTGATTATGGTTTGAATTTAGATCAAAGAAGAATGAGGCCACAAGACAGCCATGTGAGGCACACAGACTAGGGTAGATTTTTTAATATGGATTCATTTGGCAGCTCAGAGACAGAGGTGGTTCCACAGAACAGCTAGATGTGCTTCAGAGACCACCAGTCTGGGAAAGAGTTCAGGTGTGCCTTTCCTGCTGGGTTTGTCCTTATGCCAGGTTGAATTCATGTTGAATTGTGTCTTAAGAGAGGAAAAACAGAGGGTATCATTTTCTGTCATCCAAATAATTTTTTTTCCAAGAGGTTACAAAATTGCAAATGGCTTGTTTTTTTCATCCGATTTTTATTTACTCCTTTTGTCCCTTCAGGTGATTTTTTTCCCCCTCTGATTCCCATACCATGAGTCAGCTCATGGGATAATTTGTGGAGATCATGTGTTACACTGAGATTCTGCAGTCTGTGGCTATTCATGCCAGGATGATATTCCAGAGATGAGCAGGTTTAATTAGTTTACCTGGATTAACAGGCAACTTCTGGGGACTGATTAGTCCTTCAATCATTTTTTTTTAACTCAAAGCAAGGATTCAAGGTTTCTGGTGTTCAAGAAGGTTGTTTCCATAGCAAGTATTCCATAGCTAAGTTTGGATGTTTACTGTTTATTCTGTAATTTGGTTCCCATTAGTTGTAAATATGAGTACACAATTCTTCAGAAAGGCCTCAGCTTAAAGAACAAACAAAATTTTTAAGAGACTTGTTAAGACCCATAAAACTTTCAGCACAAAATTTGAATGTTTTGGAAGAATACAACTGATAAAAGGTGGTGCTCTGAAAGCGTTGCGAGTGATTGCAGTGAAGTTAAACAGGAACTGGCTTTCTGCTTGGTTAAATGAGGGGGCTAAACATGCCAGCAGCTGGCAAATGCCACCAGAGCAGCTGCCAACAGAGCTGAGTAGCTGCTCTTGCAGCATCTTCCTGCTTTCCCTAGGCTTGTCTTAGAGCCACAAGCCTTAAAGGCACTTTGTTCATTTTATACTCTGTCACTGTCTGTGACTTTCCAGCATTAAAATACCCATGTCCAAGTGAGGTGCACATCAGTTTTGTTTTCTTTTTTTCCAAGTATTTGAGCAGGATTTACTAGTGATGATGATTGTGTATGTTTGTCTCTGTTTACATACATCACTATGATTTGTCTGTGCACCAAATGTTACCCAGACATTCAGACAGAAGAGAGAGGCACTGGGGGGAAATCCCAGTATCAACAGCAAGGCAAGGCACCCTCTCAAGAGGGCAAATTCAGCCTTGGTGTTTGTTGGCTGAGAAACGGAAGATGGAGAATGTCACAGTTTTGGTAAGTGGATTGAAGTCTACTCTTAACAGTTCTATCCCATTGCCACAAGGAGGTGGTTCTGTGGCTGTTGTTCAGTTCTGCTTTTCCACTAGGACTGATGAGACTGTGTCCCTTGATATTAGCTGTTTGCATTGCTCTGTGTGTGCTTCAGCCAGCCCAGCACTCAGGCATTCTGCTGAAGGGAAACACTTGGGGATTTCCCTGAGAGGAACCAAGTCTTGTGTACTCAAAGTCAGGCAAGCACTGAGTCGCAGCTTTTTTCCAGCATCTGTATCCAAGAAATGAACTCTCAAATTGAGTAGAGTAAGTCTGGCCTCCTAGCTGATAAACAATCTGTTTCATTAGCTATGGCTCACAGGAGGAAAAACTCCAAGGCTTTCCTCATCCTGTATGTTTAAAGGAAGTGTTCATAGTAACGGGCCACTTTTCTGCTTGTAAATAGCAACTCTTGAAAGGAATAAATCCTCCAGAGGGAGTCTCTGCTGTTAAGGTTCTGTTAAAAAAGGAAGACATCCTAAATGGAAAAACTAAGTAAAAATCTTTTCCCTTAACAAATTCATAAATTATGTTAGAGAAACTTAGTTATGTTACTTTTGTTATATTATTTGTGAGCTTCAAAGAGCTCAGTGGAAAGATAACATAACAATCTTCTATTAATCTTCTGTAAGCTGTGGTTTCTCTTCTGTGTGTTTACTTTTATTCCATAAAAGATACAGATTTTATAAATAAATATTATTTGTAAAGATAAATTTAGGCTTCTTTCTTAGCTAGTGTGTATAAAATTAATTCTAGTATACTGGGAAATTTCTTTACTAAGCAATTTTTTGGCTTCACGAAGAAGTAGTTACCATGGAAAATGGTCCTGTGAAGTTCTGGGAATCTAGCTAGACATTTGCCTGAAATGCCAGTCTGCCCATTTCATTTCCAATAACATACCTGACTTACAGTGTGCTCTATCAGTGCTTCACCTGTGCTTTCATCTCTTGATAGTGGCAGTGCAGCACCTCCTACACTACTTCTCACTTTCAGAGAGAAGTGTTAGTGCTTCTGTGACCATGCCCAGAGGGAACCTGTGGTGCAGGGCTGCCTAAGCCCAGATCCCTGGCCACTCTGCTTGTGTGGTAGAGTCTCTGTGAGCCATTCCCATACCTGAAAAGCCCTTTCAAATCTGTACTACAGAATTGTCAGTTGAAAACTCATTGGTTTTCCCCATATGCTAAGAATTAAGATTGTGAGAGTATTGGGAGAACATAAGAAGAAATAGAAGTGTAGAGTTAGTGCAGAGGTGCGTTTGGATATGTGATGTCCTGGTGGTATTAGTGTGAGAGAACACAGTGTGTTTGTGTCTGTTCATGGCACCAAGCTTTGGCAGGGCATGATTTCTGTGGCACCACAAGCTGATGGAGCCCCAGCAGTTCCAGAGTGCAGAGGGTGGGTTGTACTGGATAATGGTGATGTGGGGTCTGTAGTTTCCGAGCCTTGGTTGAAGAGAAGCTGTGTGGGGAGGATTTCTGTGCTCTGGAAACAGAAGGATGTGTTGGTTTAAGCCTGCCAGCACATTCCTCTGGGCTCTGGTGGCCAGGGGACAGCGTGTGCTAGGACAGCTCATGCTGTAGCTTGGTACAGGCACATCAGGAGATGGCAAAAGAGGATTCTTCTAAGGACTGGGTGAGCTAAGGCCTCTGTGGAGTCACCCAGATGAGAGGAGTTATAAATTACAGATTGGGTACAAGGTGTTCTGGGAAAGCTTTCAGTAAATATTTGGTCTTATGAGATATGTCCAAAAGGCAAAAGCTCAATCTACAGAGTTTCTAGAGCCTCTCTAACAGATAAGTTCTGTGGCAGAGGAAGGGAGGGCTTTTCTAAGGACATCCTTTCCAACCTCCTCCATCCTATCTCCTATCCAATCCCTACCTCATCTTGAAATGCAGAGTTGCTTTCCTTTGCCTCGTGCTGCAGGGCCAACTTCCCCTCCTGTGCTGCTTCCTAGTGATTTCTTCATACTATGGAGGGATTTGACACTGTGACTCACTGAGTAGTAAATTGTATATTAACTGTGCAAGCAGAAAAGTCCTTAAAATTACCTAATGTACTGTGCAGTCAGCTGACAAATGCAGATTGTGGGAATTCAGACAGCTGGCTCAGCAAAGGACTTGGCCAAGTTTCCCTACAAAATTGGAGGGGTAACCTGCAGCATCACACAGTTCATCATAAACTTCACTGCACACAGCTATGTCGGGCAAACAATCGTGTGTCAGCAGGAGACTTTGTCAGTGTTGAAATTGGATTTCTGTCTGAAAAATGGTTTAAAATTTCATCTGGGTTTACTTCCGCCTAAAGAAGTTAACAGAACTGTTCACCCATTTGCCTTTTATTAGTGCACTGGACAGACTTTTATGTAATAAATTGCTTTTAGCAGAAGAAAAATGTATTTCTGATATAGCTAAAAAATATTCTGTGTAAGGACTTTCTAATTAAAAGATTTCCAGACAAAAAACATTAAAGCTTTCCTTTTCAAGTACAAAAAACCAAGCTGGAAGTACTTTCCTTTAATAGGAAAGTGCTTACACTGACACTTAATTTTTTTAAAAAATCTATGTTCAAAAGTGCAAAATGCCTGTGGTGTAATGCAAAACTGTGTTTGCATTTGCTACATGCCTGCACATCAATAGGAAACAGCAGTGCTACTCCAGTTTTTCCCTTTGTCTTGTATATTCTTGTATTTACAAATGCTAGAGTTGTGACTAACATTGGTTTTGTCTGTGATGAATGTTTTACAGCTGAAATTCTCTTTTAACTATGCATCTTTAAGTTCTGTCCTTGAACAGTAGGTAGGAAGTTTCCTGGATTTTTAATTTCTGTCTCTGTATTTTTTCAGATCTTGCTACAGAAATTTTTAAGTTCTCTACAGAGACAGTATGCAATAAATATATATGTATTTGTTTAAAATATATTTTTTATTGTTTTGGGAAAATACTAAAATGTTATATATAAGAAATTCCAATGCTTCCATTTGCAGTCAAAGTATTTATTATATTGAGCAATCAAGGAGGTGCCCAGTCCTGTCCAAATGCCTTTGGTTCCACCTCTTCTGGGTGAGATCTGTGGCAGCAGCAGTGGATGTTCTCTCTGCCATGGACACACAGGGGCAGGGTGGGCACAGCCAGGGCTGCTTTGGAGCTGTGCTGGCACAGGCTGGCCCAGGAGCCCCTTGGTGGCCAGGCTGGGGCTCTCTCGGGTCACCCAGGACAGGCTGCCTTGTGTGGCTCGTGGCACTTCAGTGCTGCTGGGGTGTTGTAAGAGTGACCAGCTGGTGCACAGCTTGAAGAGCTTCCATACAGAATAAATGTTTTCTAAGCTTATCCTCAGTTGTGCCCAGCTGGTTCTGAAGGGTGCACCTCTGGGATGGGAGGAGCTGGCTTATCCCACCCTTACACTCCCCTTCCTGCAGTGTCTGTGAGAGCTGAGAGCCAAGGTACTGATCATCTGGGCATGTTTTACTGAACACCAACACCCAATCCTGCATTAAATGTCTGCCAAGTAGACTTGCAGTCGCTGCTGACATGTGCTGATTCACAGCAGCAGTGGCAATGAAAACATTTGTGTTAGCTTCCAGCCCTTGGCACTGCTCACACACATTAACATGGCAGTAGCACAGTCTGATTTAAATGCTGCAGTCAGGAATTAAAAAGGCAGGAAGGAAAATCCTTTTTTACATTCTCTCCCCAGTCTGATGTTAAATCATATTTAGGGTTGTGAGGCAGTGTTTCAGTTTTCTTTGGGCAGATATGCCTCATTTCAGTGAAAATATCTTTGTGCACACCTGTCAAAAGGAAGGAAGACTTTCACCCTCAGTTTTTGTGGAGGTGTTAAGTGCTCAGCCCTCCTGTATTAGTTGCTCATTGACCTGGCCCTTCATAAATACTGCCCAAGCATAGCAGAGCATGAGCTGTGCTCTCAGTAGGGTGGCTGTAGGAAAGGTGGTGCCCCGAGCTTTACAGAAGGCTCTGCTGGTCCTCATGTGTCTGCCCATGGCTACCTGCTGTCAAACCTGTGTGGACCCCAGGTGACTGATACAGCTGTGAGACAGGCTCACAAGTAACTTCAGCATTTTCTGCAGCTCCTTGGTGGGGAGTGAGGGAGATGCTGGCAGAGGAGCTGGGATGCTTTTGCCTGGCAGAATTCAGCTCAGGAGCTGAGGCCAAAGGAGTGCCTTGGCTGGTCAGCAGCAAGGTGTACTTGCACCTTGTGCCTATGTCACATCACATCATAGTGGCCAGTTTGGGGTCATCAAGGGACTTGAGCCCCTGCTCTTGTGCATCTTTTCCTCCACATAATAAATAAACCTTGGGGATATAGGTTATTTTGGAGAGAGCCTTACTCCCATGCTGCATTTGTAAAGTGCTTTGGAAGTCGAGTGTTTTTAGGAGTACAGGCCAGCAGCATTGGCAGATCTTGCAGTCTGTGTAGAGTATCATCATTTCTTGTTGAGGAGAGAGTATGCTGCATTTTGTTTTCTGGCTCGTGCCTCCCTTTCTCAGCCAGCCTTGGCCTGTGCCTTTGCAGACCCCATTTCTGAGAGCTGTTGGCTGGTTTAGTTTCCTGCTCCTTGGCACTGTGGGGCTGGGCTCTGGAGGTCCCATCTGCCCCACAGCAGTGTCTCCCTGGGCAAAGCAGGGGTTAAGTGCTGTTATCCAGGTTTGCAGTGCCAGGAGAATGGAGCACAGTCATCCCAGGCCACCTGAGGCAATTGGGCTTGTGGGAGTTGGCAAAACTACACATAGGAGCACTACTGAACAATTCAGTGTTCTTCTGCAGTTGGGTGCTGCTGGTATGTTTGGCATAAATTCAGAGTTGCTTGTGATGTAATATTTGTGTTTGTAATGAAGGGGAGATACAAATATTCATCAGTCACTTTTTTCTGCACAGTTCTGGGCATGGCCACCCCTCACATATAGGCCTGCTCAGCACTAAGTCATTATGCTGCTCTTTAATGGAGAAAGTAGTATTTTGGTGGTCTATGTAAGGCTCCCAGCTGCAGGTAGACTCCTCATGTCTGTCAAAATCTGACCTTGTTGTTGTTGGCAGGAAACATCCCTACTAATTAGGCCTTTATGTGAGTTCAATATCAATTGCAAGTTGACTGATGGATTTTTTCTTTTATTGTGTCTTCTGAAAGCCAAATTAAAAATCAGGAAAGGTGCCATTGGATTTTTTAATGGGAATTCACCATTGGTTCATTCTGTGTTTTTTCTTTATTCCTCTTTTTTAGCTACTGAGGCTTATTGCTGTTTTGCTTCTTAGAGAAGGATCACTGAAATATTTTTCTCCCTTATCCCGTGACTTTCTGGGATCTTATAATAAAGCAACTGCCTTTGACTCCAGTGAAGAGCATCTGCTCTCCAGGCTGATGAAATGTCAGGACCTTTAGGCATCAGCACAGGACAGGCCTCTTCTCTTAGAAAATCAGTAAACACTGGCATATCAAAAATGGCCAGAAGAGAGAATTTTCCCCCATTCTGACTGGGGGGGTCCCATGGTGGATCTTAAAGGCTTGGGTCAGGAGTGTGGGGAAGGTTGGTAATCTAAATCACACAAATCTGAAAGCAAAATTTTAGGAAGATGGAAAGACTGATGAGCATTTGAACTTGGAACTTTTTGTGGAGGTTTTACAAAGTCAATATAGTGGCTGGGAAGCAATACCTGCGTTTTTAATATAGAAATTTAGCTATTTCTAGAACCTGATTATTATTAGAAGAAATGTATAATGCTTAAATAAAACAAAAAATTACTCCCTGAATAGGTAAAGGACTAAATATTTATCTAAAACTGCAATAACATTCATAATGTTTTTTCCCCCTAATCTATTTTACTAGACTATTTTGAGGATTGTGGTCCTTGGCATATGGGATTACATTGAAAACAAAATAGAGGTAAGCTCACTCTTGGTACTGTTTTCCAGGCAGCCCCAGTAAGACCATGAACTTTTGGATGGCTTTGTTATTAACCTGGTGCAATATGATGTCTTTTAAGGCAGATAAATACACACATTCTTCTCATGTGCATTATTCATAGCTGAGTGATGCAGTCCCTTTTTCCTTGAGAGACTCAGAAGATTGCTATATTTGAAAATATTTTATGATGGGAGGGATTTTGGCCTTCATGCTCTTTGTGTGCCTTTTGTTGTTAGAGCTGTGCTGGTCTAACTAATGATGCTTCTACCCTGAGTTGTAAAAATTGTCACCTGAGTTTTATATCCCCATTGCCATAACTGAGTTGAAATTAGTTGAGTTAGTTGAAAAATTGCATGTAGTTTCCTGGTAGTAAATACTAGTTTGGCAAAAACCCCATTTTTATTGTGAAATTGCTTTGATAAACACTGTAATTAGTACCTCAAATTAAAAATTAGGTAGAATGTGTATACTCTTGTAGAGAAAGAAAAGGAAAATTGTGTGTTATAAATAATACATAATCCCAATCTGAGCAGAAGTCTGGAGATGGGGAAAATTAAGAGCTTGCTCTTGATACTGCCTCATAAACCACTACTGTGCAGGAAGAACCAGAAGACAATCTGGGTGTTCCTGGAGCTTAAGCAATGTAGAGACTTAATATTTTTGTAATGAAATTGTAAACATTTTAACTTGTTTTGCTAAAAAAGTGAAATGAAATTTGAATAGTTGATTCAGGGTTTCTTGTTATTTGGGCTAAATGCAGCAGTTTCTGATAATTCATTTTGGCAATTTGGAATACTGATATTTTTTACTCCCCATTGAGTGGCTGCAGTAAGAAGTGTTTCTTTTCAATACACTGAATTGTTAGACGGTTCTGAATAAGTAGTTCTTACAAAAATCCATGCCCTGTCTTTTTATGCAAACTGTTAATCAATGGGCCTTGGCAGCAGGGGGAGGTCTCAGCAGGAAGAGAACATGGTGCTCTCTTCTACCCTGCTAGGCCAGTGTGGGACAGGCACAGCATTGCTGCCACTTTGCTCTCAAACACATTTACTAGCTCATTTCTGTGTAATGCTTTGCACAATTTCTTTTTCTGATCTGATCCCAATGCAGCCAATGTCACATAAATCATTCTGAACGGTCCCAGTTGTCAAACTCCTTGCAAGCCTCGCTGCCCCATAAAAGTGAGAGCAGGCAGTCTTTCTGTCTAGGTGCACAGCCATTCCCACACGTGTTGTATAGCCCAGACATGGCCAAGAGCCATCAAGTCTCTTGGCTCCATCTTTTTCTACTTGTCTTCTTGATCTCTTCATTTAGGCAGCAAGATCTATGGGCAGGGACTGCATCTTTTTTTTAGATGACATTATGCCAAGTAACAGGTAATAAATACCAGTGATGATAAAACTCTTTGGCTGTAATAACATTTAGACTATCACTTCTCCTTGGGGATTTTGGCCAGTATTTCCAAATGCCTTTCTCTCCCCCTGCCCTTCCACCACAGTTTATCTCTCCTCACCTCATAAAAAGTACTGAGGAATTCTGTTGTGCTACCTAAAAAGGACGCAGCCTTTCTGTGCCTTGGCCACCTCTCATATCCCTTTTAAATAGGTACCACAATTGCATTTCTTTTGGGCTAAGAGGGAGTCCTTCAAGATTTCGAAGAGGAACAGTAGGGATAGGATTTTAAGGAAAGGTTTGAAAAAACTGATTTCTCTCTAGGTGTTTGATGGTGCTATCATAATCTTGTCCTTGGCACCAATGGTGGCCTCAACAGTGGCTAACGGCCCCAGCAGCCCTTGGGATGCTATCAGCCTTATCATCACACTGCGGATATGGAGAGTGAAGAGGATCATTGATGGTGAGTGGGGACTCAGCTTGTGACTCCAAGCATTACCTGGCAGGCTGGGAAAAAGAGGTTTTAAAAATACAGAAAGATTGGTTGCTACCACAGTCCCTGTAATTGTCCTTTCTCTTACGTTTTGCTGGCACTGAACAGAAGAGAGTTACAACTCCCATGGAGGAGAGTAGATCTGGAGATCATGGCTGTATCTCCTGCTCCCTAGGAGCCTTTATAATTCATTGCTCTGTTTTCCTGTTAGGCACCTTCCCATCCCCTATCCTGTAAAGTATATGCCCTGACCTGCTTCTTGTCTCTCGCCACCAGATGTCATTCCCAATTCTGCAAAACAGTCCAGTCTGCTTTGCTGATATTTGCTGCACCCTCCTCATAACCATACAGCCAGCTCTGTCTTGGGACTTTCTTTTCTAAGTTTTTGTCAGTAACTAAGTTTTATGTCAGATTCCAGGAGGATTTTCTTGCCCTGGCAATTTCCAGCTAGAGGTGCTCTCTACAGTGCTGTACATCCTGGAAATGAAGTGTATATTGGTGGTGTTTTGCACAGACCTCTGTTGGGATGTACCAGGGGAGGTGAAAAGGCCCCAGCAAGTCAAGGTTGCAGAGAATAGTTTGTGGCTGGGCCTCAAAGCAAGGACTTTAGTGTAGGTTACTGTGTGCTCAGCAGCTTCATGCAGCTTAGGGAAAAATAAATGAATGGTCATTTTGCTCATGTGTGAAAAAATCAGAGTTGAGTTGTTATTTTGGGTTTAAATGCCCTGGAAACTCTGTGTTCAGAGTTCAGGAGAGGTCATAGCCCTCTGATTGAAGCATTAAAGAAAATCTCAGGATTTTGTGGAGCTTCAGAGACCATTAATTGCAGTATGTACTGACCAGCTTTTCTGATCAGTCTGAGTTTGCCATAGTTAAGACAGGAGCAAAATTTCTAGAGTAATTCAGAAAACTTATTGAAAACTGGACTGTAGCTTGAAAAGCCACAGAAGATAAATGCCCTTTTTGTTTCTTCAAGATATCTTTCTTAGTCTGCTGTGTCCATTAAGGACTGATTTCTTACCACAAAGTCTAGGAATTAAATGGTGAGGCCTCTGGAATAGTTCTTTTCCTGAGGGAGCTGTGCTGTTCAGATTTAGAGGGAATGAAACTGACTCTAAAGAGAAAATCCTCCTACCCAGCAATTCAGGAAATCTGTGGTAAACACTGGGGAAGAGCTGTACTAGCATGGAATCTGGGAAGAGCAGGCAGAATGCATTTCAGTTCAGCCAGGCAGTGGAGGTCTGACCAAACAATACCTTGACCCTACATTTCCTATGTTAGAAATCCTTCCCTGAAAAAAGTACTCTAGCACTGCTTCTATTAGAAATACTCCAGTTCTCTAGATGCAAGGGAAAGGAGTGATGTTCTTTGGCCTGTAAAGGTTTTCTTTCTGATAAAAAACCAAATCACAGCTGGGTTGCTTTAAGTGTTATTTGTGTTTTCCAGCATATGTCCTTCCAGTGAAAGTGGAGATGGAGATGATGATTCAGCAATATGAGAAGGCAAAAGTTATTCAAGATGAGCAGCTGGAAAGACTAACCCAGATCTGCCAAGAACAAGGGGTAAAGTTCAGTTATGTCTTTATTTACACATATCTTGTCAAGGCAAATCAAACAGTTCATGTGCTTTGCTGCAAGCTGAGTTTGAGAAGTACCACTGGGACTTGTGCTGTGGGGTGACAGGTCTCAGTGCTAAGGAAGCATTAACTTGCAGCCAGGATATTGTCAGCATGGTATTTGTCAAACAGCAGCCAGCTGCCTCTGCTGCTGGGCTTGTGTTTTCTGAGGTGAGGAAAACAAATGTGAGCAACAGAAAATAAATGGTTCCAGTATGTCATTTACTGAATGACTACAGCTAGCTTGACATTATACTAACATACAAAAACTGTTGTTGGAGACTGTAGCTTGTATTCCTAGGAAAAGGATGTGCAGTTAGAAACAAATTAATTTCCCTGCTTTAAATGCAAAAGGCAGCTTCCATGTAGGTCAGTCAGAGACTCTTGGCAAGCTCAAAGTGTTGCAGTAGAAGCTTCTAGTTCCTGGAAGCAAGTCAAGATTTAAGACTCTTCCCAGGCCCCCAAATGTTCAGTGATTCAGTCTAGAGGTAAGGGAAGGTGAAGCTTGAAATACCTCAAATGAATATATTTTACATGAAAAAGGTGTGAAACCATTTTTGGGGCAATGAGCCAGGAGTTTTTGCCATTTTTCTTATACGAGTGAGTCCTTGACTAACTTGCTTTAAAGTAGAAAGCAGGAATGGATGTTGAGGCTCTGGATAAGTGAGTGTTGAGGTGACCATTAGGCCATATCAGGATGATCCCTGGGTGATTTACTTCTTGTTTCAGTGAAAGAGGAGCTGTGAGATACAGTCCAAATTAATCCTGGAGATTTCTAGCTTCAACTACCTCTCCTGGCTTGTGGCAGGTACTTTTGAAATACAAAACCATCGATATTCAGGTCCCCAACAAGATTTTTAGATTTAGGTCCAGGTCTCATGGATCTCAGCCTAGGATTCTGTGATGAACTGCTGGTGGTGGTGAGTTGCCTTGTCTGTGTGATGCATTAGGAAGAGCTGTAGACACTGTGTCATTTCATAACACTGGTTTTGAGTCACTTGTATTAAACTTAACAAAGTTCTAGATGTAGGGCCTGTCTTCTGCCAAAAAGTAGTAAGTGCCTTTATTATATAAGTGTCTTTGGTGGCAAAACTGCAGTCCTCTTTGTAATACCATTGCATGATGATACTTAGTGATTCGGGTTCTGTCAAGGTTGTGAAATTGCCAGGTAAATGGTATACATCCCATTTTACAAGGGAAAGGTTATCCCTTCACCAAACCCATTAAGCAAATTGGTGATTTCTTGAGTCACAGTGCAATATTTTGTCCGTGACCATACTAAAGGTCTTGGCAATCATAAATTGTAAGTAATTTGTTTTTAGGAACTTTGCTACACAGCCAGATAACACTCTCAATCTTATACAGTTTTTGGTGTTATTGTTTCATAGTCTGAGTAAAGGTGGGCTCATTATCCCGGGTGGGGTTCAGTACCAGTTCTTGCTGCTCTTCATTCTGTGCCAGGTGCTCCTGAATATCTGACCAAAGTCACCCTAAATCTGAGCTCTGATGGTCACAACAACCTGTACATCAAACAAAGAAATACTGCTTTGGGAGAGGAGTACATCTGAGAAAACAGAGCAGGTTCTCTTGCACCTTTCATGTGTCATCTGCTATGGAAAAATACAGTCTATAGAAAGATGACAGCATGCTAATGCCTCTTACTGGCCTGAGCTGCTGCCAGACAACTGTCTCAGCTGTATAATATCAGGTAAATGTACTAATTTGCTCCAGTTAGCAATGTAGGACATTGACATAAGTACTGCATCCTTTATTTGTAAATTATTAGCTTCATAATTCAGTCAAGAACAAGTTGTCAGCATTATAATATTCACATTAACATTGTGTACGGCATCTGATGGGAAAAGGGCTCTTAATGTTATTTAATGTCTAAAATTCTGCCAGGTTTTTGCTTTTTTGTTTGCTCATCTTCCCTGAGCTTTTTCTAAAGGCTTACTTGTTCGTGGTGTTTCTGTGTGCGTGTCTGTTTTTGAGGGAAGGTTTGCCTGCAGTAGTCTGGCTGTGCCCAGAGCAGAGCAGCAGCCAGGTGGATTCAGGCTGCCCGGTCTGTGTGGTGCCAGCTGTGCCAGGGCAGGTGGGTGCTGGGGCTGTGCTGCTGTGTGGGCAGAGCAGACAAGTCACTGTGGTTCCCTGCAGCCCAGCAGTGGAGGCAGGCACTGATTCACCCTGTGCTGCACCTTTGTGATCACACTGGTGAGCTGCATTTATTCAATAGTTAGAGATGGGACTGAGAACATTCCTATTGGAATGGTTTCCCATCACTTCCTTTTCTGAGATCCTGTGTTTGGTTTCTTAGTGCTTTGCTACTGCTCAGGCAAGTGGGGTTAGAATTCTTGGAGTCTGGCATATTCTGCAGATGAAATGATCTTAAAAGTTTCAAGCAAAATATTAATTATTTCTTTAGAGGAATTGGGAAAAATAGTTAGCCTGTTTTGCTTGGGATTTGAAACAAAAATAATTGGTGGCCTGTTCTCTGAGAAGTCCCATGCTGATTTGAAGCTGATGCTTAATGCTAGGCAGACAGAACCAGAATTTCAGTTTTAAAAATTCACAGCAGGAAAAGTACAACCTCCCTTCATCTTTTTGAATTCTCTTTCTTTGTGAGTTGGGGGGTTTTTTGACCAGTGATGGCATATCACAACTGTAAAGTACATTTCCATTCCTGACTGACATTGGAGATGTACTTTTGCAAACATGGAAACTCTTTCCACATGTTGCTTTTTGGCTAGCTGTACGTCTGAAAACCAGAATATATTTATAAATTATACTTGCACAGACCACCACTTTGTTCCCTATAGTACCCCACTGCAACTGTTTGAATATTTTGCTTTTTATTTATTCTCCATTGGCCAACAAAGAGGTTGTTAAATAGGAATGGAGCATGAGGGATTTCTAAAAATGGGTAAAGGTAAAAGGAAAAGAAGTCTCACTGCAGTCACTGTCAAAAATACGCAGAGTATATTGCTGATGATTTTGTTTTATCAGAATAACTTAAATTGCAAAAGAAAGTTCTAGAGTTTCGTTAGCTACAAATTCCAGTCAGGGAAGATTGCTTTTTTCTCTGGGATCACCTGTAGAGGAATTTCAATTTGTGATAATAGATATACTTACATGATCTTTTCTGCTTAGCTTTCTTTAGAGTAATTCAGCTGAACGCAGCCCAGCCAAGAGTACATGCTCAGCCTTTTCACACCAGAGCTCCTTTTCTGTTGGTTCCTATAGAAGTGGGGTTTTCATCAGTCTTAACACTGCAACAACTGTGGAAGCTGTAATTTCTTTTTTAATCTTGGAATATAATTTGTACAACAGCTGCCAGTTTAATGACAGAGCTATTTAGCTGGTAGAATTACCTATCAGAGAAATAACGTATGCTATCCTCTTGCAATAATTCTAATTTATTTCTAACTACCAGTCATTTTCTTGGTCGATGGAAGGCAGCCAAGGTCATCCCGTGTTTTATTCTACCCATAAATCATTAGTTTGCAACTGTCTCCTGATTTTTATTGTTACCAACAATGGCTAAACTAATGGAAATAAACATTGGATTGTATCCCAGTGGCAGATGAGTTTTAGGGCAGGGCATTTTGTACAGACAGCACTAATAGAATTGAGCAAAGTTATTGCTCCTGCATTAGACACAAGTAAGCTTCTGGCTAAAATGTTCATTGATCTCTCTGAAACTATGTCAGTTCTACTCTTGTTACACCATTAAAGGGGAGTACTCCATGATTCACTGCTAAGTCTCTTTTTGAGTCTTACATGTGTATTATAAAATATCAGCTAGGGTGGGTGGCCCACTCAATAAAACCAGGCATGTAGAAGGATATGTTATCTAGAGCTGGGGGTAGGTCTGTCAATTCACCTGCTTAGAAATAATCACCTGGTGCATTATTTGAGTGAGGAAGTGCACAGGTGTGCCCCATAATTCTTTCTGGTTTGTTTCCTGACAAAATATTGCCAGGTTTGTGCTGCGAGAAGACATGTTACAGATTTTGAAATGGTTAGTTTAGATTTCCTATTTATGAACTTTCTCTTCATGCCAGACAATCTAGTTACTCGTTCTTCTATAAAACATTCTGTACTTCCCTTTTCCTTGGTAGTAAGTGTATTTTCACACCCACCACATGTATCACACCTTTGTTGCTGTCTCAGCTCCATCGTGGTGAGGTGTACCCAGACAGTTCTCAGAGGTGCACAGTGACAGTACATAAGCATGGAATGTGCAAACTTCCTGTGAAATACAAGAACAAACATTTTCATTATGAGAATGGGCAAGCACTGGAGCATCTTGCCAGGGAGGTGGTGCTGTGTACACACAGCCTGAAGATAGTCAAAATTTGAGAGCACAGGCTTTCAGCAACCTCAGCTAAATGGAGCTGCTTTAAGCGAGGTATTAGACTAGATGGCCCTCCCTGTTCCATTTCAGCTTAGATTATGCTGGGATTCTCTGAAGTTTACAAAAATATTTTTTCCATTACAAAGTATGTTGGAACTTAGTGGTAAATACCCACCAGAAGCTACCAAAGTATGTGTAATTAAGAAACATGAATGGCATAGGTGTCTTGGTAAATAAAGGCAAGTAACAGCTTCAAGTGGACCAGTGCTCTGTAATTACCATGAGTCAGGAGGTGGTTTATCTTTGTTTCCTTGGTCACAAGTTACCTTCCACACCAGAGCATTTTCGTGCTCGCTGGCTCTCTCTGAGATTCAAAAGGTTCTTCCACAGAGCTGATACCTGTGAGTTATTTTAAACAAATCAAAGCATGTATTTAAGTTTATGTGCTTTTTTATTTTTTTTTTGTCCTCTGCTGGTATGTGCAATATGCTCCTGCCCTACAGGGTGAGGGAAGGATGATGTACCTGGAAATACACACCGTGGTTTCCTCAGTCCAGCTCTGCTGGTCCAGGTGTACACTCAGGTCACTACATCAGCTCCTACTGCAAACAGAAATTTCACGTTACCTTGGCCCAGAATTTTTACTTAAAAAGACTGCTATATTTTATACCTCCTAATGATTTATTTTAGCTGCTCTGGCCTGCCTGAATGCATTCAGAGCAATCTCACAAGCTCCTGTATGCATTAGAACTGCCTGAAGTCAGTGTGCAAAATAATCTTCAATAGACAGAAGCACCTACAACCTAATTTGCTCCTGCAGCCTCTTGTGGCATTTGGCCTTTAAG
>VYXF01005081.1:719267-738562 GCA_013397295.1 Polioptila caerulea
TGCCCGCTGTGTGTCCCCGTGCCCGGGGTGTCCCCGCGGTTGGCGGCGCGGCTGCAGTTCCCGCTGCGCTCGGCAGGTGGCAGCAGAGCCGCGCTGCGGGCCCGTGTCCCCGCTGCGGCGGGAGCTGAGCGCGCTCCAACACCGAACTCGCGGATTCTGCCCGGAAAAGCTGCCCGGCCGTGGGGGCTTTAAGGGCTGGCAGTAACCTGTGCTGTTTGGAAATGCTCACTTTATCCCCAGGAGCTGTGAGTGGGCAGGAGAAGTCTGGGCTGTCCATTCCCAAATATTTGGGCTCCTTCTCTTTCACATCTGTATAACGCGGTGGTGCATTCAGGCTTCTGATTGTTACAATGCTCAGCAAATCTTTGTAAATGCTGAAGCTCCGTAAATTGGATCCGAGGCAGACGTAGTTATTGAGCTGACTTTTAGCTAGTTCTATCTATTTGTGTTAAAAAATACCTGCCAAATTTTTTGTCTGCCATGAGAAAAGGAAATCATACTGTAGCTCTGGGCCAGAATTAAGCATATTAATAACAGTTATTTCTTTTTCTGACACATGTGAATGTTTTTGAAGGGTGAAATGTACAATAACAGAAATTATGTTTGAGCTAGACAACATGAAAAAAAATTCCCAAATATTTTTTTTGCCTATCATGTTTGAATTCATTTCTTCCATTAAGCCGAGGGAGTGTCTGAAAGAGTATCTTTCTCCCTTGAAAGGTGGAATGTAAGGTATTCCATGTGATTCCTTGTTTTTTTCAGGTCAAGGATAAAACCTGAAATTCCCTATGTTCATACTGGCACAAGCACTTTGAGCCTCAGGATGCTTCAGGTTGCCTGGGAATAGAGTTAGCAGTGCCAGTTCTTCCTCGCAGTAGGTTAACACAATAAAAACCTGCAGGAATCTGCCATGGGGGCTTCATTGCAGGAAATCAGGGAGCAGAGCAGTATTTTGACATTTGCTGATTCCACCTGACTCCTGACTGCCACTGCCAGAAGCCCTTTGGATAAAAGCAGTGAGCACTTGCAGCCAGCTGTTTGCAGCTGTCAGACCTCTGTGCACTGAATTGCAGAGGGAGGAAAAGTTGTGTGCTTTGTTAGAGCCCTGGATTAGCTGCTCTGAATGAGATCTGGAAAGCTTGAACTGCCCTTTGGCTTTCTAGATTTGAGTCTTGCAATGGGCCTTCCAGTTACTGTTGTTCCTTCCCAAATGCTCTGGAAAGGAGATAGTCTGCAGGTGTGGCAAATTGGAATCCTTTTTTCTTTCCTAAATCTGTGGAAATTCTGTCTGTTTTCCTCTCTCAGTGTTTGCACCATGTCTGACTGCAGCTGAACAAATGGGGTGTGCTGATGGGTTCCAAAATGTGCCAGTGAAGCAGATCTGAGTCACATCTGAGGGGTGAGAGGCACAGCCAGGTGCACTCAGCCAGGGCTGTTCCACACCAGTTTGCCAGCGTGGAGGTGCCAATTCTGTGGGTGCTGTGAGTGTGGAGTGGCAGCTGCTGTGTCCTCCTGCTCTGCCAAGGCTCTTCAGGCCTTGAAGCAGGGAGGCCCAGCAATGCCACATTTGAATGTTTGCCTGTTACTCACCTCATTTGTGTTTCCCTCTCAAACTGCAGAATTAGACATGACTTGGTCGCTGCTGTGCTACGGATTTTAAAGAATTACTCTTTAAAGTGAAACTCTTCCTTGCAGCCCCACAGTTGTGCTGCGTGGCAAAGGGAGTTTCGTCCTGCTTATATAAGGGTTTAAAGGGTCTCTGCAACCTCTCCAAAAAAACCTGTTTTCCTTCTTGCATTGTGGAAGATGTGTAGCCATCAAATACAAGAGAAATCTGCTGTATCTCTCAGTCAGATTGTACCTGGTAGCTTCTTTTTGTCAGGTATCTGCTTTATAACGTCAGTCATGAGCAAATCCCTTCGTGGCTACAGAAATTCTTTAATGTGTTTGAGAGGAATGGCCAGAAAAGTGGTAACCTTTTCCAGGGTTTTCTGCACACTGCTGAGTACAGAAGATTTCTAGTCAGAAGAGGTCTGTAGTATCCTCCCCTTGTCTAGTTAGTGAGGGAGGACTATTCTGGGTGCTGCTCAGAGAACCTCCCCTCCACTGGAAGCCTCATTACAAAGTCTAGTTAGGGGTATTTGTCATGAACCTAACTCCCCAAATGTCTGTTAAAAGTGGTCTCTTTCTATAAAAATGACATGAGGTTGGGCAGTAAGACTTGTTAAAATTGTCCAAAATCTTACCTTGGACACAGCTGTGCAAAGTGGAAGACCAGCATGAGGCAGCCATTGTCTTTAGATTATGTGAGCAATAGTCCAGATCACACAGGCTCTGAGAGAGCACCACCAGCTTGGACTCATGTCCTGGCTCAACCACACTGTTTGTTTTACCAGACTGTAGTGTTTAGTGATAAAATGACTAATAGGCCCCCGACTGTAGCATGTAAACTTCTGGCTGTGCTCACATGACATCAGTTTGTGGTGTTGTTTTTTCCTCTAGTTTGAAATCAGGCAGCTGAGGGCCCACCTTGCTCAGCAGGACTTGGACCTGGCTGCAGAGAGAGAGGCTGCACTGCAGGTCCCCCGTGTGCTGGACAAACAGAGCAGCAAGAGGTACAAGGTGGTGGCCACCGAAGACTCGGACGACGAAGCGACTGAGAACATCACTGAGCTGCGACCTGCACGAGGTGAGTGCTGCCTGTGCACAGCTGGTCCCTCCACAGTGGGATCCCACTGGACACCTTCACTCCAGCAGGCATTGATTGCTTCCCTGCAGGCTGCAGTTTCCCATTGCTGCAGAGAGGCTGCATCTGCTCTGAAGGGGCAGGCACTGTTGTATTTGGGAGCAGGTTCTCAACAGAGCCAAAGAAATGACAGGGGAAGAAAATGGCTGTGATGTACCTTCCCAGTGTCCTCATGGTTAGATCCATCTAACACCAGAGAAGCAGCAGCCAAATGAAAATTGGCCAAAGGATAATCACTCAGAGGTAAAAGCAGGGAAATTGGGAAGAACATTGAAAAACAGTTTTGGTCTTTGGCCACTTGCATTTCTGTGGTTTGGAGAGGACTCCTGCATCAGCTGTGGGGCTTGCCTTTCCTGGAGGCTGTGCTGTCACCAGTTCCCTGAAGCTGCCGGTGTTGGGCAGGGCAGCACTGGTGCCAGAAAAGGAGGGAAGTGCAGTGTGGGCATCCTGCTTGCATGTCTGAGTGCCACGTAGGCTGGTGAGGGGCCCTCTGCTGCCTCGGGGTACCTGCTGGGCAGCTTTGTGGTTCAAGGGGATAACAACAGTTAAATTGACTTGGATCAAATTTAATTATGTAAGTGCTAGACCTGAATTTTTTCTGGAAAAGACAAAACTCCTTTCCTGTGATCCACCAACCCTTCCAGTGGAGTGCAAAATGTCTCCTGGTTTAATGTAATATTCCAGAGATAACACTTTCTGCCTTATGTTAGTCTTCCTTGGGCATCTTAGCTTCATTATTGTGAATCTGTTAGAATTAGAAGTTTGCACATTATCTTTATGTTGGTCAAACTCCTTAGAATTCAAGGCACAGATACTTTAAAAGCTGTTAGACATTTTCAAATTATAATCCTTTCATTTCTTTACAGAGTAGTGAAAGTATGTAGAAATTGGTTTTTTTCCTCTTTATAATATCTAAGCACTAACTACAGTAAAGCCATTAATTATTCCTGATATGAAATTGTATTTAAAAGCAGACAGTTGAGCAGACTGACCCCTAAAATGCATTTCCCTCTTTTTTTTGTAGTATTTCAGAGGTTTCCCCAGTGGATATATTATAATTTATGCATGTGTTCCTTGCGGGTTACATTTGGAACTGAAGAGTGTTGTGCACATTGTAAGGAGGCTTGCTGAAATTTTAGTGCTGTGGAGGTTGATCTAAAAATTCTTCTGTCGAAGGTATTCATTCCAACATCCAGGTTAACAGAATTACTCACTATTCATGTCTTCCTTTAAAATACTGCCCACACTTGCAACAAAGCAGACACCCAATTGTCAGGATTGATTTCTGCACTTAGATGATTAGAGGGATTTGTGCTTTTAACTGAAAAAAAAGATACTCAGCAAATAAGAAAACATTAATTGCTTCATATATTGGGTAAGGTGAAGTTATGTTATATTTAAACCTTTATAACGAGTATGCAGAATAAATTTCCAGTTCCTGGAGATCATCTAAAAATACCAGAGGAAATCTTTCATGTGCACTGTATTATATATTACGTACAAAGTCTTTGTAGATGCATTGAGTGCTTGTTGTCAGAACCTAAATTAGTGTGACTGTATTTGCACAGGTAGTTTCTGTGGAATGAGGCAGGAGCTGGACAGGAGAAATTCCCTTGTGTTCTTACAGCAAGGGCTGTGGTAGTCTGTCATCACATGGGGCTGCAGCACAGGGCCCAACTCAGGCTGCATGAGACACCACACACCAGCAGTGGTGTTCAGTGAGCACAGCCCAGGGCACAGGCAGTCGAGGCAGAGGATTTCACATGGCATTGCTGGGATTATTCTGCAGTGCTGGCTTGGGATCACTTCTGTGTAACTTGGAAATCTCAGCTCACAGCTGGGCAAGAAGGATCCTGAGCCAGCCCTACCTCATTCTTCTCCCTCCTCACCTCGACTGGGGCTTTCTTCTCCAGCTCTGCAGCACCAGCTTTTAGTCCCATCTGCTACGCTGGCAGATGCTGTAGCAGCTTCCACCATCCTCCCTCTGCCATGCTGGCAGTATCTTCTCGTTCTGCACCCTCCTGAGAGTGCAGGTGCCAGCCAGAGCTGCCTGTGCTGTGCCAGGTGGAAGCAGGGCACAGCTGAAGGTGCCTCCACATCTTCTCTGTGGGAAGGGCATATGCAGTTGGTGTGGAATCTCCCGCCTCCCCATCTGCTGAGGCATGTGAGATACTCAGAGATGTGGCTCTGCAGAGCACAGGCAGACAAGACAAATCTTGTACCTTCCTGCAGTCACACTGGCTGGGCTGCCTTCAGGCCTTCCCACACCACTTGCTCTGCCTGGAACTTCAGCCACCAATGTTTTAACACCTGACCTTTGGGTCAAGGGTTATATTTTGCAAGTTACCCTGTGTGTCAGACCACGTTAGGGATTGCTTTGCAACCGTTTTCTCTAAGCTGTGTTTTTCCTCCTTCAAGATTGTAGAGTGAGGGCTGAAGCTAATCATTCTGAGTGCCACTTGGCACCTGTGAGCTCTGGAACATACCTTCCATGGCCTATTGCTCTGCTAGGGAGAGGAGAAATGAGGAACCAGGTCAGTTCCACTGTCAAGAGGAAAGCAGCAGTTCAAAGCCACGATTCAGCTGTTTGGCAGAACAGGCTCTGATGTGCTGTTCTTTTATGCTCTGGCAGAACATTAGCCCTACATATAACACCTGAGGCTGGGGGATGGAATGGAATGCATGTGTTTTTGCCAAACAAAACTTTGTCAGCCTTCAAAATGTCACTAATTCAGAGAGCTCTGAATTATGCCAAACCAGCAAGCTTGAGTTGGCTAGAGAACATACTACATGAGAAAATGGGATATTCCATCTCAGTCTAATCTTATTTCCCCCATCTATATTGAACAATGGAAACATTCAGTGCAATTCTTCACCATGGAGGGCTGATGGAATAAGAAAGCATTGAGACTTTTTACTCATTTCCCTACCTGGAAGTTTTATGGGACAGGGCATAAGTTAAAGCTCCTTAGGGGCAGCTGTAGCTTGCACTCTGGTATTTACACAGGATTTTGTGCAACCATTTACTACAGCATTCAGGAAAGTAAGTTAGGTAACCCCAGTATCAGAGAATTTGTGGAGGGATACACAGTGACCTGCACCAGGAGAGCTGTGTGTGTGCTGGCTGATTTGGGAGTTTTCAATTGCATGTTTTCACCCAGATTTTCCTTCAGCAGATCTTGAGCTCTTTGTATTTAAAGTGCCTTAATTGCAGGTAGGAGACTGGGAGAAGCAAGAGCTCTGGTCATATGGACAATAGGCTCTGAAGGAGTCCCATAACTCCCCAGCTTGCATTTCATGCCTCCTCCTGAAGGCCAGTCCTGTGCTAGTTCTGGGAACAATGACCTGGTTGCTACCTCACACTTCTGTCTCCCCAGAGCAGTTCACCAAGAGACCTCCTGAGTTTATAGGAATAACTCCATGGAAAATGTATGGATATATGGTATTTCCTAATTAATATGGTAAAGGAGCAGAAATTTTGTTCACCTTTAATTTGCTTTGAATTTAGGTTTTATTTCTCTTGGCAAGAATTTTATCTCCAAAGCAGACAAATGTGAAGGCTGAAACAGTTTTCAGCCTGCAAGTCAAAGGGTACCAGTATCAACAGCAGGAAACAAATAGACCTCAGAAAAGGGCAGGGCTGGAGGAGCTGCAAACCCAGGGCAGAGCTCTGACATTTGATGCACTCTCGGAGCACTTCAGCTCTGTTTGTGAAGAGCTTGGGCTGAAAGCTGCTGCCTGTGAGTGCATGGCAGCATCATTAATGATGTTCAGGACCATTGTGGTCAGCCTTTCTCTGAGAGCAGGGAAATACCCTGAGTGCTCCTTTCTTCTTCTCAGAGATGGTTAGCATTTCACATAATGGCAAATACCATCCTATCTATTAATCTCTAAATTATAAAGGAAGTTCTCAATTATAAAGGACTTCTTACTTCATACAGTATGTAGTTATGGTGAGAATTACAGCTAATGTTTTCTTGTTCTGCAGAAATCATTTTTAGTGTTTGGTATACAAAGTTCCAGGCTTCAGGGAATGCTAGATTCACAGTGCCCCCTCTAGCCATTAATACTTCCTTCCAAAATTTATTATTCTTTAATCTCTCCCATAACATATGAAATAGAGTCCCTAGTGGAAATTCCTCATTTTCCTGCATATATCATTTCAGTTTTTGAAATTCTACAGTACTGCCATATTGTAAGATTAATATTCCACCCTTCTATTCCTTTGAGCAAGAACCGGAACCTCACATCGCCAAAAACCTTTTTTTAACTGTTCTGAGTCAAATTTCCATTTTTATGGGGTTAGCAGTAAGTCTTTCTGCTTTGGGGGACTGCTGCAATTTATGATCATGCTTTAAAGAAAAGGAAAGCTTGCCCTCCCCACAGGTACCCACTGTTTTTTAAGTGAAGAAAGTAGGATATTGGGAGGGGAGAATGAAAAATTCTGGAGCTTCAGAGAGTTTCCCTTAAGATTATTCATAAGCTGTCTGAGAAGGCAAAGCAGGGCACTGGAAAGGATTTTGTCAGTTGTTCCTTGCAAGGCAGTCTGAGCTGGTTGCATGCTTTTAAACTCTAAGCCAGTTCCTTTGGTGATCATCTGTTAGTGCTCTAAGAGAACCCTGTTAGTGCAAAACAATAGATAAAATATAGTTTATAGTTATTTTCAAATGCTGAAATGTATCTACTTTGAAGTCTACTCCTGGAAATGGAGTATCTAAGTGCATACCACTTCAACTTGGCTTCTCTCTAGGTGCCTCTTTCAGGCTTTGTGGTTCTCTGTGCACTGACCAGCCAGGCAGGAATCAAAGGAATTAAACTTTAAGCAACACTTACAGAAATGTGTGTGCAGTTAGTGGAGTCAGGCTCTTGTATTTCATAGTCACCAAATGGGTGGGGTAGAAACTGCTCACTCCCAGAAGGGGTGAGCCTACAGTCACGGCTGTGAGGGTGAAGTTGTCTCTCATCATTAATGTGAAGAGGTGTGAAGACATTGCTGACAGGTAAAGGAACACAGAACGGGAATGTTTTCCACTGCCCAAGCATGCAGCCCACTCATAAGGATCCCTTTCATGAGCAGATGGTGCTCCCTGTGGCAGCAGTGATGTGTTCTGCCCTCTGCTGCCCTTCCAGCAGCTTGGGTCCTTAAGTATTACAAGTCTTTTCCTAATTCTCAGATTACATTTATTTGTTGCCAGTTTATAACAGTTTGTTCTTGAATCCTTTTGCTTAATTTTTTCTTGTCTTGATGATTGTTTTGGTGGCAGCCTTATTCTTCCTTAGCTTTGTATTTTAGACTCAGAAAATGTTGTTGCTGCACAGAAACAGACCCAGGTTCCTCTGAGTCTGCTTCAGGCTGACTGTACTGAGCCAGCTCAGATGTGGATCTGCTGATCCATACTCAGGGACCAAGGTTGGGAAGAGCACTCAGAGTCCCCCAGGCCATCCTGTGCCCACAGCCACCCTGACACAGAGCTGTACTGGCATCCCAGCCCTGCTCCAGTCAGCTCACAGTGCTCTTGCTGCATCATCTGCTCAAGTGAGGCCCAAAGCCCCACATTTGTTGTCAGGATTCTGGGTTTCTGTCACAGCAGCATCTGCTGATAATGGAGCCTTTTGCATATCCCAGATTTTCTTCTGCACAATGACTTTGACCACAGGTTGATTTCTTACTTAGAACCAGGCTGAAGGTGTTGTTCTGTTTTCTGTACAAGCTGACTTTACAGTTGCTCTCAAGATGGAATATCAATGTGCCCAGGCATCCATCCAGCCTCTGCAGGGACTGGATATGTGTGTGAATTGAACAGTGGTGTGAGTACTGCAGCTTGCACTAATGTGGCAATCTGTCCTCAAACCAAAGGCAGGGGAAGTCTCCTGGAAAGTGCCAGCTGGCTGCTCCTGGTTCCTGTTGAAACAGATGAAAGATCTGCCTCTTTAGAAACCTCCTAGTAAAGATTGCTTTCTGGAAGGAAGTTGGGGTAAGACATTACTCTAAGGACTCATTTCCTCAGTGGGAGGCTGCACAGCAGAAAAAAAATAATCTCCCAGTTCAGAAAATTCAGCTTGGAGAGACAGAAGGCAGTAAACCAATGGCAATAAAAATATGAAAGAAAATACTCTAATAATGAAATATTTCAAAATAACCCCCCCTTTTTAAGGCCTTTTCTTGTATGCAGGGGAGTTGCAGATCATTCACTGAAGGCATTGATGAAACAATTAAATATCACTGTTGAGGTATGATAGAACTGAAAGAGACTGCCTTGGATGGAATGTCATTTATATGTTTCACCAAATTTACTAGGTTTTTGTAGGGCCAAAAGAGAGAGATTGCAATGTTGTCTCTTGGGTCAGATGAGATTAAATGGCACTGTACTCTAAGTAGTTTATTACTCCCTGAACCATTGCAGTGTGTGTTTGGAGTCCTGCAGGAAAAGAAAAAGCAGATAACTTGAAAACCCTCATCAGACAAAATCCAGTGGCTGTCAGACAGATCCTGGCTGAGAACCACACGTTTTTTCTATGACTGGGGTTTGGGCAGCAGGCAGAGGTGGGGCTGCACTGCAGTGAGCAGCCTTGCAGGGAGCTGGTTACAGTGCAGGGGTTTGTTTATGTGAGATAGGGCAGAGTCTGAGCAGCCTTCCCAGTCAGACATTCCCCTCTGTGGGCTCGGACTTCTGCTCAGGTTGGAATCAGCCCCATTTGTGGTCTCTGCTGCCTCACCCCTTGGAGCTGTCAGCCCACACTGCTTGAGCAAACTCTGCTCATGGACCACAGAGAGCAGGGAGTCTGTTCTACTCCTTCCTTCCCCTGCTCAGCAGAACTCTCAGCTGAATCCCTCCTCAGGATCTCACTGCTCCATGCTCCCACTCTGCAGGGAAGATTGTAGATCCGTCCTTGTTTCCTACAGGTTTTCACATGGGGAGGAGCTGCCTCACTCTTCCTTCTCAGCTCACACCTTTTGGATCTTCATCAATAATTTCCTGCCATCCAGATTTCCTCAGGGTCATTTATTAAGGGTGGATGTGGCACAGAGGGGCATGGCAGTGTTAGGTTTACTGGTAGACTCAATCTTAAAGGCCTTTTCCAACAGAAAAGTTTCTGTGATTCCTGCTGGGACATGTAGCAAGAGGATCCCAGTCACTATCCATTGCCATTTTCATGGGAATTAAGAGAGAAATGCTTTTCCTTTCCACTTGCTGCCAGTTTTTTAGTTTGCTATAAATACCATTTGGGCATCTACAGCTAAAGATGCAAAGTCTGTCTTCTGGAAAAGGAAGTGCAGGTAACATTTCTGTGTATTGGAAGAGATGGATTTATTTCTAGGAAAGGAGAAAATTTAAACCTGGATCCTGAAAATTCCAAGGTGGTAGAAATAAAATAAAAATTAAAAAAAAAAAATTAAAAAACCCAATGGAAATTGTGAAGAATTAAGTATTTATTAAGACAACTTCCTTTCTGCAGCTAAAACTGGAATAGATTGACAGCAGAAAGCACTGTATAGAATGTAGATAATACAAGTGCTCTGCCCCTTGTGTAAAAGCTGGTCTTCCCTGCTCACTCCGACAAACTCCTGTGTGTCACCAGCTAATCCTGATCCCATGGGACCCCCACTCTGAGCAGGGACTTTGACAAGGAATCCCCACAAGCACTTCAGCAGTGTTCTCTGGTGCTGTGCACAACTGTGGCTTTGTGGGTACATTTTATATGCACATATTGGTGCTTTCAGTTGGGTGTTTGTTGCACTATTTGGGACTCCTTTTTTCAGCAATGTAGAATATAATGGGCAGTAACTGGAATTGTTTGTAACCTTCAAATGCCCAAAGCAGCTGAGACTCCCATATGACTCAGATGAGTCTGTTAATTGTCATTTTGCTTTAATGTAATGATTCAGAAACCTAATCTGGTGTTGAAATATTTATTCTGCTGCTGTAATTTCATTACTCATTATTGTTTTTTATTCATAAGAAACTACTCAAGGTTGAATATATGTGTTTTATATTTACATACACATGCACATATGGATATATTTATACATATATATTTAATTTATAGCTAAGTAGATCAGCAGTGGAGAGCAATGACATTAATAAGGCCATCACATAATAACATTAAAGTAGGCAGCTGTGAGCTCCTCCAGTCCTATGTGCAAGCGGTCACACACAGGGCCAGGCCAGGCCGGAATTCTCCTCCCAGCTCAGGGAGCAGGAGCAGTGCATTTCTGGAGTTCCTCTCCCGGTGTTTGGCAGTGCCCACTGCTGCCATACAGAGCAGCCTGATTCTCTGCTAACTTGGTTTGGACACAGCTGCTGTGTTTGGGAGCAGTGCCCTGGTACATTCTGCCAGCTGGCCAGGGCAGTCAATGTGTGCAGTCCTAAGGAAGCCTTGATTTGAGCATTGTCTTTAAGATATGAAAAGCAGATGAGTAACTTTTCCAGGTGTTTCCTGTCTTTGATCCAGTGTCTGGGCATTTGGAGAGACTGTACTGGGAGTACACAAGGCCCCTGTTGGTGGCTTTTCTCAGGTGACAGAGAGGGTCACCCTCATCCAGCCAAAGTGCTGTGCTATTTTCTTTGTTTGTCTGCTTAGAATTGGACTCCAAGATGCTGAAAGTGCCCTACCAAAAGTACAGCTACACAGGCATTCTCTGAACCAGAACCTGTGTCTGTACGGCTGGCAGGTTTGGTGGCACTGAGGATATCAATTATGCATGACTGAAATGAAGTGTATTTTAGTAGGAGATAGCTGAAAAGCCTTGCAATGTACTCCTAATTCAGCGGCATCGCCTTGAGCTACTCTGAGGCCTCTGTTTTAAACTCAGACATTAGCACAAAGCACACCTCTGACTGCAGGCATTTAAAGATCAACAAGGGCCGAAAAAGCTTTTAAGATCCAGTGAAACCAGGAAAACAACCACGTTGCCTTTCAGTGTCAGGTTAGATTGCCTTCTTATGAGTGCAGCTATTTCAGGTACAGAGTGCTTGGTGGTTTGGGTCTTGTTGTGTGAGGAAAGTGTTCCCCGGAAAACATCTGTTTCTTTCACCTGCAAACCGCAATGTGCTGTGATGAGGCAGGACTGTAGCCACAGAGACCCAGGGGGAGGAAGGAAATCTGGCTCAAAGGGATGAGCATGGGTTTCTGAAACATGGTATCAAAAAGAGCACTTAAAAGGAGAGAATGCTTTTAGAGCACAGATACACCGCAAATTGGGCGGGTCAGGTTGCTTGGAAGCCTGACATTCTCTGGGCCTGCCCATCCTGTTCTTAGCAGCAATGTTTGCCTTCTGCTCAGAACAAGAGAAGTTTGTGGTTTTTTCCACAAGGTAAAATGTTCTGCTTTTCTGTAAGATAACAGTAAATCCCCCTGTCATCTGCAGCACCTAAAATCTGTACGTGCAATAGAGCTGCTGCTTTCCCTTCGTGGTCACGTCTTCATTTTTACCTTGCTGTTGAAGTTCAGAGGTAGCTCTTGTGCATGTACTACAAGTTTTGTACTACACCCTTGATTAGTGAAACTCTTTATAGTAGGTTTTAAGCCAACAAACAATGTAATGTTAATACTATGCTGTATATTTATATGCATGTGTTATATACACTAAAATAACTCTTCATTCATTCAAAATGGAAAAGACATTATCTTAGAAGGTGGGAATTACACATTAAAATCATCTCCTTTGGGGAAGGAGGTGACTTAGGGATGTCAGTCTGCAGCAGCAATGGGTCTGTCTGTGCTGGTGCCCTGGGTGGGAGAGGAGGACCCTGCTGACCAGGCAAAGGCCAGTGTTGTGTTCGTCTCTACAGAGCGAGGAGAAATGGCCAGCCCCACATCAGCCTCTGGAAAGATCACAGAGCACCTTTCCTTTGGAGCCCAAAGTGCCTCATTCCCAGGCTGGTGCTGCAAAGGACTGTGACAAAGGATAACCCAGTCCCTGTGTTGGCTGCAGCCACAGCATTGATGGGGTGTAATGCATTCAGGCATTGTGGCCTAAAAATCCAGAGCAGGTGACTGGGCATGCAGAGAGAGGAAAACCTTCCTTGGGGTGGGATTCATCCATTTAATGAAATAAATGGTCTCCTAAGGGCTGCCTTTCTGTTCTTTCAGAGGATGACATGAATAATTACATCAGTCGATACTACAGTGAGCCCAGCAGTGGTGAGTGTTGCTCGAAAACACAAACGTGAGCAGTATTTTTGCATTGCATTGTATGCTGTAAACCAGGTGAGACTGAGCAGTGGTGTAGATCTGTCCTGGAAATGAAACCCACCACAGAGTCTTCTGGTTTGGTCCACAGAAGTGTGTGCCCATAGTCATTCTCTGAAAGTTGAAGGGCCCCAAGTTTGCTCTTGCTGATGGCACTCAGGACAGTTTGGAGATCTGGAAGGGGTTAATTCCCTGTAGCTGGGCAGAGCAGTTCAAATGGATCTGAGAATGAACAGTAGGGACAAAATAAATGAACATAAAAGAAGTGGGGAGACAGCTTAGCCCAGCACCATGCTGGGAACCTTTCAGAAAGGTTAAACTGAATGGTGGGAAACTTCAGCGGCTGGGCCCTGACCTGAGGGCAGCCTTCAAATGGATGTTCCTGGTAGACATCCTGCTGGCACGGGGCCAGCCTGCTCTGGGGGCTCTGCACAGCCCTGCTGGGCTGTACTGGGGGTTCCTGCCTGCTCTGGGGGCTCTGCACAGCCCTGCTGGGCTGCACTGGGGGTTCCTGCCTGCTCTGGGGGCTCTGCACAGCCCTGCTGGGCTGCACTGGGGGTTCCTGCCCGCTCTGGGGGCTCTGCACAGCCCCTGCACAGCCCTGCTGGGGCTGGCTGTGCTCTGGCTGCCAGCACCGCAGGGCCAGGGGAGGCTGAGCAAGGCAGGCTCTGACAGGTGGGGGTGTGCACACCCCTCTTTTGTATATAACATTTTGTATATGTATTTAAAAAGTGTGTGTGCTTAAACATAATGTGTTATGAATGTATATCCCCACATATACATCCCTGTATATACCATATATATATATATATACACACACAGGGTTATATACAGGACAAAAAACTCTGTGTGTATGCCTGCATGTACATGTACATAGAATCTACACATGGTATGTGTGTATATATAAACATATATATGCATTTATATGTATATATATATAATTATAATGTATTACATACTTCATCCCTATAAATAGTATAGATACATAGTGAAATATAGGTATATATAGATATATTTATATAAGCATGTGTCTACTATATATATAAAATATGTATATATGTGTGTGTATATAAATTTATAGTGTATTCCACATACATACATGTATATATATGTATCCCACATATATACACAAAACCCAGATACACATACATAGAGAAAGATGTGAGTAAACATACACTTATTTGTACATGTATTTATATAGAGTATCATATATGTCTCTCCAAACATACACACATCCCCATATGGGTATTATGTGAGCAGATTTATACACATATAAAGCTATTTGTAATTTTGTGTATACATATAGATGTGTCTGTATATAAATACAAAGATGTGTGAAAGGCTGTGTCTCTGTACATACTGAGATGTTTTATTAGAATGCATATATTAAATATATAAAATGTATAAAGGAGTGAGAGGAGAGATGGTCAGAATATATATGTATGTACTATAGACCCACATGTGTATATGTTACAGGAATGAAAATATGTATCTCTGCATAATGTATTGTATGTATTGTATTTAATCCTGTATATACATCCACACACATGGAAATAGATTTATATGTAGCTGAAGCTACCTAAATACTAAACAGAAGGGAGTGTGAGTGTCTGGTTGCAAACCCAGCTGGCATCCAGTGGGATCCACGCAGGCTGGAAAGGGAGGCTCCTGAATGCTCCCGGCGTTCAGCAGGGCCGAGGGGAAGGAAGATCCTGGCCCTGTGTCCCGGCACTCCCCAGCTCAGCCCCGGCTGGGGACCGCGGGATCGAGAGCAGCCCTGAGGACAAGGACCCAGAGCTCGCCTGTCCCGCTCAGGTGGGGGACACCCTGCCCCCTGCGAGCTCCAGCCCCGACAAGAGCAGGACCAGCAGGACCAGTAGGATCAGGACCAGGATCTGCAGGACGTGCAGGATCCGCAGGATGTGCAGGATTCTCAGGACGTGCAGGATCCTCAGGACGTGCAGGATCCGCAGGACGTGCAGGATCCGCAGGATGTGCAGGATTCTCAGGACGTGCAGGATCCTCAGGACGTGCAGGATCCGCAGGACGTGCAGGATCCGCAGGACGTGCAGGATCCTCAGGATGTGCAGGATCCGCAGGACGTGCAGGATCCGCAGGATGTGCGGCTGCTGCAGCAAGTCCAGAGGAGGCCCCAGAGCCGCTCTGCCCTCGGGCCAGGCTGGGAGAGCTGAGCCGGGCGAGGCCCTGGCACAGCCTGCCCGGAGAAGCTGTGGCTGCCCCCGGATCCCTGGCAGTGCCCAAGGCCAGGCTGGATGGGGCTGAGCACCCGGGGATGGTGGGAGTGTCCCTGCACAGGGGTGGCACTGGATGGGCTGGAAGGTCCCTCCCAACCCAAACCATTCCGTGACTCTCTGAGCACATGGATATGGTATTGTATATGTACATTGTATCATTTCTGTACATGAGGAGATAGATGTGCTTGCTGAAGAGGCCTTCTGTATATCTGTTAATAGACCAGGATATGGGCATACGAATCCAGCTACAATATGTTCCTGTACATTTAAAGATCTGTAAAGGCATTTGTACATGTTTGTGTCTATAGATTCATATTTTATATGCATTACAAAATATGTGTAATAGTCCCCACATAGACACATACAGAGGGGAAAAAGTGTGTGTCTATAGATTTTATTTCAAAACATAATTATGTATATTTTAGAAGTGTGTGTCAGACTGTCTGCATATACATCTTTTTAATCTATGCATGTTATTATGTATATATTTTACATATATATATTTGTTTTTCTATAATTATATAGGTACTTGGAATTTTATATATAGGCTTATCCTATATCTGTGTGTGTATAAATGAGGCTGTTTATGCATATATATGCAGACAGATACAAAGACAGGTAAAGATCTGTGTACTACATTGATATTTTATATATGTATAAATATATGTAAAGATACATATATAGATGTATAGAGCGAGACGTGGCTAGGTACGTGAGAGTCTGTTTAAATACATAAATGGTTTATATATTAGAAAGGACATGAGTGTGTATATAGATATATGTATTATATAAATGTGTGTGCATATGTAGATACGTTATGAAGGGGAAATGTAGATATATGCATAGAGACATTCCCTCTATAAATACAATATCTACATATAAAGCTACGTATATAGGTATATAAAATCTGTATATATGTGTGTGTGAAGAAAGCCTGTGTATCCACAGACATATGAATTATATAGAGAGCTATTTTAAAAATGTACACACATGCACAGAGATATAAAGTACTGGTTTTATTTGCGTCTATCCCACTACATACATCTCCAAGCTCTACAGGACTATACATATAAAGATGTTTGAATTTATAAATAGATGGAGGGTATCTAAAAAGGGAAAGGTGTGAGGGACCATGGTGGTGCATATACATGTGTGTCTGTGAGTTCACATATAGCAATGATGTATTTCATATGTATATCCCTGTATATACATTCCACATGTATCTACAAAGATACTCATATATGTGTGTGTGTCTGTGTAACCATTAGAGATATATGCATTATATCCAATATATGGACAGATACACACATATCCCCTCATCTGTATGGATAAATGTATATATAAAACTGGGGGGATACCCTGTATATACCTATGTATGTTTTTGTGGGGGGGTGTGTGTGTGTGGAGAGACAAAGAGATACATATTAGGTACATGTGTGGAGGGGCTAGATGTATATCCCCATAATATACATCAAGAGCCATCAAAAGGAGGGTAAAATAATTTTATATAGTGTTGGTGTTATGTATAATGTATCATATATGTATATCCTTATCTCTACAGTTCCTGTGTATGTACACACAAATTTATGTATGTGCATAGACACAGCTATATGTTTATATATATGTATGTTTAGGTACATGTGTGGAGGGGCATGTTCTATTTAAGGAGAGCAGACTGTATTTAAAGGGAGTATTATGTGTTCCATGGATCCAAAGTCCCTATGTCTGTCTGCTGTATTTTATAGGGGACTCTTCAGCCATATACACATTGCCTATATGTCTACAGAATGAGTGTGTGTGAGACTCTGTGTGTGTATATATACTATACAGTGAGCAGGTACATACAGGCATATCCTATTTACTTATAGATGTGTGTGTATACACACATCCCTTGATATTAACCCCCATTATACAGATAGCAATAACGATGTGTCTGAGTTCTCAAGTAAAGGTACAATGTATTTTTTATATATATTTATATGTACATGCATCTTATAAATAAATATACACACATAGAGGTGGGAGTTTTTAAATTTTTATATATAATATATATTTATATATATTACATAATTATATATATTTAAAGGGTGGGCTATGTATTATAATGTATATACGTGTGTGTATATGCACGTGTGTGTGTGTGTGTGTGTGTGTGTGTGTAAAATATTTTATATGGAGCTCATGTATGCACATAGTGCCCATATCTGTATGGAGAAGTCTAAAGATCACATGTATATAAATGGGAGAGGGGGAGAGAGACTGCATTTCTGTAGACTGTATTCTATAGAATATATATGTGCATGTAGATATAGGTGTACAGCACTGTGTGTCAGTTTCTCTCCCTGTGACTATCTCGAACGAGCTGTATGTTTATATACACACATCTCACTGGCTATGGACAGTATCTGTTACATATAACATGTGTTACATGTCTCTGGGTGTGCCACTATAGCTGTGATGTGTATCCTGATATATACATTGTCTGTTTATGTACACATGGGGACAAGTCTGCATTTTTACAGAAAGGTAAGGCCCTGCAGGTGCACATGACAATTGTATGGAACTAAAGAGGGGACTACACAGAACATCTATAAGATGGCTGCATGTTCCTAGGTATAATGTATTATTATGGGGGGCCATACACGACAGTGTGTGTGCATGGATATGTAATCTATTCTATGGACACACACATAATCCCCATACCTGTATGGAGAAATCTGTGCAGGTATAGGTTATATGGATTTAAACTGGGGCAGGTGCATACATGTTGGTGCATATTGTATTACACATAGATGTATATACCTACATATACATCCCCATAATAAACTGCTATCTATAAAAGGTGTAAGTATATAATTTAAAACATATATAAAAGTTGAGGGTGTCATGTATAGCTACAGTGTTATACATGTATTATATGTAGAATATAATTATATTATATATATAAACATATGTATATACATATACATTATATTATATATATATTGAACATGTTCTTCATTATTTCAAGAACATGTTCATATATATATATCCCATATATACATTCCAGATATATATATATATATATAGATATATATATATACACCGTAAGCCATAAATACTCATACACAAAGGTAAGCATATGTGTATATAATAGTATACATTCTATTTAAGGAGTAACAATTACATTTTCAAGGGAGGGGGAGCAACAATTTTGTCCTATAGATAGTACATATATATGTTTTTATATATTTATGCACACATGTATACACACACAGAGATCTGTATGGAGAAAATGTACATTTTTATGTATAGGTCTAATGTGTTATGTATGGGGCTTGTATATATATATNCCCTGCAGGTGCCCATGACAATTGTATGGAACTAAAGAGGGGACTACACAGAACATCTGTAAGATGGCTGCATGTTCCTAGGTATAATGTATTATTATGGGGGGCCATACACGACAGTGTGTGTGCATGGATATGTAATCTATTCTATGGACACACACATAATCCCCATACCTGTATGGAGAAATCTGTGCAGGTATAGGTTATATGGATTTAAACTGGGGCAGGTGCATACATGTTGGTGCATATTGTATTACACATAGATGTATATACCTACATATACATCCCCATAATAAACTGCTATCTATAAAAGGTGTAAGTATATAATTTAAAACATATATAAAAGTTGAGGGTGTCATGTATAGCTACAGTGTTATACATGTATTATATGTAGAATATAATTATATTATACATATGTATATACATTATATTATATATATATTGAACATGTTCTTCATTATTTCAAGAACATGTTCATATATATATATCCCATATATACATTCCAGATATATATATATATATATAGATATATATATATACACCGTAAGCCATAAATACTCATACACAAAGGTAAGCATATGTGTATATAATAGTATACATTCTATTTAAGGAGTAACAATTACATTTTCAAGGGAGGGGGAGCAACAATTTTGTCCTATAGATAGTACATATATATGTTTTTATATATTTATGCACACATGTATACACACACAGAGATCTGTATGGAGAAAATGTACATTTTTATGTATAGGTCTAATGTGTTATGTATGG
>VYXF01005081.1:738572-770829 GCA_013397295.1 Polioptila caerulea
ATGTATGGGGCTTGTATATATATACATATATATGCAGAGATACAGCTTTTCCCCATATATATATGCTCAAATCTATATATGAAGATTAAGGTATGTATAGAGAGAGGTATGTGGCAATATATATTGATGTTTATCACTTTAGATCCCCATAATATACTTGGAAAGCTGTAAAAAGGTACATGTAAATATATATATATATAAAGACTATAAGGGAGAGGGGGTGTTCATGTACAGATAAAATGTATTCTGTGTGTATTCTGTATATCCCATAACTATGTTCCCCAGCCATACACCCAGAGTGAGAAATCTATGTATTTATATATAAAGGTAAGTATACTGGTGTGAGAGAGCACAGGTGTGTTCTATTTTTAGAGAATACTTGTACATATTTAAAGGGGAGGCATATATTAATAGTCTCTAAATGATATGTATGTGCACTGTATCATATATGGAGCTCTGTGTAGTCTAATGTCTAAAGACATGTTTATAAATAGCTATGTAAATACAAAGGGATAGGCTCATGTATAGGTATTATCTCTTACATATATATCTAGCCAATAACTATACATACACAGACAGAGAAATATGTACACCTTTCTGTAGAAAGGTAGAGGGATCTTATATATTTAATGGTAGATAACTGTGTCTTTCAAGGGGGCACAGTGTCTTGTGTGTGTATAACAGAAGGTCTGTGTACAACGTGTTCTGTATGAGGCTCATACAGATGTAATTTCTCATCACCATCTATAATAAAGATCATGTGTATATAAAATGGGCTGGGGAGGGGGTGAGACTCTGCATCTATACTCATGTGTAGTGTATGTAATAAATGTGTGTGCTCATGTATGTATATACAGGTATGTGGCATCAGGTATGGCTGTGTACCCCTGCCCCTACACATCCCCAGTGTATATAGCAGGAGATACATAAAAGGCACGAGTGCATAATTCAAAGACTGTCTCAAGAGAGTGGGGGTTGTTAATGTGCAGGTATAAATGTGTGTGTATATAAATCTGTGTATGTATATCCCTGTGGGTACACACGTACACAAACACATACAGAAAAACAAGCACAACTTTGAGGGGGGTTGCATGCTGCTGTAGCAGTGGCTAATTCCAGGTATTTAAAGGAGGGACTATAGCCTGTCCATGTACACATGCAGGCAGAATGGATCATAGATGCACTTCCTTCAGCAATATGACTAAAGTGCTAAGTGTTGGTGTTTGGGAGTGACTGTATATACACACATACATAGGCACACAGTGTGTGTTATACCTCTACAGCTGCTCCCTATAAACAAACACAGAGCTGGGGATAGAGAAAAGGGCTCTGTTACTGTGTGTATGTGTATATGTATCTAACCGGATGGATGAAAGAGGGTCTGTGCACCATAGTGTGTGCCTCTCGGCTGGCTTTGTGTACATCACTATAGGTACAGTGTTACCCATGAACTCTCTCTAGCTCTCTGCAGCCCCTCCCTGCACGGGCTCTCAGCTGTCTGTGTTCTGTCCCTGCAGACAGCGGAGTCCCCGAGGCCGCCATCTGCATGGTGACCACGGCAGCCATCGACGTGCACCGGCCCAACATCTCCTCGGAGCTGTTCACGGTGGAGGTGCCACTGCGCCTGGGCAGCACCGGCACCTCTGCCAGCCTCACGTCGGGCAGCGCCTCGCGCTCCACCGTCAGCTCAGGCACACGGGGCTGCAGCGAGAGCAGCCAGACCCTGGGCTCGTCCCCGGATTGCAGCACGGCCTGCGAGGAGCCGGCCGAGGCCGGGGTGGGACCACAGGCCGAGCTGGTGCCCGCCCGGCAGAGCGTGGCCCATGCTGTGGTGCAGGAGCTGCTCTCGTCGCTGTCAGAAGAGGCCTGCTTGGCGCAGAAGGGGCTGGACCCTGTCAACCTGAAGCTGCCCAGCCCAGCTGGCTCGGTGGGGGTCAGCCCCGACCTGGGCCACCGACTCAGTGTCTACAACCGCAGGAACCAGGAGAGTCTTGATGTCTTCCAGCTCAAGCCACTCCTTGACTGCCCCCAGGGCGCCCCAGTGATTGAGGACAAGTATGGGGCACTGGGGCCCGCAGAGCCACGGCTGGGCAGGGTTCCTGAGGCATAGGGCCAGCCTGGGGGAATGGGGACTCCTGCAGGGACAGGCTCACCATGCTGGCCCACGAGGCTGCCACAGGCAAGGTGGCAGTGCTGAAGACAACCTGGGGCACCTCCTGCAATGGCCACCAGCCCAAGGTGAGGCCAGCATCTCCTCTGCTCACCAGTGTCTGTGGCACATGACCTACCTGCCCTGCCACCAGCTCTGGGCCAGCTGGGACCTACGGTGGCTGTCTGGGAACAATGGACCTTCCAGCAGTCTTAGGCCAGTATGGACCCACAGTGCCTGGAGAGACAAACAGACTGTGCCGGGAACACCACGGAACTTCCATGAGTCCAGGGCCAGCACAGCCCCATAGTGCCGGGGGCAGGACAGAGCTGCTGGACAGCTTGGGCCCAGCCTGGCTCCCCAGTCAGACCCCCAGCCTGACCCTGCCCAGGGGCTGAGCATGGCTGGGAGGGGTGTGGAGATGGGAATAAACACTGACAAACACATACAGCCTCCTGCCTTGTATTGCTCTTGCCTTCTTCTCTTACCTGCCTTCCCTGTCTTGCTTTCTTCCACCCCACCATTCCATGTGCCATGCAACTGACCACCAAAAAAAAACCAACAAAACCGAAAAACAACCATCCCAACACCACATTGACTGACCCCACCTCTTTCCAGTAAAATCCTTTATTTGCCCTTACTCCACAGCACCAGGTCCCATCACCAGCATTCACTTCTTCTTCAGGAGCTTCGTCATCTCTGGCACCGCCTGCAAACACCAGTGCCAGGGTACTGCATGTTCCCCTCTGACCCCCACAAACTTGCCCTGTGCAGTTCCCAGCCCTGCAATTACACTGCCCACCCTCCTACCCAGCACAGCACTCCAGGGGCTGTGGGTCACCCCAGCTCACAGCACTCCTCACTTCTCTCCTGCTGAATAAAGCCTCTTAATTATTTAAGAGAGCTACATTTCCATTAGGTGGAAATAATGCATTCGTACAAAATTTATTAAGGAAATTGTCTACATGGTGTTTCTTCAGAATGTGACTTTGTGTCTGGCTTACAAAGAGGCCTGTGCTCACCATGGAGCCTGTGGGCATTATTTCAGGAATGGCATTAAGTGCTGGCAGAGTTTCTGCCTGTGCCTCCACAGAGCCACCACACTCCCACCCCTCACAAGTGTGGCCGCACACAGGCAGTGACACACAGGCACTGGGACAGGGCTGGCTCAGGGCTCCAGAGGGAACCACAAGCTCCTCCTGGGCATCAGTCCGTGAGGCAGCAAGCCCAGGCAGAAATAATCACGCCTCCTGCCAACTCTCTACTTCCAAACTTTATGAAGCTTAAAAATACACACAAGCACCTATGTGTGGTTATTTCCAAAATGGTTCAACCTCAGGAAACCAGAATTAGGGCAGGCTGGCTGTGATACCCCCCAACACAACCTACTTGCAGGGATTCTATTTTAAGTATGCAAATCATGACATCTGAAAGCAAATTTTTAAACAACCCAAACACTCTCACACAGCCATCATTAACACTCATTATGTAAGCTCTCCCAAAGTTACCCTTCACATCAAGTTTAGTCTCACCTGAAATAAGTCTGCTACCAGTCCATAGTCTGCCACTTGGAAAATTGGAGCTTCTGGATCCTTGTTAATAGCAACAATGGTCTGCAAGCAAAGTTAAAGCACCACATGAATCTGGATACTGATCATCCTCTGGGGCTGGATTACAGGGCCAGGTCTTAGCCAGGAAATGAGCTATATTCTCTCCAAGCCCCCAGAAACAGAAGATGTCTCTGGGTATTTATTATTTTTCCATCTCAAAAACAAACACCTCCTTCCCTCCATATACAATCCCCATAAAAAAACAAAACAAAACAAAAACCTTCCCTTCCCTGCTCATCATACACCTCTGCTATCCTTCCCTGTTGAAAAGCCTAGAAAAAATTACTATGAAGGATTATCTGCACATTCTAAGCTGCCCCATTGCAGAACTAACCTGGAGGCAGCACTTACAAGCACAATAAAGCGCTGCCCAAAGGCTTTTGTACTTAAAATTGGACATAGCATTTAGTTTGTCACACAGCAGAGAACAGCACAACAAATCCCAACACAATGATCCAGAAAACGTTCTTGGTTTAAACTCTGCCATACATTGAATCATCCTTAACTGCCTGTGACAGCTTCCAGCAAGACAAGCAGTGGTGGGTGTCCTCATCAGAATCTGCAACAGGATGGGGAACCCTCCACAGAGGAAGGGAAAAGAACCCTGAAGCAAACCCAACAGCTCCCAGAAGGAGCCTTACACCAAGGAGGAGCCCAGAGCACAGCCCTGGGGCAGTGCCTGCCCACCTCCACACTGCCAGAGGTTCGAGGCAGCTCTAACCCAACAGGCAGCTGTGGCACTTACCTGCCACACCCAGGGAGCCACACTCTAGTGGAGGGAGTAAAACAGACACATGAAGTCCAACAAAATTAATGGCTTCCTAAGCAAGGGCCTAGTGGCAGTAACTCAAGGAGTTTACAAATCCTGTGGTTTTAGGCTCCCAGAAATGTTATTTCTTGGCATGCCATTTGTCCCCTGAGAGTCCCTGTAAAGGACCCCATCACACATGCAAGTAGGCAGTACCCAGAGCACTGCCCCTGCCCTCTGGCCAGCTCATGGCCAAGGACGTGCAAGTGCTGCAGCAATGCTGCCTTTGAAATGCTCTTCCCCAGAGCTTTATTGATAGTTTTACTTCAGTTACCCCTGACTGCAAATGCAAGCCTCCCCTGACAAGCTGCAGTGCAGGAATCCATGCTGTGATCCCTGAGGGTACTGGCCCAGTAAAGACTTTCTCTGACCCTCCTGAGGCCCTGCCATTCCTTGCAGGACCATCCACAGGGGCTGATGCAGAGGCTCAGTCAAGGCCAGCAGTCAGTGACACCATAGGGGCTGCCAGCTCCGTCCTTAGCACAAAAATAATTAACACATTGCTTGCAAAACTGTCTGAAGCTTTACTTGGGCAGTCTAGTCCTCCCTCTGCCTCTTTTAGCTGAAAGAACTTCAGTAAGATTTGGTTCCCTACCTCATTGCTAACTGAGGCAGGCAGCAAAAGCATCACCTTGCTCACAACAGAACTTTGTGAGTTAAATCTCTGAGTAAGAAAAAGATAGGGGAACTCTCATGAGGGAATTAGAAATAAGGAAAGAAAGCAACAACGATTCTCCAGGTCTCCTCAAAAGCTGCATTTTCTACCTTGCTGTAAAAGAACAAATAAATTATACATTTCACTTGGTGGAAAGCCTCTGACTGCTTTGGAAAACACATCCTGAAGTGTTCAAGTTCACAATGCCAGATAATTCAGAGTGCTGAGGGAGGACAAGGGACGCTCCAGAGAGCTCCCATGGCTGCAGAATTCTTTGTTTGGGAAAACTGGATCTTTTCCCTAATTACCCCACCTAAATGCTTTAGCTAAAAGGAAGGCAGAACACATTCCAAATACCGGTAACTAAATTTGAATTTCACAATGGACACACTAGCACACTTTTAACTAGTTAAAAAAAGGAGATATGGGAGAAATGGAGGGGTTAAATAAGCATCTCATATCAACAAATTTTATCTGTCCTTATTTCATACAGCAGAATACCTCAGAATATCAAACATGCCTTTGGAAAAGCCATAAAAGCAGAGGTTTTGCTGTTAAGAGTACAGGATAATATCACAGCTCAGTGTTTTTGTAACAAAGGAAATTCCCGCACTTCAACTCAGAGGTTCCCAGTGCTGCTGGCAGTCTTAACTGAGATAAGGCAGCAGATAAACACCAAGAGGGTCACCTCAAGTCTTCTGCAGCTTCCAATGTCCAGTTCTTAGTCAGTGGCTGCTGCTCATCCCACCCGCCCACCTCCTCCCAGCCAAGGGCACAGCTGGAGACTGAACTGCCCCAAACAAAGCCACGAGTGCCACTGTGGCCCAGCAGTGCCAGAGGAGCTGAGGTGGCCGTGGCAGCAGTGCTGTGCCTGGACTCTCCCTCTGCTGCACTGCTGTTCCACCAAAGCCCTTGGGAACACACTGCTGCAATACCCACTCAAGAGAGACCTTCACTCCTGCCCATCAGACACCTTTTAACATTTTGAATTTTGGTTCTTTTTTCTCCACTGCATCAACTAATGAAAACACCACTTGTGTCCCTGCTTTTAGAAAGCTTATCATTTCCCCCTTGAAATATTTATATAATACATGAGAAAAAAAATTGTAAGAAAGCAGAGATCATCCTACCATACAGGCTGGTTTGTGAGGACAATTACCAGTCACAAACTCACTAGTCTGTTGCTGGTTAAACACAAGAAACTACCTGCAAAGTTTTGCAACCCTTTTCCTCAGCTTTATAAACTATTCAAAGTTGTGTCTTGGTTAAGTTCGTTCTCTGAAAAAAAAAAAAAATACATATCCTTTTCAAAAAATTACTGTGGGAGGCAGGACCTCCAGTTTTTGATGTCTGACATTGGATAGCATGAATCAGCAGATAACTGCTCCTCTTTTCAAACACTGCACTGTGGGCCAAACTGGCAATTCCAATTTTGGATTATTTGCTTTGGCAACTAATGAGTTAAAGCTTTTAAAGTTTTACTGCCGTTTTATAGCAGGTTTCCATTTGAATGGCTAAATGCAGGAATGTCAGAGACATCTTTTACTTTATGGAATAGTAAGTTCATAATTCAAATTGTGCATTGTTATGCATGAATTAGTATGTTATAGTCTGGAATAGAGGCAAATGGAACTATTGTATAGAATTCAGGCATATGTGCTTTGGGTTCAGTTTTTTTAAAACAAAGTCAATTAGCTGCTTCCACTGATCACTTTGGCTTGTAGTGCAAAGCTTTTTCTACTGTATGAAATGTGTTGCCACAATATTTTTTTTTTTTTTTTTTTTTTACCAGAGTGTTTTAAAGCAGCAGGAAATACGAAAACCATCTAAAGCACTGATGCAAAAGCAAGGGAGTCAACTCATTTCCTTCCTCAAAAATCTTTTCTAGTACATTCACCTTCACATACCTTGCTGTCTTTCATTCCAGCCAAGTGTTGGATTGCTCCAGATATTCCCACAGCAATATAAAGTTCCTAGGAAAAAACAAGAGAGACATTTTTGGTCCCCACACCACAGTCCCAGTAAGCTCTCACAAACCTTAATCCAAATCAATTACATGCAGCAGTTTTTATGTTACAGTAGTTTTCAATACTAAAGGCAAGTGAAGACTGGTTCCCTTCCCCACCTGGAGATGCAATGTGACTGCAAAAGGAGAATCCCAAAGGGGCATCTAGCAAAGACAGATTATGGGAAAAAATAAACAAAGTCTGCATTTAAAACTTACAATACTGCTCAGCTGAAGGCCAGGGCAATCCATGTTATCCATGACCCTGGAGAATCCCAGTGCAAATATTAAGGAAGGTAACCTACAGATGGATAATACAATTGCCCAAAGGGCAAACCAAGACTTTTGTTCGAAGCTCCTCAGAGCCTTTAGCTAAGACAGAATGCCCAACGCTGAAATCCATATGTTAGGCCTTTGAAAGGTTCCCTGTGGAGCAGGATGAACCTTTGAGGTACCCGAGCAGGCTGGTGCACTGCACACCTGCAGTGTGTGTTCCTCACCCCAGCCCTCCATGTCCACACAGAGCCTTCCTCCCCTCTCACTGCCCACTCCCACAGAGTACAGAAGGTACACCAGATACACCAACAGCTTTACACTGTGGGGCTCCCAGTTTCACATCTCCAAAGAGTTCCACATCAAAAGAGATGAAAACTTACAGGTAAGATCTGTATCAGCTGTTTCATTCATAGCTGGAAACTATTACTTCTCTTTGGGCTTAAAGTCATCCATTCTATCATCTATCCAAAACCAAGGCTATTTCAGCTCCCTGACAGTTTTTCCAGTACCACAAGTCCAAGCAAGCAGTCAGAGCTGTACTCTTCAGCTAACTAATATTACAGAAGAAAACTAAAGAAAGTACTTTTCACCAATTCATTCACTAACATAAAATTGACACCTAAATTTAGTTAGAGGTTCATCTATCAAAAGCAGTCAAAAGGTGGTACTTCACGTGTGCTTAGAAAAGACACAGCCTCAAATACTAACATAATTTGTCTTTTAAAAATACCAAGGGTATTCCATATCTATGAAAATATAAAACTAATTTAACCCAATAAATAATATTGGGGGGCCAGGGAGGGTAAGAGGGTCAAAAACAATGTTACCACTATGCAGCTGAAACTGCATTACAGTTGAGTGGCTTTTAGCACGGCAGAGCCAAGCCCAGCTGTGGGACAGGCACAGACCTGCAGGGGAGAGTGGCAAACAAAGGTGTTCAAACACAGACCCACAGAGGCTTCTGCCACACAGGCCTCAGAGTCATGACTTCAATTAAAGAAAAAAAGGAAGATTGCTTTCAAATGTTTCTACAGCTACAGACTCTGCTCACTATATTGTTTTTTAAATAGGAATAGATCAATGAAATTTATGAAGTTTTTCTGTATTTTTATACAAAAACTCCCTCCTGTAAAAACTGAAGGGGAAAGGGGGAAATAAAGCAGAAACTAATTATTTCTTATCCAAAAGGCTTCCAGAATCTAGTCCATGTACTTCCACAAAACCACACAGCCAGTGAACACACTCAGAAACTCCTTGGCCTCAGCAGGCTTTTACCAAGTGGATTACTACTGCAGGTCAATCCATTTTAACCACAGCTTCAATGTAACATAATATGTCTACATTAGAACTCATGGTAAGAATGCAATATTTTAATTATACCAAATAAAAGAACAGATGTTACAGGAGAAATTATTCTAACATCATGCCATCTTTAATACAAGCTCTTTTTAAAGACACATTACTGTAATTTGATTTTTTTAGAGCAATTCATTAAGTGCCACTCATCCAGACTACCAGATACTCTTATCAGTCTGCTTAACATTGTGAAGTTCAATCTTTGGAAAGAATCCAGCTAACCAGGAGCCAGATGCCTATGAATATATTCTATTAAAATATCTAGGAAAGACAAGGATATTTCATTAAAAGGGCATTTGTAAATCACCAGGCTTGTCTAAAAGCATTTATTATGCATCTAGGCCATGGCCTTCTAGGTTATGTGCTTTTGGCTCCTTGGTTCAGACAACTGGTCCTCAAACCCTGACAGGAGATCACCTCAGCAATGTTTTCATATAGAGAACACATGGGACAGCAGGGTTCTTATCAACACTTCCATGCTGGAAAAGGGACAGGCCTGCTTAAATCTTAGTTTTAATCCATTCTGCAGTTCAGTAGGAGGGACCCAAAGGACCCACAATGTCTAAATGATAAAGCTTCAGGACTATTCCCTGCTGTCCTGAAGAAAATTCAACTGGTCATCCAGAGTGGACATAAAGCATTGAGAATTTCAAATTCTTATTTATTTTCAGAGTAGCAGCCTTGTTTGGATGTTTCCCCTGAAATCACTGACTTCTATCAGGCCTTTTGCTGAGTCCTGGCATTGCTGTGTCAGAGTTCAAAGTCCCAGGTCAGGACTGCAGCCCCAAGCCCCGTGATGCAGGTGAGGGAGGGAAGCAGAAAGGAGCTGAGTACCCCAGGGCAGGGTCCCTTGCAGAGCGTGCTGGGCCATGGCAGCACTGAGCAGCAAGCTCTGCAAGGAGCTCATCTGGGCAGGAGACCCACACAAGGCACAGAACAGATGAATCCGAGTCTGGGTCGCACCTCTCAGGGGCCACACATGGCTTTACACCAACTGCAAGTGCCAGCTTTTTGGAAACCCTGGAAGTTGCTCTAATTACTGCTGTCAGGCAGCTGATTCCCAGCTCCCAATTACAGGCACTTAGAGCAAAGTCCAGGACATGGAGGAGTATTCATCAACTCCCTAGTGCTGGGCACAGGCAGATTTTCACTGAAGGGCTGCTGCCAGCACTGTGCCACACGAGAACAGGCAACAAAACAGCACACACACATTCCAGACCAAAGGGCTCACAGCACTGTGAATGAATGAAGTACCAAAAGCAGCTGAAGTCAAGGAAGTGAAAGTTTTGGTGGTACATGGACATGACATCAGGTTGGAAAATTGTCTTGCTCTCAGTAACTTCAGGAAATACTGTACAAACATCACAGCCATGCCACAAATATTTTTATGAAGTCACTGGCAGACATCAGCACAGGAAGGGACACCAGAGAAGAGAGCTGATGGCAAGGACGAGCAGGATGGAGGGAACCCAGGGCAGTGAATGCACCAAACAGCTACAAGTGAGCAAAGCACAGCACAGGGAGAGGAACCAGCACACTCCAGATGTGCTGCTGCTGGAAGGGCTCGGTACCTCAACAGTGGGCAGATGTGAAGGGGGGCACCAGCACCCACGAGGCTTCTCACAACGGCTACAGCAGCAGCCCAAGGACACTGTGCCAGCAAACAAGAGCGCTTTCATTTGTCCTGCCACACAAGGTCCTGCACAACTCTGGTGGCAGACAGGACCCTGACACAGACCTCCAAGTTTATAAATACAGATTTGCATCACAACCACCCTAAAAAACCTCCACAACTCCAACTCCCAAATTTATCCTATTCAAAGTTAACATTCCAAATAAAAAATGCACCTTCTCAGTTGCTAGTTAAAGTATTCATCTAGACTAAATCTTTTCCAAGCGAAATGACCATGGTATATCTTAGAATCATTACATGCTAATCATTAAAATAAAAAAAAAAAATCCTCCTTAGCCATTCCCTAAACTCTATTTCTGCTTCAGATATACCCAATTTACACACTGGCAGATTTCACAGGCACGAATCTGCACACTGGGCTCCAGAATCCATGCAGCCAGGTACAAGCTGGCTGGATAAATGCACAGGAATGCTGTATGTGGATGATTCCAACTGCCAATATAACAATGCAGTTGTTTTCCTGTGCATACAGACTCCTGCAATTATTTATAGAATCATTTGTGGCATATGATATTACTTCGTTTATACTTCGGAGAATATTTAAATATGCCTTAGGCTGCCTTGGGGCAGTTAAGGGACATTTGCTTAAAAGAACTACAGGAACAGTTTTTATTTCAACTCCCAGAGCCTTTGAATGGTGCTGTGACAGACCACAGGGCAGCCACAGGTGCCCCACAAGCTGAGGGAGCTACTTTGCAAGCATGTTGTCAGCTGCTATTGATTTTTATGACAATTTTTGAATTATGCTGAAAACCTCCAATGCACATCAATTTATCATCCTACCAATGGCATGCTTTTAAACAGGCCAGTTTAATAAACTCCTCTGGCATATACACTATTTTTAAAGGCAGCTCAGATATTTTATTTTCTTTGCAAGAGTGAAAGGACAATGAAATTAGAAAGAAATCTTTATGTTCAAAATTGCTTTATACAAGAGATTCCTTCCAATTACAGGCTATTAAGCCAATAAACTATTTTCTGGCTTGACAGTATTCATCTCTATTACACTGTACATCACACACTTCTCCAGTATGTACAGCTTTGATGCAGCTGAACCCACTCCATTCAAGAAGCACACATCACTAAACTAGAGCCCAACTACAGTTTCTTTTTCACTTTAAGAACCTTTGATCAGCCAAGCTGTGTAATTACTCTTAAGCATAGTTAGGGTGTCTGCTGGAGTGCAGGGCCATACAGCATTTTTCCCCCCCTCTCTCCAGGGAAAAGCACATCAATTGCTTTCAGCTAAATGCACTCACATATGAATATTTTAGTACAATTTAATGTTTCTGCACCAACCCCAAAGGAGCAGAGCATCAATTTGTGAACATAGTTTTCTTGGAGTTAAAAGCTACACTGGATAATGCAGGATGAAAGGGGTTGTCAATCCTTAGCTTTTTAGCAAGTCAGAGAAAGAGAGTCAGTAAATTCAGTCCCAGCTGCATACAAACAGCTCTCTAAAGTTTGCCACTATAAAGCTACTTTTCAACAATAGTGAATTATCAAAGGAGATATTCCAAAAACAATTTCCCAAGCACAGTTGGTTTTCCCAATGCTGTTCCCATCTGCTACCTACCTAACAGCCCCAACCATTTATACCATGCAAAGTGCACCTGCTGCTCTGTTAATAACACACAAACCTGATGTACAAATAACACATTCCTACAAAGCACTGAGCTGAACAGAGCAGAAATTATGTACCACGCTTTTGAAGAGAGAAACTGGTATCCCAACATTCCCTTGGATGTGCAACAAATGAGGGAGTAATTAAGATCTTATCATTGATAAGCAAAGAGTAGAACATTTTTTTAAGAAAGTACAATCCAGACAAGAGGAGTGACAATTCTCATGATGCCAAGGGAACTAATTAGTTCATTCTGTTGCTAAGCAATTTTAGGTAAGGACCAGAGAACAGAAAAGAAGAAAAACACTAGAATAAAATATGCCTTGTTTCACTTTCCTTATGCTTCCTCACAAGAGAGTGGAGGGAAACAAGCTAATCTGAACAAGCAAGGATCCCTAAGAAAGCAATGGGAAGTAACACTCAAGGGCAGTTAGCATCCACTTATTACAAAGAAATACAAAACACAGGAATTATGTAAATGAAGCAACACCGTGCCTCTCCCTTCCTGCTACTCCCAAAGCAAGGAAGACAACTACTAAGTGCTAAAAAGCCACTCACTGCAGTGAAAGAGATGCCCAGTAAAATACTGGGGGCACACAGAGGCTCAGCTCAGAAAGGATCCTGCCCTCTTGTAGAAGAGGGGGAACAACAAGAATTCCACCATTCTTCCACAGCTTTGGTGCCTTTCAAGTGAATCTACATCTCACTCTTCAGTGTCTCAACTGAAGCTGCACCTCTAATATGCCTCTTCTCATTATTCCTGTCAATTCCTGACAGTTGTAAATCTGCCTCCCTTTTGAAGTTCCTTTTTTGAAGTCTATCACAGCCAGAGTGATTCTCAAGCATGAAACTGAAGCAGTTTCCTCCTGGCTATCATATCATACCTACACTGAATTCCCCTCTGCCTTGCCCACCCAAGGTTTCTCAGCACATGCACCTGTCTTCTGTGCAATCACATCACATATCTAGCACAATCATTTAGCCCAGTGTCAATTATTACTACATCACAGATTTCCTAACTTGTGCCTTCCTGAGCTTTCCACCTCAGTTTCTTGTCATCTATTAGTGTTTTGTACCCAGTGTTGAAAGTAACAAGACAGCAGCAACTGAACACCTTAAAATAAAAATTTTAAAAAAGAAAGTAGTTTTGCCTGCTAGGAAATCCTACAGCAGAAACTAAGACAGTTCTAGAGTTAGACCCTGAAAGAGCACTAATTTTAGTTGAGTAAACATTTAAACCCTGAAGAGAATAAACTAGGAGGACACCTTTTAGGCAGCAGCTGATCCTTCACAAGGCCAGAGGATAACAATATGCACACATGCTTGCCAAAAAAAGCACCTCTCAGTGTCACTGAGGTTCTGGCTGTTTTCTGGGGACACGAAGCTGAGTGTGAGATAATCCCAGTATAAGCCCACCTTCCTTCAAAACCTGAGGGAAGGATAAAATTAATTAGAATAGAATGCAAGGGAAAACCTGGGAAACCATGGGAACAGATTGGGCACTCAAAGATAGCTGACTAGTGGTACTGCAGTGTGGGACTTCCCACCTGGATCATGGCTGCTGCTCCAGAAGGACGTGTCCAGGTCCCACAGAGTCCCCAGCAGCCCTGGGAACACCTTTTTCAATGCACTTTTCACAGCCCAGCTGGCTCAAGGGCGTTGGACCCCCATCAGTGACCATCAGTCCCCCCCACACCTCTTCCTCACCAGCCTGAGCTGCACAGCTCACAGTTCAGCAACAGAACCCAGGAAAGCTTTAGAGCAGTTGCTTTCCTTTTGTCACAAGTCACAGTTTATTTTTTGGTTGAATATCAGACAAATTGCACAAGTTCCTGAGAAAGATTACATACTGCTTTGCATGTTAGAAATGTTGCTAATTTTGCCTTGGGTAAGGAAAGCCAATACTGAACTAATAAATGAAGCATTCATGTTCCATTTACAAAAGTTTTAAATAACTGAAAAAAACCACTTTACTTTCTTTATTCTCCACACCTGTTTTGTTCTTGTTTCTTTCTTTGTGAACATGAGAGAAGGAACTGGGAAGGTTTTTACTGTGGAAACTAAGACTCCTGACTACTTGAAATTTCTTACCTAAAAAGAGCGGTTATTCTGGGGTAATGGTGGTAGGCTTGATTTCTGTAGGGAATTCAGTATTTTCTAACTGGATATACTTACTTAACTAATATTTAGTAGTAGACACTAATAAGAAGGATATTTTTATCCAAAATCAGCTAATCTGAACATTCTTATAAGAATATTTTCCTTAAATGTTTTCCTTTCCTTTATATTTTAATATATCCGCCATACAGTACTTAAACTGAGAATCCAATTTCATTTTTCTGCAGGACACCTGCATATAAGAAATAGTGGGAAAAACTGGCTTCTAATTGTAAAAAATATGCTAAAATGGTTGTCAATGACTAAAGACACTGAATATACTAAATTGCTTTTTTTAATTAGGAAGAAAACATTTTATATTTTAATATATCCGCTTATGTCTAAAAAAATCTCATCAAATAATACAAATCGGCCTTCTCTTTCACAAGACAGACTGTTCAAATAGGAGCTGCAATCATCTGAAATCAAGAGGTGAAAAAAGGTACTAAAAGAAACAAAAATAATCCACTGAATATTTTAACAACTGGACTAAAACTGTACAAAAGAAAAATTGCCAAAGATCCAGTCAAAACCCAACAATATGCATAAACACCAACACGAACAAAACCTTGAAGTTTAACAGTCCAAGGCTACTTTGGAAGAGCAGATGTGCTACGTAGCAGCAGGGCTCAAACACACACAAGGTGAAATCTGTGCTCTTTAATTAACTGCATTCTTCCATCACTTAAGTAAAATGAACTCCAGTTGTTCCTTAAGTGGCAGTGTGTTTGTGTATTAATACCTCAGCATTTTGGAAAGCTGCTGTGGCTGTGAGGTTCTTGGGTTCTGTGATGCAGTGTCCAGGCTGCAATCTTAAAAACTGAAGCCAGTCACAGAATTATAAAGGACCAATGACCAAAAGCACCCTTCCTTCCCCAAATCCACAACTGAAGGCACAGGGGAAGAAATCAGGAATCCTTTCAGACCATTATTTTATTACCCAGCCATGAGCACAAACACACCCCAGCAGTCACACAGAAAAAGCAGTTGAAGCACCTCCCCTCTGCCTGAACTTGTAACTAACTCTAGTGCCTCTTTAGTCTCAAACTGACCCAATTCCAGAGTCCTGGAAAACAATGCATTCCAATCCTCCACTGAGACTGGGCAAGAGACTATTAATAGAAGTGTAAGAGTACACACTCAGATACTTTCCCATCAGAAGCCAACAGCTGCACAGGAGAACAAGTGTGGCTCAGATTCTGAGAAGTTCCGAGACTCTTCCCCTGCTTAAAACCCACCCAGAGGGCACACACCATGTCAACTCAAAACTGAACACAAAACTCAGGTCTCAGCTACTCTACCTGACCAGTGTCAAACATGCTTTGCAATCCTCCAGACAGAACACCACAAGCTCTCCCCGAACTGCTACTGAGCACGTCTCATAGAGCGAGAAAGCAGCATCTTCTGAGAACTGCTAATATAGCCAGTGTCATCTTGACCTGACCAAAAAAGCTCAGTTCTTCTTCAAGTCAATTCTATTTTCCACTGCAGAGAATAATTTTCTAGCTGAAGTACCAAAAAGACAGTGAAGTAGAGTCGGGAATGTTAAATTAAGAATTTGCCGCTTTCAACTGCTTCATATTTAAGATGCCTATCCAGCACACTGAAAAAGTAAAACCTCCAGTCAGCAACTCTGTGGGCTTGGTATCAATTCAACCTGCACTTTCATTACAATTAACATTTAATATTTTCTGTATTTTTAAGGCACTGAATGCTATCCTTGCATGAATTTTAAGATCCAGACTAAATATGTGAAATTTGAAAGAAGAGGCATGTAATTTCCAGTACTCTGCACAAGCCACTATTTAATAAACACTTGCTAAGAAGTGAGATGAGAGAAAAATGCACCAGCCTGCAGACAAATAGATGGAGCATCATGCAATTGTGCCAGTTCAGATAATTTATGACACCAGAGTTTAACATTCATTCATCAGTCCTGACTAAAGGCTATTTAACAATCCCCTAGAAGAGGACAGTGATGACACTGATGTGATCCTATGATGTGGCTTTATGTTCTTACGACTCTCACATGTTGCTGTGGGCCATCTGTGGCAAAATACAGCACTGTATCACCATCAAATGCCAGCCTTTTTTGTTTCAACATAATTGTTTATATGCCCTTGACTCTGGAAAGAATGTTCATTGTTGAGCCTCAACACACAAACCAGAGCTGGGCTGTCTTCAAATTAATGTTCTCCACATCACTAATAGATATTTGGGTAGTGAAGAACTAAGGATGGTTAGTCTCATCTCATGCCCTTTCAAAATACACACAGGTCATACCCTGGTATGCAGAAAGAGTTGGGGTTGCATTTATAATCCACTGAACCTCCCAATTTCCTTACACAGTAGAGGTTAATATCACTGCTATCAAGATTTTGGAATTACCTTAGTCTTATCAATAGGTCTACTTCTCAGAAGGAGTGTTTTGTAGCAGTTGGTTATCATATAAATTTAGAGGTTTAAACACTAGCATGCCTAGAAATAGCTCCACTCAGCCCCACGGGGTTGTCAGTAGATGGCTTCTGATGAGGCCTTCAAAAAAAGTAGCAAATATCCCTATCCACAACTCAAGACAGAAGAAATCAGAAGCACAAAACATCTTGCTCAAGAAAATCCAGCAGACAGAGTTGACAAGAATCACAAGTTCCTGTCTTTGACATCCAAGTATTGCTCTATCCTGCTGGACGTATTACTAGAAAAACAATGGTCATGGTTTGAATTTCTTCAATTTGCAGCAATGGCAAAGGCAAAACATTTCAGGATCCTATCAAGGCTTTGAATATGCACAGCTTTTTAGTATTATTTATTGTGATTTGGTAAATGCAGCAAAATTGAAGTATGATGAATTTCTCTACTAAGTTGCCTCACTCTTCCCTTCTGGTCTCATTAATTCATTGACAAGTAAGAAGTTGTTCCTTGGTGCCTTCTGTTGCCATACACAAAGACTTGCTTACTGAGAGGTGAAACCTTTACTCCACCATGGAGCTCAGTGTACCCCTGACAGATCATCACATCTCAGCAGGGGCTCTGCCCCACACTGAGGTGAGCTACATCTGTACCTTCCTGTTTACCAACACTCACTGCTTTATCTGCTACAGCTTTCCTTGTAAGTCCTCAAGTCATAAAGAACAATGAAAGAAGTCTCAGACTTCTGCACCACAGACACAAAAAGACACAAATCAGTTCCCTGTGATATTGGGATGCAGAAATAGCAGAAAAAGCTCTGCAGCATGTTATTGTCCAATATTAAGCCATTCAGAGTATGTCCTTCTTGGTATTCCACTCTACAGCAGTCCAATCTGTAGATTATTTCTCTCTTAAATTTCTTGTACTTTCATTTTTTACAAAAACGTTGCTTTGACTGTACTGCAATAATCCAGTAACAGTTACTAAAAGGTTTTTAAAAATCATCACCTGAAAAAACCCAGAACACACAATTGCAAAAGATCAAGCCACAGATTGATATAATTTTGATTTAATGTCAGTAATGACATCTTTTAGCACATCCATGCCAGCTGCTAGGAAGCTAAAAAAGGTTCAGGCAGCTATGAAAAAACACAGCATGCAAACCCCCCAACAAAACTGTGTCAGAACACATCCCACTGACCCAAAGGAGAGACTTCCATCCCAGCTTGCTTCTGTCGTTTTGTAAACACATCATCAAGTGACAGTATCACAGTGAGCACACTGATGTTCCTGTTAGGCCCCATATTAAGACTCAGCTCATCTCTAAGTGCTTGCTCTGAAGGAAAATGTATACTAGAAACCATCCCAGCTCTATGGTGAGAGGTATTTCCATACTTACTGGTGCTACTATTTTGCCCGTCTGTCCAACTTGCATGTCATTAGGAACAAAGCCAGCATCAACAGCTGCACGGGAAGCTCCAACTAGTTGAAAGAAAGTATTTTCAATGTTTTCTTTTAAAATATTTGCAAGCCAAATTTATATCACCATAAAAGCCCATGTATTTTACTGAAGAGTCCCACACTCTAAGGACACGTATTTAAAAACTTCCCTCTTAAAAGCTCTTATGGTAATCCCTCTCTATACCACCAGCTAAAAACATCCAAATACTAAGTGCTAATGCACTTCATAAGCAACAGGAAATCCCTACTCCCAGCACCAAAGGGCCATATATTTAAAACCAAGGATTTCAGCTTGGCATATTTCCATGATTTTTTTCTTGTTGCTTTGTCAAAAGAAGATTTTCCCATAAATGCCTTCCCAAAATGTTCCTTCAAGTCTGAATGGAACATATAATGTGTCGTCTTGTATTGCTGTGAATCTCAAAAGTCAGGCATGGTAAAGAACAGTACCAAAGTAAACTTGAAAATGCCATGTGGACATTTAGTTAGCAAAAACATCAATTTAAAAACCAAGCCATTCATGTAAAACTATAAATGTCAATGTTAAAATTTAAGGAGTTAAAACATTAAAGCAAACAGTTTCCTCTTCTTCCCCAGTCTTTATACAAAATACTTTGCTGAAACATTGTATATGGTTTTCTCCTGTTAATATAAAAGTACAGCAAAAGGACAGAGCCACTTAAACTACGACAATGGGAGTGGGATTCTGTAAAGAAGCAGTAGAAAAGGATGTATGCAGAAAGTATCAGCTCTTCAAAATAAGCTACGACAACTTCACTTTTTGTTTGCAAGCTTCTGTTCTGGAGATTTGAGAAGCACAGGGAATATTACAGGTTAGCATTTTGCTTCGTACACAGGCATTTAAGTATAGTTGACAAACCTTTATTACTAAACTAAGAGCATTTTAACCGTTTGATAGAGAGATGAAAATAAAAGACTTAAGATAAATTCTGTTTCTAATGTATCTTGTTTCAATATAATGAACAGGGTTAAAAAAATGGAGGAAAACAGATTTACCTGCAGCATGCAATTGATCCGCAAGGTCATACAACAACTTAAAATTTTCACCGCTCTTCAAGCCCCTCCCTTAAAAATTAAGAACAAAAGAAGATCAAGAAAGAAGAACATGTGTTTTAAGATTTTTTTTTTGCCCATGTAAACTTTCTGTATGAGTATAAGCATTTGCAAAGACTCAAGGATATGCTTGCACAGGGGTTTTTTTTGATACATTACTAACCAGTATTTAATATTTGGAGATATAGCTTTTGTCTTTGTCATTAATATTTCATCTGTATAAACTAACACCACTCTGTCTTGTTTACTTCCTGCACACAGCACCATCAAGGTCATTCTCCAAAACCAGGGAAACAGCACTTTTTTAACTAATCTGTGCTCCCTCTGCTGGCTTAAGGAACAAAACACTGTAGTGGGATTAGTAAGAAATCATTTTAGCAGTAGGCATTCAGTAAAAATCACAGTCCATCGCTTGAAACCTAAGGAGCAGAATACAATCAATACAGGTTTTAAAATCATTAAGGTCATTACATAATAATGTTCAGACTGACTGAAATGATCAGCAGTAACTTTAAACATGATAAATTACCATCTAAAAAACACTTCATATTGCTAAAATTTCAAAGAGGCTCACCAAATGTGACAATGCTCTTACAAAGCCTCACAGCATATGCTAAACTCACGTTTTACCTCTTTACAAAATATACACATTGGGTGCTCCCCCAGTGCCCCCCATGGAATATTTCAGAATAACATTATAATTTATTTTTTTTTTTTCAATATATCACATTACAGTGTTCTGGTACAGATAGGAGTTACCAAGAGGTACCCTTACTTCAATGCAACATCAGAGAGTTTGACTGTGATCCACTCACCCCCCGACACAACCACTTTGGCACTGGTGAGCTCCGGTCGATCGCTCTTTGTCAGCTTCGCCTCAATCCATTCAGAGATACCGACGGGTGGCGGAGGGGTCACTGCATTCACCAGATGAACCAAACACCCACAAGGAAAACGAGAAAGCATGTGTTCTCAAGCTGAAATCTGAGCTTAAGCTTAATTCCAAGTTTGTTCTATAACCGATTCTGCCACAAGCTTTTGCTGAGTCTCAGCAGTTGCTCCTGGCTCTGAGTAACAAGCCTCGTTCACCAGTTGTGTTTAGGAAAGCTGCAGTACAAAGGCACTACAAGGAATTCTGCTGTGCAAGTGTTACACACTGATACCAACCCAGCATAAAAAGTGTGAGCCTTACTATCACAGACAGACAAGTCAGTCAGGCAATGCACCAACAGTGCAATACACTAACTTCAGTAACATGTGGCTTCTACCATCCACAGACCTTAGGAAATACAGGACGGTTCAGAGGCACGGACTTAGTCACAAAACAAAAAGGCCCACAGTGAAAAACAGTAGAGCTCACCAAAAGTGGAACAGGTTACCCAGAGTAGTTCTGAAGCCTACACCTCTGGACATTCTCAAAGCCTGACTGGACACAGTCCTGGGCAACCTGTTCCATGGGGCTGGACTAGATGATCTCTAGAGATCCCTTCCAACCTCAACTACCTTGTCATCCTGCAACTGGATTTCTCAATCATCAGAGCTACTGGCTTCAATAAATTGTAAATTAAACTGATACAGTTAAAATTGATCTAACACAACAACTGGGTGTTCTCAAATCAATTTAAACTGCCACTAATTTAGCTTGATGATGTAATGACCTATCCCAATTGCAGTATGATTAAACCAAAACTGTGGAGACCAAACACTTCTATTTCTACTCAGTCTTGTTTTGAAAACCAATCTGGTTTTTCAAACAGCTGTAACTTGTCCTCACTTAAAGTTTCAAGACTGCAGTGGCAGAAATTTAGGCAGCGAGTGGAACAAGCACAGATTTCAGCACAGATAATCTCCATTTCTAGTCAAAGAAAAGGAAGTAACTGTGCAGATAAACCATATCTTCTCTTACCAGACATCACTAAAAAGTGCAAGCACCTGTAATTAAAAGTATAAAGCTAGTATTATCACAATCAGTTTGCTTTGACAAATACTTCTACAAAACCATGCATCACCATGCAAAAAACATCACCATGCAGTGAGCAAAACTAATTATTAAATCAAACAACAGCATCCCAGAACAAATACTCACACTTTTCTACACTGGCACTACCACCACTCACTGGTGCAGCCTCAAATGAAGTTCCCCGTACAGTAAACACTTTGACTGCTTCATCACACTGCACAGTGCAAATAATATTTCCTAGAAAAAGTCATATAAAAATTTTATTGTAAGACATACTGTGCTTAAAAAAAACCAAACAAATAAAATTAATATCAAGGTCACATTAGCAGTTGTACTAGAATATGCAACATCCACCAAGGTACTTCCCAAAACTGCAGTTTTAGATTACTAAAATTTAGCACTTAATAAATAGAGATTACAAATACTTTAATTTTCATTTTAGCCCCATGTTTCTAAAGTATGAATACAAATCTTCTATTTTTAAAGGATACAAAGCATTCAAATAATCTCTTATGAATGAGCTGTTAAATTTCAGAAGGGATGAAAAAAACAACTTTGAAAATGCCATTCCTTCACATAAAGAATGTCTATAATTCAAAGTAGATCTTTTATCCTGTTGCATGACTTCATCAGAACTGAAGACAATAAGACCTCCCCCAAGTATTTGTGGGACTGTGTTTCTTTCTGAAATACAATACTTCACACTGGAGGCTGCAGGGAATGCTAAAAGAAAAAATGCTGCAACATTTTTCTAAACAAACTATTCAAAAACAAAGTCATCTTGAAACTGTGAATTACTGGGAAGCAACTTAAAGTGCAGCACAAAACCATATTCCAGCGCCATAACTCAAAATGGAATACCCTGCTGGTACATGTGGTACAATCTTTACAGTAAAACTAAGAAACACAAGCTAATGAGCTCATATCTAAAATAAAACAAGGTGTCAGCCAAGCATTAGAGAAACAAGACTGAAAAAGTAATTACATATTAACTTAATTAAGTATTATAAATAATTCATTCAATGTCTTCATAATTAGAAAAAATAACTCTGTGGTATCTTAAATCAGAACTAATGCTAGTCCTATTAAATAAAGCCAGACAATTAACCTGATGTCTTATGCTTTCCAAAATCTGATCAGAAGGGCATAAACAAACACAGCACACAGAAAGGATGTGATCAAATTCTATTCCTTAAGCTGACAGACCTGAGTTGGACATGCTCCTACCAAAGTCCTTGGAATTACTTGCTTTCTCACACAGGGAATATCATGTCCATCCCCAGGCTTCATCTTTTGATGATTTACAATTGAGATTGTAAAGTGAAAATTCCTATCTTATTCCAAAGGTTTAACAATAGGATCATGTAGAAAGATTAGCAGTACATTGCATTCTTCATTGGACAAATACCACACAGCTTTTGTGATTACCCACCTGCATAGATAGTTCTCACAAAAGTATTTGGGGACTTAATTTCAATAATGTCAGAAACAGGGGCAACATCAAGTTTGCCAGCCACTCTGGGAATAAGATTCTAGAAATTAGAGATGAAAAGTTAGCAAAGTAAATGCTAAATAAAATGTACATGGTCAGTAAAAGAACACTGCTGACCTGATTTTAGCTTCATACAACGCTTCTCTAAGACACAGAGAACTAAGATTTTGGAAGGGCTACTCATGGAGCTTTAGCAGCCAAATAAAACCCCATTACTGTAATAACATTAGACATTTTATGAGACTTACTGTAAGTAAGCCCTTAATTCAATATCTTAAATTAGGAGACTTATTTGCTTCAAATATTCTAAAACTGAATATAGATGCCATTTACTCAGAAAATTGACAGTTATGGATTGCTGAGCTCTTGGCACTTCAAGGTAAAAAAAAAAAAAGCTGCTTTTTGAAGATAGATGCCAGAAATTATAGGGAAAAAACCCCTGCACTCTTCCCTCCAAAGTAAAAAAAAAAATAAAAATTTAATATTAAAATATCTATTCTCTTACTCCAAAATTTACTCTAGAAAATTACTTAGCACCTTTAGGAGTGGGAAGAATGATAAAAAGAGCAGCAGAAATTATGAAGAAATCAACTATAAGATGATTGTTTGCTTTTTTGTCTGCCTCCTAATCTGCTACGAGAAAAAGGGCCCAGTTCTGAAATCCTTACTCACAAGAAGCACTCAAAAATGGCAGTGCAAGCTTTAAAGCAAAAGCCATTAAACTCCTACTATGACACTCCAGTTCAGAAAAAAAAAAAAAAAAAAAGAAATTTTAAAAAACGAAGGCTTAAGGTACATAAAGATTTCTCTCAGCAAAAACACAAGCATATGCATTGATATTGATTGGAAGTGAAAGTAGTCATATGGAAGGCCGATGTCATTACTCGTCCTACATTGGCAAGATTTCTGATGGATCCTTTTTCTCTAATTTAGCTGCAGCACAGTGTTGCCCAGATTCTCAGTACTGAGGCTCTCCATGTACTTATATACACGTTCCTTAAAAAAGCAAATTTTGAAAAATTGTATTTTCATTAAAAACCATCCAGGCTGGCACTTATATCTGTGTTACTTATTTATGTTTACAGATATTTCTATGTACATGATTTATATCACAGATGTAAATCCCACTCCAAAAAAAGTTTGCTTCCAATAGGTCTGCACACTTTCATTTCAACATGCAAATAACAGATTTTTCATCTTGATTTGCTGTGCTTTTCCTTACAATTTTCATGCTTTCAGATCACTTAATTTGGCTTGCCTTATAGTACATTTTGCCTTGTGTCCATGGCATTGGCTGGTTACCACAGAATATTTCTTCTACACTAATTTTTTGCATCAAATCATAAAAGAACTCAAATATAAATCATGAAATATCTAACTAATTACCTCTTAAGCAAACTACTGTAAAATAGTTTATAAATGCAAAACTATCCATGGCTGATCTCTCTCAGGCCTTTAATTCACACTATTTTACATATAGCAGTGTATGTCTCTTTTTCACAAGAACTTTTTGATGCTCTTTGATCTACTTACCTTCCCAAAGGCAGATGCTCCAGCACAAATATGGGTGTAATTAAATTTTTTATGAGTTTCCACAATCAAGGGAGTCAGCTCCTCTGAGAATAAAAATATATTGCTCAGAATTTACAACTATCTTGTTTTTGATCATAAATACAAATACACAACTAAATTTCTTTTGTCAATAGGTAAGAACAACTCTCACCTGCTAGAAATCCCTTGTACACATCATGCTGAGCCACAAGGACTTTTGCAACACCCTGCACTTTGCTGAGCTCCGATGCAACCTGTGATTAGAAGTGAATTATTATTAGTTTGTGTTTTAACAGGCACCACAAACATAGAGCAAGGGAGTCCCCACTGCAAACAGCTGACAGCCTAAAGATTAATAAAACCAGAACCAAAAGGAAATGAATTTTGAAGCCAGAACAAACCTGAATGGAATAAAATGCACGTCCTCTGATCCACAGCGTAACGCCTTATGGGATAATGAAAATGAATTTGTGAATAAGAGAGCTAGGGAGCAAATCCAACTTAGGAAAACTTGCCTCCTGCATGCAGGGCTCCACAGCGATCCCAGCCTGTCTTAGAGCAGCCGACAACAGTCACACTGGAGGATTATTGCTCAGTATTCCAACACAATCACTAAGAAAGCAATCCTACTTGCTTTTACATCCGTCAGTATCTACCACACAAACAAATACAAAAGTAAAATGTTGATATGATTTTTGTCCCGATTCTAGGAGCAACCCTTTGTCTGCATCTGATTTTTTGCCCACTGAAGCAATGTGTATTTTCAATTTATATTTATGGATTCTTTTTGTTTGAATTGGCACAAGTGAAGTTTAAATGATAAAAGGGTTACTACAGATCAGAGAGAAGGGGACTGACAGCAAGGTCTGGAGACCACATGCATCGTCCGAGAACCGGAGAAATTTTACTGAGTTTGATGAGTATCAGTTTACCCTCAAAAATTAACAAAAGGAAAGAAAGAAAAAATCCCTAATAGCTGCTGCAGAATATCTGTTTGAGTCACTAGCTCTTAAATAAAAAACTTTAAACCTTCATTTTTTTTATAAAATACTTTTTGCCACCACAACATAGAAACTCCATATATCATTAAAACAAACAAAACATTTGCAATAATTTTTCTCCTATGCAAGAGCAGAGAATAAGGAAAATTAAAGACACGTATGTCAGGCAATTATTTCTTTTTCTCTTTTTCATTTTCTTGATTTAGATAAATATTTGCTTCCTCTCCACCTCAAACACCTGAATAGCTACTGAGCTTTCTCCACCTATTTGTGAATAAGCTGCTCTAAATAAGCCTTCTTCATGAGATACTACATGTTGCCTTCAAAATAACAGTTCATAAACAGTGTGCAAATATTAGGCATAGTTTTTTGTACTTCAACTGCTCACACAATACCAAGTCATGCTGGAATAAAAGCACCACTAGTGTACTAACTACATTGTCTCTACAATTGGCACGTAAAAGTTACACTACAAATACACAGCTAACGTACATGGAACTTTTCACATACATGAGCTGTGTAAGTCAAAGTCAAGAAGCACTAGTTTCAGAATTTCAGGTTGCAAACACTCTCTACACAATTAGTGATTGGTTAGTAAAAGCAACTTGCTCAAAAGCCCAATTTATCACTGTTGTTTCACTTCTGCTGGTTTCTATTTAAACAAGCACAAGCTTCTTTCCAAATTCTTAGCATGCAATATTCGTCATTTAAACTTTACAGAGATATATCTTGTTTTAGAGGTTAACTGTCCTTTAGTCCCATAAAAATGTGCTTGCTCAAGCATGTAACAACCGCTCTTGATACCGTCCCCCTTGAAATGAAATCTATATCTGTATTTTCTCTTTAGAAGAGAAGCAGTTCCAAGTGCAGGACTTTTCTAGCAGATTAGCAACTCCTGGCACGGTTTCTCCTCACTACAGATTATTTTTCAGACTGCCCAAGACGCTGCCAAGTATTGTTTCACAGCATTCTTTATTTCATTGGGATGAAAATAGCATTTCCTACCTTGTCACAGCTGGTACCAGCCACCAAACAAGAAACTTCCCCTCCCAGGCGCTTTGCGGCAGAGATGGTATTGAGGGTAATGGGCGTGAGAGACTCATTGTTGTGCTCTGCCACGACCAAGGTGCTCTGAGACCTCCGCAGCACCGACGCCTGCCAAGGAAGGGAGACACACACGGGTTGGAAACTTGAAGCAAAAAACTGTTGGAAGCACGGAAGGAAAAAACTCTACCTCTGAGCATCCAAGGCTTTACAGAAATGCATCAATTATACAAATTGTAAAACACCGCTGTCAAACAGAACAGGCTCATTCTAGACAATTTTTATTAAGAGAATACATAGGGTGATACAAAAAAGAAAAGACAAACACTCTTGGCTTCAGCTTGTCTGTAACACGCTGTGCTTAAACTGAAACTCCACAGTAAAATATTGAATGATATTAAGAAAAACATTTTAACACATTACATTCAAGCTCAGTTGATCGATTTAACTAAGTAGCTTTAAAAGTAAGGATTAGGCAAGCAAGAGTAAGACACCAGGAAATCAACAGTTGCAAATAAATATTTACTTGGTTTTCTAGGGTGGTTCTCTGGCAGTGTTTTATTATAAGCTTTAAACAAAATCTAGCTACACAACCCACTTTTATATTTAGATATCTGTTCGGGCAAAATTTTACACAGTGGCTGGATGAAAATTAAGCGGCAGAGACTCACAGCCTGAAAACACACTAGGAGAAATCTTCACAGTCATAAGGTTCATTTTTCCCTCTTTTCCTTTAAAACATTTGAGCACTTAGTCTACCATCACAATTTAATTGTCCTTAAATAACAATTTTGACCAATTCACCATCCATACACAAACTTGAATGTCTAAAACAAAAATGAAAGAAATGAAAAAGAAAAAAGGCAAAAAAAAAGCCATAAAACCAAACCAAAATATTCTAAATTCTGAGACCTTCCTCTCTAATATTCAGGTGTATGTGTGAAAAGCATTATTCCTCCAAGACTAATACTAGGGTAGGGAAAACATTTTGGATGGGAACGGGAATATTGTCCCTCAAGTATTCATTTACCCTACATAAAGCCTAACTGAAGACTTGAGTTAGGATTAGTGTAGGATGGAATACGTGGAAAACCAAGTAAATTCATTCATATAACCAAGGAACAAATACTAACACCACACTGAAGACACACAGCCAAACACTGCTTTTTTAAACTTACATTCCAACCCCATCTCCCCTCATACCACACATGCACCTGCCTACAACTTCAAATAAAAAAAGCTTCAGAAAATATGAGAGGTTAAAATTTGTATCTGGACTTCAACCCCACAAAGTCTAACCAACATACCGAATTTTAAACACAGAAAGCAAATCCCAAGGACTTCCCTGAAGCTAATCACAGTGCACAAATAAAAATACAAAGGTAAGTTTTTTCAGAATCTGGATCATAATTTTGATTAAACAATAAGGATTCTTGTAGAAGTGCTCTGCATTTAATCTCTTATGCTCAAGGTTACTTGCTGTGATTAAATATTCTAAGCTCCCTTGAAACCTATTGCCAGTAACAAAATATTTACTGCCACTATAGAACAGACACTCTATTCTTGATTATGTTTCATACATCATTTGCAATAAAAGTTAATGAAATTTTAGTCACCATTTGAAGAATAAATCCATGCCTTTGTGGCAAAAAGCCCGCTCTGCAATGATATAAATTTGTGTCACAGGGTAAAATGGACCATACTCCAGGGAAATCCTCAAGTTTTCAAATTTCCAAAGGGAGACACACGCATTTTAAACACACACTTCTTTCTGCCTATATTATCATTTTTTCCCTAAATAAGCACTGTACCATCAACAACATTCTGTCAAATCATTCTAAAATAAACTGATAAATAATTGGGTTTTAGCCAAAACAAATATGAGCAATAGAAGTTGCTTGAGCAGACTGGCTATGACTGCATTAATCAGGTATTATTTCTAAACCAATAATCCCACATTTTATATTTGTGGGAATATACACAATATGTGCACCAGATCGCTTCATGGATGACATTTCTGAACATAAAGACAAAACCAGATTCCAAATAAATTTAAAGTCACATTATATATTATGGGTAAAAATCTAGATGACAAACGAGATTTCTATATGAGTCTGAATTTTACATACTGACACATTAAATAATTTTCTCAATCAACAAAACCAAACCAAACTGACTTTCGTTTGTTATAATAAAGAATCTGCAGTAAAACCAGAGGGTAATTCATCCAGTCATATGGTCCTGAAAACTAAGAACCTGCAAAGGGTCAGTGATAGGACAGGTAGTTATTTTGATGAAGTTACTGTCCAGCTGCACATGTGGGAGAATAGCCCATTACTTCCCTGACATTATTTCTGCACTTGGGCAGGATGTCTACTTTGAAGCCTAAATAAAATGGGAAGGTAGAGAATAAACCTAACCAGCTGGCAGCAAGGAAAGAAAGCTCAAATAAGACACACAGATCAATCAACCTACTGAAAACAATGCCTTAAGAAGGAACAGCACTCAGTGCTTGTGCCACGGAAGGTTCCTGGTGAAAACCAAGCTCTGGAAAATCAGGCTACCCACAGAAGTCACCTCCAGATAAACATCCATCAACTTGGGCAACTGAGTAGCTTCTGCAGCATGACAACAGGTAATGACATGCCAGCAACAGTTTCTTTTCCTCAGGTTTAGGTACCGCTCCAAGCTAGACACCTACGTTTCCTCTCCAGCAGAAACACCTGCACTTCCTCTCTGGCGGAAACTCTGGACAGTGACTCAGTTTATACCAAAACTAACATTTGGGAATGAAAAGCACCCAGAATTTCCAATTTCCCCCTCCCTCTCCACAGTATTGACTGTAGAGCAAACTTGGCCTCTGACTTCCCGATGTCTAAAAGTTGCTAAGATTAACTCAGATGTGCAGTATTGATCAATTAAACCACTTGCAAAATAGCCACAGATTCACTGAACTAATTGCCCCAAGTTTCCTAAAAGCACTGTTTTGCTCATCACTGAGAAACCCATCCTATTTTCCAACCAGAGCACAAAACATGTAAGTACAATATCTGGATTTCTAGGCTCCAGACAGAACACAGGATGTCGGTCACTGCTACTGTCCCAGCCAAACATCAGCAATCTGGGCACAGCCAGTACACGTGCACAGGTAAAGCCAACAGCACACACAGCCAAGGCACCCAGTGAATCTGCACAGGTGATCTGCTCTTCACACACAGCCACTGCAAACTGAGCATCTGTCGGCCTTTCAGCACACAGACAGGCCACCTGATCAGCACACATGCCAGCACCTCTTAAATACACATTTGCTGCTTGTATGCTAAAAAACAGTTGCATCAAGAGCTGGAAAAAGCCAGAGGGAAGTGTAAATCTTTGCTTGCTGCTGGGTGAGATTGGTGTGCAGCATCCGTGGTCTCTGCTGCAGCAGTGGTGGCTAAATGCCTGCAGCCTGCCCCGAGGACACTCACTAATAACACTGGAACTAGGAAATCAGCTCTAACCAAAACATGTGGCAGGCGCAGCAACACAAGATGGGTCAGCCAAAAAATTGTTCTAACAAATGCAAGAGATGCAGCAAGTGAATTCTACATAGCCCCGTGCTCCAAACATGCATCAATAAGGAACAGGGTGCTAGAAACTTCACCTAGGAAAATGAAGTTTGTGTCCCTTTAGAAGAGCCACTGGAAGTTACAGGAACAAAACCAAAACAGACATTCACAAGGCAGAGCACCGAACAACTGGACCTACAAAGGTATTTCTAGAGCTGATTTTCTTAGCTGTAAAAACAAACTGGCCAGAAGCTAAAATTTTAAAACTGTTTATTAGGAATTCTGGATCTCAGGAGAACCATTAACACTGGGCAAAGTTCCCAAGAAGGAACTCCAGGAACTAGGAATTGGGGTATTACTAAAGATAAGGGCTACATTCTTAAACAACAAAGCAATACCTAATTCTAGTAAGACACAGTCTTGTAGCTGTAAAACTTTAACTAAACAGACCTGGTCAACTCAGGGAGAGAAGGGAACTCTAGCAATAAAGCATATACTTCTAGAAGCTCTCTAAAGACCTGGCTACAAAAGAGGTCTAAGAGAGAGCTCTATAACTCCAGGAAACACTAATTAAAAAAAAAAAAAAAAAAAAAAAAAAAAAAAAAAAAAAAAAAAAAAAAAAAAAAAAAAAAAAAAAAAAAAAAAAAAAACCAAGAAAGGCACCTGAATTAAAGACAAGCTATAACTGCAGCAAAGAATAGCAACAAAAAAATAAAACCACTTTGCAAAAATGATTTTGCAATCATAATAAAGACTTACAAAGGGATTGAAGGGATTGAAGCAGGAAGAGAAAGATGTAATACACAATAAACTTCTGTAAATACACCTCTTGCAAACCATTAATAAAAATCAACAAAGCTATTTTGAAATAAAGACAACACTGAGTGTACTTCAACACAGTGAACTCCTAAACAGCTTATTTCCACCTCTGCATCAACTTTTTGTGCACTTGTAGTCTCATTCCTCCTCAATACTCTCATCTTTAAGTTATACAAAAGTCCAACTTCCCTTCCTTCTCATAACTTCACAGGTTTCTCTCATCTTCTTTTTCTCTAGACTCCACCTCTAAGTGTCAGCCCAGGCTAAACTTTGCACTTTTCAAAAAGTAAAACAAACCGTGAGTTTGTTTCACTTCTGTCACAGACTACATTGTTACACATACAGTAAAGATGCACACAATGTTTTACTGGCTTTATTTTATAAAGTTACTACTTTAGATGTGTAGGACTGAAAACCAAGGAGCTGAACTCCCATGCCCAGGCCATGAAACTGTGCAGTGAGCATGTGAGTAAAGTCCTATTTACATAGCAGTCCCATATGATTCAGAGATCATCAAGACCTTTGTCCTACAAAGCCCGCAGCCTAACAACTGAGACATGCCCATGATTACAAGTTCGAATTTTCTGATTAATTCAATCATATCTGACCTACTCTACCTTTGCTCATCCTTTAAGGCATTTTTATCACCTAAAACCATTTAATATATGTACAACTCCTATTTTAGAGCTGTACTGATCTCTAATACCTGTAAAAGCCTTGGAGAGCTCAAAAAGAAACTTGTGAGATTTGAAGTTGTTTACAAGAGCTATTTATATACAGTTCTGGTGGAGGAGGTATCTCCTGGGCATAGTAAGAGATTGAGCAGATATTCGGGGACATCTCATCAATCATCTACTCCAAGTAACCTTGAGTTCACCTAGACCTTGGCAACACAGCCACAATGACACACCAAGCAGCAAATGGCCTCCAAAAGCTCAGCTGAGCAATATGAAGGTCAAACTGGAGAAGCAGCAGGTGTTTTTGCATTAGCTTCAGCCACAGGTTGTGATAATTAAGGCAATCACATTTCTGCACAGGTGTGACTGAAAAACGTTGGATTAACCTGCAATACCCCAGAAAGCCTCTCCTTGGGCTAAATATTTTTCTAGTGTTCTTAAGAGTTTACGGTAACAAACTTTAGAAGCCTTCTCCACCTGCTGCTCAGCTTGTCCTGCTCAAGGGTGGATGCAAGCGAGCACTGCCAGAAGTTCAGGACTTGTACGTTTGCTTTCCACAGGGGACAACAGCCCTCAACTCCCGTCTGCCATGACGGCTGGGAAGAGCTTCTGGAACACCCTGTGTCCACTCGGAAGCTTTATTTTTAACAGACAGAGTGGGAGAGGAGTCCAGCGGAGAAATCCGACCCCGGCGGCGCGGGGCGCTCGCCTCTCAGAGACCCCCTGGACAACCGCTGCCGGGCGGGAGGAGCTCGGCCCCGCACCCCCTTCGCCCCACCGGGCAGGGCCCGCACGGCCGGGGCGGCGGGAGGGCCCCGGTCGGAGCGCACCACGCGGCCCGAGGGCGCTGCCCGAGGGCGCTGCCCGGGGGCTCGCCCCGCACTCACC
>VYXF01005081.1:784894-846706 GCA_013397295.1 Polioptila caerulea
CAGGCCTGGCCAAGCTCAAGCCACGGCGACCCGGGCCCCTGTCCCCGTCCCCGTCCCCATCCCCGGGCACCCGGGGAGCGGGGGAGAGCCAGGCCCTGCCAGAGCCCTGCGGGCTGCAGGGGATGGGCAGTCCGGGGCCGGGGTGGCTCCAGCACCCCGACTGACNGGGCGGCTATGGGCGGCGCGGGGGTCGCGGCACGGGCTCGCCAAGAAGGGACTTTTCCGGTGCCGGTCCCAGTCGCTGCCCGGGCCGTGGTCCCCGTGCCCGCGGGCCAGGATTGGCGGCGGCCCCGCCACAGCGCAGGGCCGGGGCGCCGCCGCGCGCAGGAAGCGGCTCCGGCCCGGACACGGCGCCGCGGAGCCTCCACCGCGCACGGAGCACCGGGAGGCTGCAACGAGCCTCGCTCGAGTCTAACCGAGACGTTAAAAATGCATGAGGTCTAAAAAATCTGTCTTAGGTGACGTATCCTCAATCACCCAAAAATTATAAGCAAATTTTCCCCAGGGCCAGATCTGATGAATTACTTTGATTTGATTCTGATTGACTCTTGATTATAGAAAGACATCTTACGAGTGTTCTTTTCCTCTCTCTCTGAACTGTGTTGCTTATGGTAATTCAAACATACGGACGATTTTAACACAGAAATCACACAAGACAGAATAAGTTATTTTATCACAAGATATATAGAACATTCTCTATTTGCAACCTTATTTCAGCAGTTCTGCAGTGCAAGTCCCACCACAGGGCAGAAAACACCAAAATCATGACATTGGATACAAGAACGAAAGAAACTCAAATTATCAAAATTACAAAACAGAACTTGGAAGTATCTACAGTACTTATATAAATAGTGCAAATTATGTATCTACAGCATAAGTATTTAGAGTATCAAAAACGTTTTGGAACAGCGTTTTAAAGAAGGTAGTCAGCAGGAACTGGTCAGTGTGACGATGTTAGGGATTTAAAAACTAAATACAACTCTTATTTTTTCAAGAAGAACTGTCGAGCTTCTTCCCAGGACTGCCGGGGGAATCTGTTGGAGAGCTCAAGATAATCTTGAGAACTGAAAAATTTTTCTGTTGAAGACAGAACATAAAATTACCAAGTTATTCCCTCTTAAGATAAGATGGCAATAAAACAAGAATAATGAATGTGCAGCCAATTTGAGATACTTTACTCCCTTCCCCCTATCCAAATCTTTTCAGACCATGGGGGGACACTTTGTGGAGCTCGGGACATCTGTGTTTGGCTTTAACAACGGGGGCAGACACTCTGATGGGCAAAGGCTTCCATTTGTAAGCTGATCAGGCTCCCTTGCCCGATGCAGAGGAACATTATACATCTTTGCACACTTTATGTTCTTGGACCCACCGGGGACCGGCTCAGCCTTGTTCCACTCTGGGCAGCCTCAGAGGCGTTTTCTCAGCAGTTTCTTTTTTTTTTAACCACAAAGGGCTGCAGAAGAGTTGTGCTCCTGACTCCCCAGAGCTCAGAGCACGAGCACAAATGCAGCTTTCACTCCTGAGTGTGTGCAGTGACGCAGACAGGACTTCACTGGGCACAAGTTTGAGGGTCTGACCCTCCACGCAGCACCCAGCTATGAAGCTCGTGCTTTCAGGTTTTATTCTCATCAGTTTTATTCAGTTTTATTATTCTCATTTTTTTGGGGAAACATCATCTTGCACATTCAAGTAATATAAGAGATAAAAACAATCCTGCTTACACTGTTATTAAGTCAACTTTTTTGCAACTGGGGAGTGTTTAGAAATCACTCTCCTCACATGTTACCACATCTTTGTTTAGAAGCTCCTCCAGTTTGAATAGTGAACATAAAAAGTAAGTTTTCCACTTGGATTTTAGACATTTCTCGAGCAGATTCTCATGCAAACACAATCCTGGAAAGTTGGTGCTGCAGACACTGCACGAGACTACTTCAGACTGAGACGTCTGATGTTGACAGTAAAAATCTCCATAAAGTTACCTTAATTTTATAATTTATTTTTAAACAAAAACTTTATGCTTTAGACCTAAAACCACTCATCTCCTGGCAAACGCTGAGGAAATGGTGGTTTTCTACTTGTTATGAGGGAGAAATGACTGTCCGAGCATCGCATTTTATGCTGCATACAGCTACTCAAGACCAGATGCCCATTAACACTTGAATTTCAGATGTGTTTAGCAAGGAACAGCCATCTCAGCTGAGACTCTTTCAAATGTTTAGCCTAAAAAGGTTGACTGCATTTAAAATAATATTTATAATAACTGAAGGGAGGAAAAAAAAAAGAATCGCGACTCTTCTGCAAACTGACAAACCTTAAAGGACAATTGCACGACAGTATTTTAGAGATTTTTGGCTCCCTGGGTGTATTAGCACGGCTGCATAGCTTCTGCAACCTAAAACTTTTGAAGGCAGCCTTTGTGTCAGCTAATTAAATATGTGCAGGTACAGTATCACATTCTAAGACACGATACCACATAGAATTGAATAAAGATTAACAGTCTGAATCCCTGATAGACGAGCAGCGGACTGGAAGACACGTATGTGTAGGTCAGGATGTGAGCCAGGGAGCCCACCGTTAAACTGTAAAATCGTGCTGCAATTTACTGTATCTCTTTTCAGCAATGCCAATTTTAAAAACTTAAATCACAGTATCTACACATTTTGTTACCCAATTGTTACTCTGCTACACTGCAGGGAACTTACCCCTCTGTTGAGATAACTGATTTTCCATTTGGCCTGAGCTCTGTGCAAAATCCTATGGGAGAAAACAAACAAAAAAGGCATCAGATTTTTGAATCTTATATCTGAGGAATTAAAACAACATTTTAAAGTCTTCACAGTCATTCAAAAATACTAATACTTTGTGTAACCTGTAAATTAACAAATTCTGGCTTGTTTGCCACATATCATAACACAATACTGCCAGCACTTTAATTCTGTAATTTACAGTGGATATCCATACATCTATTTATATCTGTTATCAAAAAATATATTTTTAGTACACAACAGAGAATCCAAGGCTTCAATGTCTTCTTAGGAAATAGTTATTTTAGTGATTTTTAAATAGTGATTTTTATCAGTTTCACTATTGTTTCTGTAAAACAAATAGTGTTTCAGATTTTTGCTTCCATCTCCAAATACACTCTTACAAGATTCATGGCTGATCCCAGTTTCAACGGCTGTGCTTCCCAGTAAGCCAGGAGGCTGAGGTGCTGATCTCCTGGGCGGACATGGAGTTGCTGCCCCGTGCTTTGGGCCCTGCCCCAGCTGTGCCCCAGGGGGGAGCACTGTGCAATCCCACTGCCCTCGGGCGTTGGGATGCAGCATCCTCGCGCCGCAGCACGGACACTGACTCGCCCGGAACCAGCCAGCCCCCACTGCAGATCCTGTCCTTTGCTGGAGTCTCCACCCAGCAGAACACTGAGGGGATTATCCGAGATAAGATACAACACAGCAAATCATGGCTTCTTCTGAATGTTTCTATTTATTTCTGCACGTCTCCAAACAGAAGTAACAAAAATAAACAGGCTGATGCAAACTTCAGCGGATGGAAATAAATCTATCGGTAGGGAGAGCGCTGTAAAATGCAGCAATGCTCTTCCTTTGATTTTGGCTGCACATTTAACACACTGTATTTAAGTGTTATATTTGTACACACCACCAAACTTTAACGTAAGCGGGACTTCTTTTGGCGTTCCCTGGCAAAGGAAGAATCTCATTTTCCAGTCACAGGGCAACATTTTACAGTCTTTCCCAAACCTTCTACCGAAGCAAATGAGAGATTTGCTTGACAAACAGCAGCGAGTTGAAATAGAAGTAGAGCGGCAAGTCCCTTCTGTGTGTGCGGGATCTCAGCATTCCTTGGATCCTGCCAGCACTGCTCTCCACGTGTGCGTGTGCAACATTCGGGATTGGACTTTAAAATAGGCAAAACACTGCAGGACCAGTGAGGTCAGCAGTGACAGGACACTTCACAGCACACACAACTCTCCCATATTTTAACAGAACACCTTTCTTTAAAAGCCTGCAGGAATAGTCCACAGACTTGCTATCTGGGATATAACTAACTGGAAATCAAATTAGTAATGTTGACCCTTATAAATATACTTACGCTTTACCATTGCTACCAGGAATTTTAGTGCCATTCCATCACTTATAGAACAGAAATGAAGGTAAACAACCTTAACTATTCATACAGGGAACATTCTCTTTCACTCCCTGTTTTTTAGCTGAGAAGAAACCCAAACTAAACTTGCTGCACTTACTAATAATGCATAAATTATTTTTTTTCAGTTTCACTATAAGAAAGTCAAAGAAGATGAATTATAGCTGTGTATTTAACCAGAAGTTAATTACTATATGGCAAATGTTTTTAATACTAAGTTCCAAACTTCTTTTAAAAAAACTGCTCTGCAATTTTTTTAGTATTTAAAAAAAAAAGTAGCTGCATTCGTAAGCTTAATGTTATGCAAAGACTTTCAATAAATATTTAGTTCTTGTACTTTCCCTCTTAAATGCATGTAGCTTATTCTTGGACTAGCTGTAAAGCATTAGAGAAAGGAGTTTGATTGACTTTTCTTTATCAACAACAGTAACTTTCAGGTGACTGATACAGGTTTACAGACTCCTAAAAGCACATTATTTTAAATAATAAAGTGTTTATGAAATTTGCATTTATTCACTGGAAACAGTCAATAAAATGCATGAAAACCATGAGGCATGCAAAAAATCTGATGGGTAAAACAGCATATAAATTTAGAAAAAGGGAAGAAAAATAATTTAACTCTTTATTGAAAACAGTATTTGTAATGACCTCGGTGGCTTACTGTCAAAAATAAAGATTGCAAGATTAGACTGGTAACATAAGTTTTGTGTATTTTCTGCATAAAATATATACACTAACCCAGTTCTCTGTAAATCTATGGTACACTGTATACAATTGTACATTAATATGTAAACACTAATATTTCAGACACGCTATATGGGCAGGAATTTTTAAAAGAAAATATTTCAAGATCCACATCAAATCTTCCCAGTACATCAGTAACTAATGAAAACTGAACAGTGAGAACCTGAACTACTTGGGTAGCCTTTTAGTGTGATAAGGTGCCTCAAGTACAGGCGTAATCTGTGGTTTGAGAACAGCTGCAGAGAGTCTAAAAGTACTTCAGTGCTGTTTGCTTGTTTTATTGGAGTGAAGATCCCCACTTTGCTGAGAGCAAAGGCGCGCACAGCACTGCAGCCGTACCTGGATGAAGGTGGCCAGCAAAACACAGCTCATCTCCTGCTCCAGGATGATCTTGTTCTGAGGGTTATTGAAACACGCAGCTATGAGCGAAGGGAAGAGCACTTTGATTAAACGAGGGTCACTGAAATACTGGAAAGGCAACTGGCAGAGTTTTTGCAGCACCGTGGGGTGACGGCCAGATTGTACAATGATCTGAAAATACAAACAGAACAAAATTAAACCACGTGATCTATCTGCTCTTCTCTTCCTCTTAACCACCAAGGGTGCTGAAGTCATGCTAAAAAAATGAGCATGGATGAGGAGTAAATACTAAAAATAAAGCCTATAACATTTAGTTCAAATAACTTCTGTTTCAGTGAGCAAATACTATTTTTATTGCGGAGTAATATAAAAAATACAAAGCTCTGAAAGTTTTTTTTTGTATCACCCAAAAAGACAGCAAATAAGCAAGGGATTAATTTACAGATTACAGTAAAATAGATAATTTAATACCTTAATTCAAAAGACAAATAATTATAGCTCAGGAACTATTCTAAGTTAGAACCATGAAACAAAATCCCAATGCCTGCCATTTAAACACACTAAGCAGGGGGAAAAAAAAAATCCAGGAAGATATCGCCAGGACTTTAAAAACCCTCCTGAAGTTTGACCATCCCTTCCTGGAGCTGGCAATTCGAGAGCACTGTGTTTCATGGGAGATGTCAGCCACACATTCTCAGGCACCAAAAAGAAAAGGGGATTGTGAGCTACCCAGCGAGGAGTTTCGGTAAGGAGAGACTCGCAGAGATCCTCCCATCGGTACTCCTTATCTCGGATTCTATCAGTGCCATTGGCTCTAAAAGGAGAATTGTTTACATAAATGGGACTGTTGTCATGAAAAAGGCTAAGTTTACAACTGTATACATCTGAAGAAATAAGGCAATGCTATCACTGGTCTCCTACAAAGGAACCTTTCCAATTCACTTGATATTCTTATAAAACCTTTGCCATAAACTAAAAAATGCCCAAATCGGATCTGTTCCAAGTAACCTCGATTAGACAATTACAATATGAAAGAGCTGTTTGACCCAAAGTTGGCTTTTTGGCATAGGAGGAAGCTTCTATAAGGTTGGAACACTGTAAAACTGAGGGTCACGACTGTAAATTGTACTTGGAAAAACACAATTTTACAGGTACACACCCAGACAAGACTGCATTCAAATTAAAACCAGAAGGACAGAAAGAAGCAGTTGAGACTACAGGAACATAAATTACAGGGATTTACAAGTTTTCAAAGCACTTTTAACAATACCTTCAGAGCACACACTAAGTTGATAATGCAGTTCAGTTTAAAAACAAGATGAACAAAATAATAGTTTGCATTTTTTTCAGTTCACCGGTCAAAAAAGACATTTGAAAACCTTTCAAAATACTGGTAGCAATGTCTTAATGCCCCTAAAGACAGGAGGAATTTTTAAAAGACAGCCAAAAAAGTGACAATTAAGCATACATCCAGAGACTGTTGTGAGGAAAATATCACTGAAGCATTTTCTCACTCTCAGCTCCCACCCTGTAAGCAAGAGGTGCCCACCAAGTTTGGGAGTACCATTGACATTTTAAATTACCCAGACTGGTTATTATATTGTTCTATTTCTCTGTGGTAAATTCTACAATCAGAAAAATATTTAAAGTCAATCATAATTGGTACTAAAATAACTACAATTGGCATTTCTGATCCAGGACAGAACAAGACAACTGTTAATTTCTTTTAAATGGCCACCATACCCTTGATGAACAGGCAGAGGCAAAGAAGGTTTTGGGACTTTTAAATTTTCATTTCACAGTTCGCTTCCTTTACCTGTCCTAAAAATGCCATGGACAGTTAGTGAAGTCCTGCCGAACTCATGGTGCAGATAAATAGCTTCTCAAATAGCTTCCATGGAATTATTATTTCATTATCTTTTTCTTTTCAACAGTTTTACTACTATGATGTTATCAACATTAAAGATAGGAAGGTATATAGAGGGGTTTCTGACTGTTTTAATCTGGTATTTATCACATGTGGAATCAATTTAATGATTTCAGCTCATTGTACTAATGGAGCTACTAAACTTGATACACTATATTATGTACTCTGAAGAAAAAAACCATGAGTCACCCCTTACTGGAAAAAAATCCAATCAAATAAACCTGCAGCAGAGCACATATTCCTTGTTTCACTGTCTATGGGTGGAGAAAGTGAAGGCCAGCACTTAGCAGATGAACAACAAAGAAAACAAATTAAAACCTTGCACTTCTCTTGCTTGACTTTTTTTTTTTCTTTTTGAACAGTCACTTGGCTTAATAATCCCAGGGAGTTTTGCAGGCCTGGAATATGGAATACTCGTCTTACAAACTGCTCTCATACAAGATACAAACTCCTTACTGAAATGCAGCTTGCCTCTCCTCCCACCACAGACTGGGATCTAGATGCATTTACCTAGAATTAGCTTTTCTTGTTGCTCTCTTTCTAGCCTGCATGTCAGACATGCCTGTCAAATGTAACAAGATCCTAATTAAATCACTGCATTTCTGTACAGCCAAGCATTTAAGCACCTGCTTAACTTCAGCTATGTGCCTACGTTCCATTATTATTTGTTTGTGGTTTTCTTTTTCTGAACTGAGACCTATCAAATTAGTCCAAGCTACTACACATTTTTTTTTTTAATCCAGAGCAGGCAATTCACATTGATGTTTTCTGTATTCCCTTTTAAAATTTTGCTTATTCTCAAAACTTACAGATATTCATACAAGTTTTGCCTGTGCTTAGCTGGAATAAATTCCAGCTTAGTTTATCTTATTTATGGCCCAACATGGACTAAATGCTGGAACAATCCTATGAAGACCCAAACAACACACAGGTAGGAGACACAGCAAATAGGTTTCTGAAATGCTATTTCATGATGAATGAAGGAAGTTTTCCTTTGTGCCACCAGCCAAACTCCAGGCCCTGGTCCACCTTGGAGATGGAGTCCCTATAACAGGGTAGGTGAGAATTCAAGTTTAGCACACCAGAAAGCACTGGCCAATGCTCTCAACATTGTAAAAGCCTGCGGAGGATAGACTGGAGCAACTCAAATCCTCACTTTTAGGACTCCAATCTTGCCTGCTTGGTGTCTGTCTGCATTTCCAAGTCTCCCACACCACGCATGCTGCGCCTGCCGCATCCACAGCCGACTGTCCGGCACCATGAGTGATGTGGTGACCTGTGGGAACTTTTCACTGAGCAACACCTTTCAGGGCTGCCTATCAGTTATCTTCTGTCACTCCCACCACTTTATAGCCTTCTGCAGGTCCTGCTAATTTGCTTAATCTCCAATAGCCAGCGGGTCAGGCTCTCTCCTCTGCCCTACCAGCAATCCATGCTCCCGTGTGACTCTTTGGGAAGTGCACTCTGCTCTTGCAAGAGCAATAATCACCCCCATCCACTGTACTGGTATTTCTGAAGTTTATCACTTAGGAAAGCATGATTCATGATTTCTGAAGTCTCTAGATGGAATCCATGTTTTCCTCATGTTTATTTGGGCCAATATTCACTATAAAGTATATTGCTTGTCCATTTGCTGCAGTTCTCACTGGGAAAGCCTGAAGCAGTATAAAAGTCAGTCTTTCAAAACAGACTCCAATGACAAAAGCCAGCAATATGCCACACAGCACTTGAGCAATAAAATAGGACAATCAATCAAAAAAATTAAAAGCTCCATGTGGTATGAAGCAGTAATAAAGTAGTGAGGGGAACTCATCATTTTGCTGGGAGGGAGATAAGGCTTCCCCTGTCACTCAGGTAGGGTGTCTGGCTCCAGACTTGAGGCGACTGCTGGAAGGATATTCCATAAGGATATTCCATCCTGGATACTCATTTCTTCCCCGTATGCCCCCCAGGACAGCAGCCTTCCTCTCCTGCCACTTCCTGGCACCTTGCGAAGGAGAACTTCCCAGGACTGAATGCCTTTGCTAAGGAATTAATAGACCATATGAATCCAAAAAACTTGGGCATAATTTTCCTCTGGGTAGCAAAGGGGAACGCTGCAGATCATTTCATTTTTTAGTGAGCTCCAAGGACCCCAGAATTAATGTTTTGATGCTGCTGCAGGAATAAGAATTATGAAAGCGCAGCTCCTTTCCTTCCTTGCAGGGAGATAATGAGTAGCACGCACAGGGGCAACCTCTGCCCAGGAACTAGCAAGGGAGAGATTTTTGCTGAACACCTCCTAATTCCATTTACCTACTGCATATATATATTTGTATTTTCCCTAATCTTTCTCTGTATTCCTTTTATCAGTGAAAACTACCATTACTTTAAAATGCATATGTATGTATTTTTGTCAAAGGAAGGTAATAAAATCCTCATAACTAATAGGATCCAGAACTTTGGAATGATCCAGCACTGACACAGAATGTCTCAGCAGTCACATGTCAAATCAGATGTAAAATCTTACCAATTTGACAGTTAATTTTACAGAAAACTAAAATAAGAATCCTCTTGCCTTTGAAACTGTATTTTCATAATCAGGTAACTGAGTTTACGAACAGGATTTTCATCAACAAAACTAAAATGTCATTTAGAAAGTTGAAGAATGACTGTATGTAAAATACTGAACAAATATTAGTTACATCAAAGTGAATGGATAATTCATATATTCATATCATTCATATATTCATATGTTCTGAATAGAAATGTAATGCAGATGCATGCTAGTAATTTGTCAAGAACTAGCTGTTCAATTAAACTGCCCCGTGAAGATTTATTATGGAGTAGCATTTTTGGTGACAATCTGAGTTTCTTTTTCCAAGTTGTAACTGCATTCAAAAAAGAGGAACTAACTGGATTTAAAACTCTGTTTGCGATCTTCCAGAGATTTAAAGAAGATTATGATCCCAGATTGGTTTCCAATAGTTCTATGCATATATGTTAAATACTGTCAGAGATTTTATTGCAAATAACAAAATAAATGATTCAGTGTCAGACTGAGAACTTTTTTACTGCTTGTGTACTACACAAGGTTAGTCCAGGATTACTGCAGACTGAAGTGCTGATTTTTAGAGCAATATTTAGTCTAGTTCTACTGGCGGATTTAGGTTTTCTTCCTTCACTTGGACATTTGCAGCTCTGTAATGACATCATTCATGTCAGTTATTTCTTTCATTATATACAATAAAACCACCAGAATTATCTTTTAAAGAAGCTAATTCATTTTGTAGTCAGGTAGAAGAGTAAGCCAGCAGCAAACTTTTTGTCTGTGGAAGGACAAAACAAAAACTGAGAAGTTATTCACTTTGGGAAGAAACTTGGGGAGCAAAGGCACAGCTGGCAGCAGTGGCACTGCTGGGGCACACCGCAGGGGCAGGGGCTGGGCACAAGGTGGGGACAACACCCAGCAGCCCTGCTGCCATCTGAGCCCCTGGCAATGCCTGCCACACCACTGCCAGCCAGGCCACGGAAACTGTGCATGCTTTCTGCAGCCCAGCACTTCCTCTCATACACAGAAGAAAGAGAAAGTGGGCAGCAGAGAAAATAAAAAGATTGCCAAGGAGAAAACTGCAATCTCCAGACACAAACCCAAATGCCCAGTTTTGAACAAAACCCTACAAATCATCCAAGTGCAGTGCTCCTGTGTGACTAACCTTGCATGAAAATGCCATTTTCTTGGTAGGCTATAGTCAGGCTGATGGTTTTTGTTAATTTTGACCAAATATTAGGAGTTGTAGCTCTTTTATCTAGTGAAAACTGAGACAAAGTTATGCTAATGTGGATACAGGAACAAGCAGTTGGGAAGTTCAGAACTTCCTGAAGGAAAACCTTCTTCGGCTCTTGGAGAAAAACCCAGCAGTGAAATATGGGGTTCCATAGGTACTCACAAACAAATACAGCGCTTATCACCAGGAGCTGAATTCACTTTCTAGAAAATAATCCTTCCCAACAGAATTTCCTTTCATTTTTATGAAACAAAGCATTAAAATGTGCCCTTTACTTGCCTGTGCTCTTCTGCTATAATGTAGCTCACGTTTAGGTGCAATTTTCTTAGAACAACTCAGCCTAAAAAGTTCATGATTCTCTGAGGGGCACTCCCTGTCTTCTCTGCTATCTCAGATGACCTGTGCTTCCAAACTTCAACATGGCCATTATAAACATTCGGATTTTTAAATGGTAGTTGGTATGGGAACCACTAATGTTTCTTATCCATGTATTTATCATTTATATAAATGTCAATTCTAATTTGTACTAACAAGAAATAACTTCATTGAACAGGAACTGTGCATCTAATTCCTGTAACAGTATTCCATCAAACAGTTAAATCTCTTTGTTTGATGTCAGATTATTTACAACTTTGTAAAAGAAGTAAGTCTTTATATTAGTAGTCCAGAGTTTCTCTTCAAAGTTAGATCTGCATTATTTCTTTGCTTCTATATAAACAGATCTCATACTGCTAGTATTTAATCAGCAGAATATGTCACCACTTAGGCTCTTCTTCTGTTTTAAGGTCAAGCTCTTTTCTTTCCATTTTGCAAACTCCACTATTGGCAAAGCTCTGAGCAAAGAATGTTCTAAATTCCTCCTTGCATTTCTCAGAAATCAGGGCACCATTTCCATGCAAAAAGAAAGTTCCAGAATGCTACATTCAAATTTAAAAATAAGAATTGTGTCTATTCGAGAAATTCCAGTATTTATTTTCTTAGCATCATGTGTAAGCTTTCAGAGAGAAGACAAGGGTGCTCAGGAATAACATCAGTATTCCTATAAACCACATTCTAAGCATTGTCCTTTTAGAGCTCCATGGTTTGAGCAGATTCAGGGGTGCTCTGTGTATACACCACAGAAAAAAAATTCTCACATCAGTTTTTGTGTAATCATCCCAAGACAGATGAACAGTTAGGATAGGACAGGGGACAACCACCAGGACAAGTGAGGCACCAAAAATGTAAAAATGTTTGTCAAAGGTGAGGCTAGTGGAAAATCTAGCAAAAGTTCATTATACAAAGCTTTTGAAAAAATGCAGCCCAAAATGAAAACTAACAAGTCACCTTAGCTATAAGACAACAAATTAAGTATATATAAGATTAAATTCATCAATAAATAAATAATGTTAAACAAATATTGTATAAGATAAACTTCATTACAGTGTGATGAAAGGAAAATGGAAGCAATTCTAATATGCTTCGAGGTTACTTGTAAATTTAATACTTGTCCAGGCTACAGGAGGAAACAATAATCTAATACCTGACCTGGAAGAGGTATTAAGGAAAAGCCTAATTTCCAAAGTGATAGCATTTTAGCATTTATTAACATAAAAATAAACATTTAAATGTGAGGTTGTTCTCACACTTCATGTTAATGATATACTTAAGGACCCTGTTAAATCAAAGGGTATCACTACTTCCTAGAAAATTCTAAGCTTCATTGTTTCCACAATAATGTAACAGAAGATTCATATGTTGAAGTGTTGGCCTAATAATTTTTAATCAGAAAATATTATTATAGATCCAATGTATGACAAATACATATATTCTGTCAGATAAAATTAAAAAAAATCATTTGACATCTCAAATCCTCAGATACTATTCTGAGCCCTGAAGTGATTAGAATTAGCCTTTGTGCCCTGCACTGTTTTTGAAGAATCATCTTCACACTCAGGTAATGCCTCCAGTTTCGATGATGAACTGCTTGTAAACTTAGGCTGCTGCTTTGGGCACAATCCTCCAATCATTTACTCTGAATGAAATCCAATTGATCTGAATGAAGATGATTTAAAGGGTAGAGAAGAAACACGACCAGTTAAGAGAAGTTCAAGCAAATTACTGGCTGAGGTTTCTATCAGCATCCTTGGAAACAGAGCTAGTTTGGGTCAAAATCCCCAGAAGGTGTGAATAATTCAAACATTACAGTCTAAAACACATAAAATCTTTTTGTGCCTCTCAGAGCATTTTCTCTCTTCAAAAAGCAAACGTTTCCTGTCACACTCTGGAGCTCTACTCACAAGTAAGCTGTATAGTCTTGGAATTATTATTCCTAGCATGTTTTGTCTTAGGGCTTCCACAAGAAATGTTAAGGGTTTGTCAAAGTATCCAATCATCAACTAAAAAGCTTGTGAAACACTGAGCCACTGGACATATTACAGAGCTGGCCAAGACAAAGCTTCAAAAAGAGAGCAAGAAAATGTGCTTTTCTGCCACGAAAAACGAGCTACAATTTACCCTTTACTAAGGGGAGAGGAAGACAAGCAACATTTTCCATAGTACTCCATTAATACATTTTGTTCTTTACGTTTCAGTATCACTTCAAACAAGTGTGACTTGAGCTGAACATGACACAACAGACTGGGGAGACTTCTCTGGGCCTCTTGCAGGCTCCCACCCTCAGAGCAGCATCCAAGGGAGAACTGTCAGCTGCTGGGAACACAGAGCAGGCCAACGCTGCCTCTGCATGGGGCCGGCCACGCCGGGGACAGCCACCGCGGCTCTGCAGAGCCTGGAAAACCCAGAGTTTATGAGAGCAGCACAGGGAGTTCCCTGACACATGAGGCGAGACAGACAATAGCTCGCAAGGCTGATTAAATATTTGCAGGCTTTAGACTTTGTTTTAAGTGCCAGTGTGAAAAGCAGTTCCCAAGCAGAGGGGCGAGCGTGGCGCTGGGTGGGAGCAGGCAGGAGGACGGCGGGCGTTGCGCAAGCTCCTGCCTCCGTCCAAACCCAGCGCGGCCCCGGCCCAGGTCTGAGCTGGGAACAAACTGCTTATTAAACAGGATTATGCCAAACTCTGTGGTGTTTTTTCGATGTGGACGAAGTTCCACTGGGGATTAAGCTGAGACCACCAAACTCCTTTTATCCTGACCCAGGAGTAAGATTAGAACATCGCTCTCTGGAGGTGGCATCAGCCGATTGCTCCCTCTCTTCCTCTCTAAGCCTCAGTTATGGACTGTATTTGAAGGCTGTTGAAAGTATTGGCTTTTATGACATTGGGAGAGAAGTTTATTCTTTCGTGTTTACAGTTTGAGAGGAAGACAGTAAGATAAATCCAAAAGCATTAATTTCTCCCACCAACACACTCTCTCTTCTCCTCCCTACAGGAATCAGCCAGTCATCATGAACTGAAACTAAATACACTTTAGTTCATGCTAAGTCTTTGCTCATATTAAATTACCTTCTCCACATCCTCTCAAAAACACAAAAAACCCTAGGATGCATTTTGAAATGTTAGAAATACAATTAAGATGTGACACATGAAATGTGCAGTCCCAAATGCTTCTGACATATTTGATTTGCTTTGTCATAGATCATTCTTAAAAAGATAAAGTTCATCAAGAAGCTCAAACAACAACAAAGGTGTTTGACAAATTACCTAAAAGGCATCCCCACTTTTCCCTGACTGCCCAGACAGGAATGCCATCTTTCCTGAAGTCATTGGCTCACTTAAGTGAATTTATGTGGCTGAGGATGTAAGCCTGCGAGAGCCAGAGCATACATTACAGAGCTGCCTTAATGTACTCCGCTCTAACTCAGGCACTTTAATCCTTAGGGGATTTCTGTTCACAAGCTGAAGTACTTCTAAATGGGAGTCAAGACTACAACTTCACATGAATCACTCACTTGCCAAAATCAGCTATTCCACAAAATTTACCAGGCATATTTCTTGTTCAAGCCTATAAAGCTTTAAAACATCAGGGTGTGGGACTTTTAAAAGAAGTTTGAAAGAAAAAACTCCTAACCTCAACGTGAAATCAATAGTCCTAAAAATCTCCATTTGAGAAGAAACTAACAAAATCAGAATTAAGTACTTTCAGATCCTATTTACTTACAGATAGGGATGTTAACTGCATGGTAACTACCAATTCCTGCATCACTCTTTGTGCCGTATTTTCATGAAGTCCACCTACCAGATCAAAATTGCTCCTGTCCCTCCACAGTCCCAACATAAAGTATGGAAGTTTAATAATGGCCTCTAGTAAACAACTCATATGGAAACTCTACTTATTTTTTATAACTTGCAAGCTTTCCTGTTGACTTCTGATTTTCACAATTTTTCCATTTTAGAAGTATTTTTCTTCGTTCCTGCTAACACTAGAGAAAACTGGCCCCATACTAAAACTCAGTATGTACTAACTCTGTCAAAAGCACAAAATAATTTCCCTCCAGTAGGTCACTTTTCATCTAAAGTCCCCTTGAAAGTGTTCCTTTCAGCCCAGTACTTGTAACCACAGCTAGGATGTGTCATACACAGATATATATTTATGATACACACTGTGAGACGAAGGCTCCTGCTACTTTATGACACAAGAAGGACTTAACACACAAAAGAGAAGTTTAGAAGAAAATATGACTATAATTCAATCATTTAACAAAAAAAGGAAAATAATCTTGGGATGAAACCTTTCTTGGGGACTAACTACCACGCTTTGGGTGCCACGAGTGAGTCATAAATTTCAAGATCCTTTCAGAACTGTGCCTACCATACAATATTTTAACCTCTGTCCACATTATATTTTTACCTGTGATACTGCTGTGTGACGTTTTACATATTTAGCATGGGAGAAATTCCCTCCCAAAATATTCTGTAATCTCACTGCTCTTTACTCCTTTACATGGAGTTAGCTGGGATGACTGAAATACGTCTTGCAACAAATTTTCCACACCCATAGAGCAAGGAGTAATTTCTAGTAGGCGACTGATACTATTAAATCTAATTCCATGTGCTTCTATTTTCAGAATATGGACTATTAGATATTAACATTTCAATTATTTTTGAGTTTATAATAACATACCTTGTTATGGACACAAATGTCTGGGGATAGAAGGTTTGGACAGAGAAGTAAGTTAGACTTATGCACCTGGAAGACTTTTGGGAATGAAATCCCTTTTTCAAGGACACATAGTGTGCATGTAAATATTTTTTAAATTTCAGAGAGAATGTTTTACTTCTATCTACAAGCCTAATTTTATAACAAAGTTCTGAAAAGCTGCACACACTTTTTCCTGACTCTTCCAGCAGAGATTTTATTTTGCAGTCTAGCAGTAGTATCTCCTAGAAGCATACAGTTCATATCTTACAAACCCTTAAAGCTGATGGGACTCTTCTAGAGCACTCTAAATACAGTGTGTACCAAAGACTCAGAGAATAAAAGCTATTTTTATTTAAATAAAGCTGTAGCAATGCAAACGAACAATGCAACTTCTTTTGGAGCCTGTCAGCAAGATCCTGAGTCTGAGGATCTGATTTGCGAGGACTTTTCAGATGAAAAATATTCCCTAACTGCAATGAATACAGAAAGACTTCTATTCCCAAAGCAGCAATGTGAAAGAAAGCAAATCATCTGTCATTCCTGCTAATTTAATTACAGGACCACATTCAATTATTCAATATAATATGCAAATAAGGTGAGTTGACAGCACATGCTAATTATATTCATTATACTAATTAAATCAAATAATAAAAGGGAATAAAAATGTAATGAAATAGAAGGATAATTTTAATTAACAAGAACATTTTAATTGAGAAACTGTAATTCTACAGTCTGATATAGTAGGGTTGGCTATTGAAAGATTGGACATTATTTTTATTACACAGTTTAGCTTTACATGTCTATCCTTGGTATCATGGGACCTGTTTTTGTATGGCAGAAGATTAAATAGTGGCCAGGAAAAGAGAATCCCTTGTCCCTGCTCACTCTTCCTGAGGAGCAGATGCCCAACAAAGCCGAGCTGGCCTGTGAAGCAGGGGCTGTCTGGCTCTGTAGTAAACACAAGTTCACGTGCCGATACAAAACAGGGCAGCCCAGGCCTCACCACGGGCCTGGGAGCCTTTCAAATATTAAAGAAACACTCCCTGCTTTCTGCAATTTTCACTTTCATAACTGATTCATTTCTTCAGTGACAGCAGCTGCCCTGGAAAAGCTTTATGAATGTTAAAACCAAACAGGAATGAAGGAAAGGAATATTACTAATATATTATATGTGGGCAGAGTCAGCAAAATCGCAGTCTTTTTAAAATAAACAGAGCAAGCACTATCAAAACACTCAGGAATGTGTTCCTCAGGAACCCATTGTCCTCACTGCTCCTCGACAGAATCACTTGAGAGTGGTGGAAACCCCAAGGGGGAGCCCCGGCAGGGCACAACCTCTGTGTGTGGGACCCACGGGAGGGGCTCAGAGCTCCTGGAGCCCTGGGGAAATCTGAATCTCCAAGCTACATAAGAGAAAAGCACTTTCCTCCTTCCTTCTTAATCTGCTACTCAACTAAATATAAAAACCTTTACAGATAGCATAATAAATTAAGTAAAACCTGTATTATATTAAATGACTGGCATATGATGCTCTTGGAAGATTTTGTTCTATGAATGTGAAATATTTAGGAAATTGCCCTCTTATGATTTTGACTGCACGGAGGTAGTAGTTCACTTAAATCACAGTACTACTACAGAAGGTCAATGCTGAGGTTGACAGGCTGTAAAATTTCTGTTTTAGAAATCTATCTATTCTCCAAACTGGGGAACTGCTTTGCTTTTTTCTTTAAGTTGCCTTTTTTCCCTTCTTCCAGTAGGCTGCTTTGGATATTTATCTGTTGATGTGGATAGACAAAGGATCCACAAAAAGGGACACTGAAAACTCCAAACAACTGTTTGTCCTTTTTTGAGTATTGAAAGGGATGAAAACACCTCAGTTTGATATAGGAAATACAAATTTAGAGAGATTACTTTAAACTACAAATATTTCCAAGCAAATGCACATTTGACTGCAAGAAGAACCTGAATCTGTGTTGAAATATGTCAGTTATTGACTCAGTTGAAGTTGGTTCAAATACTAACTAGAGCTATCTGGCTTTATAGAAATTTGTTTTCATAGCTCAAGTCTAGTGTATCTATTTTTATTACACTGTACTTGCCAGGACTTCAAGCCTACTATTTGAAAACTTTCACTGTGAGACCAATTTTTTATTTTTAGTAGGACTCCCCAGATGATCAACAATGAAAGAAAAAATTGGAAGCTCTTAACATAATAAAAAATTAAACCATAACTGAATGAATAGAAAGCACTTCCCTCTTCATGAAAAGCAGCCTGTCTAGTGGAAGTTACAACACAAAGAGCACCTTAAAAAAATGACCATAAGCAAGTCATACTGCTTTGCCTGGTAGTAAAAGAAAAATTACTTCTTTTCACTGAAAAACCGCCCCAGTATTTTTTAAGTACCTGAGTGAGGAAAGCTTCAGTTTTTCAAAATGTTTTTTTAAACAAAAAAGCCAAACCCAAATGCCTCTTCCTCAGTCAAAATCTTATTAATGAGGAGTATAAGAAATTACATAAAAAGCTAAGCATGTCATGATGTCTGAGATTGTATTTCCTAAGCAAACCACCCTAAAAGAGAGCTTGTAGGGTACAAAAAGGACTCTCACAGCATGGCTGTCGGATTGAAACACTAAACCTGACTTGGAGAGCTGCAGAAGCCACCTTCAGTCCCAAGAGCATGAGCTGAAGACTCCAGCACCCAGGTGCGAAGCACAGCCCCAGCCAAAGGCTCCCCCTCAGTGTCCTGGGGCCTGAGGAGCCCCACGGCTGCTGCCAGGGCCCCATGTCTGCTCACCACGGCCGGACCTTCCCCTGGGCACCAGCCCTGCAGGCTGGCACTGCTGCAGGAAATCCCTCTGCTGCACCCTTCCTGCAGTGCCAAGTCCTCCACGCAATGAATCACATCTATTTGGACTTGTGTGCCAGAACAGAAATTTTTGAACTGCAGAGAGAAGACAACACAGTTTGCTGGCACTTCTGGGAGCCAGCTCGAGCTGTCAGGCAGCAGAGGGGCTCAGAATGGGAGCAGCATCACATGGTGTTTAAAAATGACCATTCTGAAGTGTTGCCAACTGACAGCCCCAGATCTTGACTGGGATTTGGTCACATGGGGTAGGGAGGCTGCAGCTGTGGCCAATTCCACAGAAACATCACTATAAAATTATATAATACTTGTGATGGCACTGTCAGCTTTAAGATATTACAGTGTTCCAATTATAGTCAATAACTGTAAGAACATTATCAAGCAGCTTTTCTCTAAAACCTTTCCTGACAAGTTTTAACACTTTCTCCTGTTCATCAGCTGAATTGAGGACACTGAGCTTCTCACCCTGAACCCCTATCCCAAAAGTTCAGCATAACAGGGAACCAGGTGGTACAAGCACAGAGAGAGAACACAGTGAGCATCTTATTGTACCCAACATGTGGGCACTGTAATGTAGTACCTACACATTCAGAGTCAGCTTCACATATTCAAAGAGCCAGTGCCAAGCCCTGCCCTGCCCAATTCACCCTGAAATGTTACATATAAGCTGAGGAAACCAGGAGATTTTTAAGATCAATATATCTGAAATATTTTTTGAGTTTTGTGTCTGTGTTACTTCACAAGCCAGTAAAAGAGGTCACGGAGTCCAGTGGAAAAGTGGACAACAATCAAGGAAGCTAAAGGAGAATTTTCACTGTTTCTTGAATAGGGCATCTAGTTTATGACTGAAAAGATTAATGGAGAAGAATGGCTTAAACCTGAGTACTGGCGAGCAGGGAGACAGCTACATTGGCATCCAAGGACAAGTCTTCACGGGGAATAGCTTAGTTGGCTTTAAAAAGGTTTAACTTGGGTACCACAACCATCTGATCAAGCTGATGTGAATTAAACACAACTTTGTTAGCTTAGAACTAAAAATATCAGTTGCTACGTATACCTTGGCAGGGAGCAAGGCCAGTTCAAATCAAGGCAATGGCAGCATAAGAACTTGAAATGGCGTTTGCTTATGGACACACAGAATTAATGACTTTGTCTTAACAGACAACTTTAGTTTCTCTTTTGCAAACACATTCGTTTGTGCTCACAGGAATCCCAAGTGCTTCAAACCCAACGCTGAGGGGATGTCCTGGAGGGATCCATGACTAAATGTGCCCTTGATAACTTCTGATCCCCTTTTCCATTTGCCTTACCTGGTTATCTGGGTTGTTTACAGTGAAGTAGCCCACACAGATGATGACTTCGTGCAGCAATCCTTCACAGGTATGCTGGGAGCAGTACCACAGTAGGGAGCTGATAATGTGCCTGAAGGCCAGGGACAGTCCTTCAGCTCCCACAATCGACTGAAAAATGGCCAAGAAACAGAAATTACACTCCAGCAGTATGCTCTAGAACTTGAGTGAATTACATACACATCAATTGCACCTTTCTGGGTTTTTTTGCAAAGTGCAGACTCTGCTCTTCGTTGTGAAAGGCCAGAATTAGATCTCTTTTTTCAGCTGCTTACTGTTCACTACTGGAATATAACACTGAAAACCACAGAAGCAAGAATAAATTCAAATTTTCAAGGGACACTGGACTCTGCTTATTTGACATTCACTGTAGCATTAGGTTGACCATTTCATTTGACATACATTACATGATCCAGAAAAATTTAGTAATATCTCTTAGAAATAAGCAAAAGAAACCAAACCATCTTCATTTCTGCAACAGAGCAAAATGCATTTCTCATTAATAACTCACGCTCTGAATGGAATACAATGATTAATAACAAATAATGACTTTTCAAACATTACAAAAAGTTAGAAACATCCAAAAGGAGAGAACACTCAGCTGCAAAGCTTCTTGGGATGTTTTTTAAAAGTAGGCAAATTGTTGTAACGTGGAGATTCAGAATTAGATTTTATCTGTGCAGCCTACAGCCTCTATTTAATAAACATGTCAAGCAGACAGAGCGACACAGGGTCAAAGGGGAAAGCTAAAGCACAAGGAATGAGCATGACAGTTTCCTAATTCTAATGCAACAGCAATGCAGGCCTGAGAAAATCTCTTTAATTTCAAAGTTTTCTCCATTTTCTACCTTGTAGCCTGTGCTAAATACATATACATAAATCCCAGGCTGTGGCGTAGTTTAGTCTTACTGAATTCCAAATACACCCAGCAAAAGCAGGATCCTTGACAACGAAACCAGGCTCAGCTCTCAGTGCTTTCGATCTTGAACTTCAAGTGTTCTGGTAAACCAGTGCATTTGCAAAATTTAATGCTCAATACAGCCACCATTTACTGCTTTATGTCATGTAAATGCCATGTTCTCAGGTCCATGGTTATTTAATTAGTGCTGTCCATGCATGCTGTGACCCAGCACTCTGGGTTTAACCTCCCCTGATAACAACAGGTCAAAGGGCACCTGAGTTTGTGTATAAAAGTTAAACTAATTTTTCAAGGAAACTATGCTTCCTTTTTAGCCAGAATTAACATCAGCTCAGGACCCTGTGCTGTCTCTCACTACCATCTTTCAATTGTTTAGACTGTCAAATTAAATGAAATATATACCCATGAGCCATCTGTGCTAATACAAACTCGAGAATACCAGACCTCTTCTGCTAATCAGAACCCCCTATTCCATAGTCCTACTAATTTGTGATAAAACTATTCCTTAGAGATAATGATCACACAGTACATAAAGGAGGCTTTTCCCTCTGCTGTCTGCCAGCCTGCCAGGGCTCACAGGGTCAGGGTGTTCAGCAAACTGCCTCAGGTGTATATTATTTTTAACATTACAGAAACAAATCACATTAATGCATGGGAAGGGAGAGCTGCTGAGGCTATTCCAGAGTGCCTGTCCATCACAAACAACACGATGCCCACAGCCCAGAGAACAGCTGGGGGGACACCTCTTGAGCAGAGCCCTGGGTGCATGAACTGAGGGAAGCAATTCCCACTGCAGGGGTTCTGGCCACCCTTCTTGCAATAGTTACTGACTTGCACCATTTTAGGTAGAACAGACTAACACAGACCATGGGATCTGGAAGGTTAATACTGACTGTTTATTATAAATGCTGAGATATAATGGTGTTGGTAGAGGGATAAATACAGACAGGGTAAACAGGAGATGGTGTTTTAAAAATGAACAGTGGTTTCTTGGGGTATCAGGGAGCAGCCCTCCAGCCAGTGTGACTGCTACAGTTCCCCTGCAAACTGTATCTGTTCCAGTTTGAGCCTGACTCTGGCATACACCTGTGACACCTACAGGAGCACATAAACAGCCAGTCTCAAACCAAGAGGTGCTGAACGAGGTGTAGGAGGGAACCAGCTTGATTTACAGAAAGAAATGGGAGTCAGTAGTGTGTGCAACCAAACTCCAGTCAATATCCTGCTTCTGTCCCTGTAAAGAAACCCTGACTGTACTGGGTACTGCACACAGAACTCTTGCTGCTGTTGTTACAGATTATACCAGACATACTGAAAACCCACAGCAAGAAACACTAACTGAAGGAGCCACACTAAATTCTTCACTTGTGAAAAGCTCTCCCTGAGTTTAATGCATTTCAGATGAAGAGTGTGGTACAACATACACAAGTTACACATTAAATGAAAAAGAAACTTGTTCTGCTGAATTGTGTGAGGTTGATGCCACTAAATGTGTTTTCAAAGCAAGGCTTTCTGATAGATGTTTTATATTAACAATGAAACTTCACCAACTTATCTGAGAAATATATCAGTATTTACATGGCAAAATAATTCATTTACACTTGAACTCTATTCACAGACAAAGGTAAGCAGTCCTTCTCATGACTCAAAATGCAGCACTTTTTATTTTTTAATTTAATAACAATTATGAAAACATATTTTTCAATTTTTGGTCAACAAAATTTTACTTGCTAAAAAAAGGATCGGTTTCAGTAGCACAAATTTAAAGTAAGTGGTCTCTGAAAGCACTGGAAAATATAATATGTGGTTATAACACAAGCAAATCCTTTCACATAAGAAAAACTGTTATTTTGTCCTTTTGACTAAGATTTTTCTTTTTACATGTTTGGGGCTTAAAAAAATATAAAAAGTACTATGCTAGAAACAAGTAAAAAGAAGTTAGAAGACATAATGGGTTAGATTCAGCATTTAATGTATTCTGAATTTTCATTTTTTGGTTAAATTCATCAGCCACAGCCATATGGTCGACATAACAATAGGTATAAACTTTATGCATGAAACTTAACATTCAAAAATTCCTTCAATAACTAGGATCTTAAAGACAAAACTTAGTCTGAAGACATAATCAATAATTAAAATTTTCCCACTAAGAGAAGTTTTAAAACATCTGTTACCTGGAAGGCAGGCAGGTCAAGAACAGCAAAACTATTGAAGAAGCGTAAACTCTGAATGGCAACTTGGACTGTGTTGGCGGCATAGCTGTCTTTAGGGCTGGCTGTGTTTGGATCTGAGATGGTGCCATGGAAAAGGACACAGTACAGCATGTGCAGCACTCCCACCAGATCCGTGGCCTGAAGAGCTGCTGTGAGTCCTGTGGGGTCCTGACGTGCAGTGTCAAATATGTTCCAGGACCTGCCAAGGAAACAGCGAGCGGCTGAGAGGGAGCAGTGCTCGGCGGGAACGCTCGAGCCAAGGAGCCAAATGTTAGAGAAACAGTGAACTGGGAACCAGGGAAAACCTGATGCCTAAAGTGCCAGGAAAGCACAGCATTTCCAGAAAATACTTGCAATAATTAGAGCATCGTCTCATGCTCTCTTTAGTTGCAGCGCAGCCGTACCATTGCTTCACATCCTGTGCCCGTGCTCTTGCGACCAGCGTGGAGTCTGGGGGCAGTGTGGGAGCATTTAGGGGCTCCATGCACGCCCTGTCTCGGGTCAGCAGCCTGCTCTCACCTTTGCTGCTTGCAATAGCAGCCAGCAGCAGTGGGGGAACTCCCTGGAGCCTCTCCTGCCACAATGATGGGCTGCAGGCACTGGAACAAACTGCCTCCCTAAGTAGCAAAATAAGGGAACTGGGAACAGATGATCTTAATCAAATGGTTCTGCAGGAATTTAAGAACGAAGTGGTGGAGCAGTAGGAAAACACACTGCTTCTTACTTCAGTCAAATGCTGTTATGGGAGACTGCAGCGGGGCAGCAAAGCACAGGTAAGTACAAACCAGTACAGCTCATGTACACAGGAACTGGGTTTCTTTGCCAGCTTTTGTGTGTGCACATAAAATAATGGAGAAAGTTTTTGTTATCTAGGATATCAGCACAGACAAGCAATAACTCAGGACTGCCCTTTCCATTCTCACATCCAGACTTTCAAAAACACTTAATATAATCCTCCATGATTTTTACTACTCATGTTTTTTCACATTATTAATAATCCAGAAGATGACACAAGACATCTACTAAGGAAGACTCAGAATAGCACTACCCTAGAGGCTGAATAACGTGTGGAGGGTAGACAAGCACAAAGTGAAACCCCAAAATAATTCAGCAACTTTTATATTCTCTGAATTCTAATTCAAATCCACAACATAAATTACCTGAATTTCACTTTGAAAACACATTTGGTCAATATCGGTAATCAAAGGAAACACTAAAATAATAAAACACAGCAAACAGTAACAACGAAAATATGCTACATCAAGGTCTGTTTTTTACCTTATCTATGTTTCCATCTTAAAGAAAAAAAAGAAGGAAGTGTAAATATCTAAGGAGACTATGAAGATTCAGTGTATATATGATTCCTTCTTATAATTAAAGGAAAATATGACAGATTATATGAGAAAACATTATAAATGGACAACTTAAATGAGGAATTTTTTTCCCCCTTTTGTAACTACTAAAAGCAAAGGAAATGGAGGTGAAAATCAGAACCATTTTCTAAAATAACCTGGAGTTTGAAGACCTCAGTTTAAGACAGCAAAGACTAGACACTCAGAATACTCCTGTAGAGCAGAACCAGTAAGGAGCTTTCCTTTGACCAGAACAGCTCTCAATAATCTCTCCTGTATCTGTACCAGGAGCACCCTGCACCCCTCTTACAAACACTCACTCCAGTGACATTTCCAACACAGATTCTAGGCAGGTTAACTAATCCTGGTTTTTACAACTAAAGACAAATTTCTTCAACGGAGAAACTAAACCATGAGCTCAGCAACGACCAAGTTTTGGCAACCATCACCTTGTTCTGTCATTTTCACTTTTCCTAGTGAAGCAAACAAAGCAGGCAAGGAAGCACCACCTTGCCCAAACCCATGTCTGTCTATGAGAATTTCTGTCTGTTAACAGCACTCCATTGCTTCCTTGGACCAACGGGAGGGAAAGAGGCAGAGCAGGATCATGAACCTGCATTCCCCATGTCCCAGTGCAGCCCTGAGCTCAGGTGAATATGACAGGAGAGTATTTGGGCTGTACACAACCTGCTCTACTGGTACCCATCTATTTCCAGCGCTGTCCCCTCACATCTTTACCTTTACAAAATAGTAGGTCAGATGATGTAAGGAGTGATCTCATCTGAAATTAGCACTTATGGGTACCATTTCTGAGTTATTTCTATTTACAATCTGTGAATATTCAATGCCACTGAAAAAGCTTTTCAGTACTGTACCCTCTGCTGCTACCTCCAGGATCAATGTCCCAGGCTTGCTTCAGGGATACCTGTGCTGCACAAAAACCACTCCAGACTGCATAAGTAGTCCACGAGTCTCTAATAGAAGAATCAGAACTTTATTAAATACAGTAAGAACAAAAGCAACATAGTTGTGTCTGTTTTCCTTAAGACTCTAAGATTTACTCCACAAAGAATAAAAAGTGGAAAAAAATACTAGAGTTCTAAGTGTGTTTGGGTGGGGCTAAACTGCACAACAATTTATGGCAGGGCTTTGCTTTCCCTATGCCTGGAATCCACGCCCCAAACCTTCATTTTGAAGCTCTGTGGTCTCTAAGTGAGTGTGTGTGAACAGAGTCAGCAGAGACACTTCCTGACTCATCACCTGGCTGTGCCAGCTGTGCCTTTGGCAGATCCCTCCCGCAAAGTTCCAGGTCCTGCTGGCACATCAGCCTGGCTGGGAGGGCGGCACGGACCCAGCATGGCTGCAGGAGGAGGGGGAGCTGGCAGCTTTGGGACCACCCTGTGCACAGCTCTGCTTTGTGTGTCTGAGCTCCCTGGTATTCCTCACCTCAAAATGCCTTCTGCTGTCCATGGATTTATTCTGCAGGATGCAGCAGCCAAAATGTGCTAACCATCACTTAGTTACACTCGACTAACTAGAACGTTTATTGCCACAGGATCACATGAGAGCACAGCTCCTCCTGCCAACCACTATTTCCTAATTTCACTCTTAGCTCTTTCAGCTGTACAAAACAGAAAAGTACACTCACAGTCAAATGATAACCCCAAATTAATTACTGCATATGATACCTCACAGAATTTTTTTCCGACTCTGTGCAATCAGAAGATTGACCAATTTTACCAAAGGTTAAAGTTAGCTTGCTTTCAACTCTCACTCCATCATTATTTTTAAACAATTCCATATGAGAAAGCTTACATTGTTGGATGAAATCCTTTTACCATTTTGTGCTGCTCTGGAGAAGAGAATGAATCAAAATATACATAAAAAAGTAAATTGTAAAATAACTCTAAATGCAAGCATTTGTTTTTTCACAGAAAAGATGAAAAATTTTGAAGTTGTACTATGGAACAAAATGGGTAAAGAAAAGTTAAAAAATCTCTTCTGGATCTGATGGATTGAAGGAGCTGCCAGAAAAAAATTATTTTGGATGTTGCCTGTACTACAGTTAATGTGTATGTGAATAGACCAATGGCTCCTGTTAACTGTTGGTTATATCACTTTAAGCCTAAATGTTTACAATAAAAAGGTAAAAGAAGTTATTTGTACTTGTTATGGGCTTTAAAATAGAAAAAAATCTGTATTAAATGATGGAAAATAAATCATGAACCTCTGCCTCTACTGCTCTGAGTGATTTTTGTCAAGTCTGCACAACACTTGGTTTCATACCTTTAGCAGATTTTTAGCTCACCTCAAAATGTAAGCCCAATGAAAATTCAGTACCGTTGGGACAGACTGAAGCAAAAACCCCTAAAAACCTTTAAAACATAAGATGACAATGTCAAACCAGAAAATCAGACTTTACGTAACTGAAGTCAAGAGATCACATTCCTATAGCTGCAATTCCTCTTAATTCTCCTATTTAAAGAAACTTTGAGTCTGTAACAGCTGCAAAAAAGTCACTATGGACAAAACTCCTTCAATGAATCCCTGAAGGGAAGCAAGACTCACTGGATTTTTTGACATTGGTTGATATAGCTGGGAAAACAAACAGGTTTTCAAACTTTACCAGTCACAATAATTATATGTTAAATATAAACACAGAAATACAGACAAATATTTATATTATGGTCAAACAACCTGTAGGATCTTTAAAAAAAAAAGAAAAAAAAGTTTAATGAAATGCACAGAATTTTCATTTTGTGCTGCCACTGTGATTTTCAGCTTGGCCATCAAGGGGTCTCAGAAATTAGTATGTGGTTTATCACTAACAAAAAGGGTTTAAGAATTTAAAAACGTGGATATATCCATCACAAGAAAAAAAGAAAGATACTAAACAGTGGTACTTCATTGCTTAAAATACACCATTATTTATTAAAAACAGGAATTCAATACAGCTTGCTAAGAAACAGCATACTCTGCAGAATAAGTATAAAACTACAATTTCTCCAAGCCTCAATATGAGCACACTGTTTATATCTGAAAATATATTGTTTTAAAACTGGCTGAGCTAACAAGCAGACAAATCTTTCTATGGGTATACATTATAATGTTTGTATATTTGAAATATTTACCCCTGATTAAAAACATGGAGTAAAATGGAAACATGAATTTCCAAGAAGCTTAGAATATAATCTGTTGGGGTTTTTTATTATTAGGATTTAAAAACTATCATCAGTACTTTTTGCTTCTAAATTATTTTATTTAGAAAGAGATGTCAAAATAAAGAGGCAAAATAAAAATAAAAGGAGGACAAAGAAGTATTTAGCACCTGTCAGACCTTGCTATAATTCCCACTGTCAAGCAGTGCTGCACAGAAGTGATGAAGTGAAACCTTCCAGTAATTTCAGACACAAGTTGGAATTAGTTTAACAGCACTTGCTGGAGCTGCTGTCTCTTGGAAGTGGTGAGAAGCAAAACTAAGGTTCAGATAGACTTGCACCTGATTCCCCATCCAGCAGCCAAAACAGACATTATCTTAATTACTGTAATAAAACTGAGCCCAGCCTAGCCCATTTCCATGTGGGTCTGTGACATGACAGGCACTGTTTCCCCGGATCAGATCTGCAGCTTTCTGCCCCTGCAGCTTGTAACCCCCAGCTTCCTCAGCTGCTGACACACATTGATATATCCCACCACTGGTTTGAGATAACACATAACAGCAACAGTTTCATTACTGCACTGCTCTGACACTGTATTTTCCTGGGGTAACAAGAAAGCTTGAAGGCATTTCTTAAATTAAGAAAACAGCAAAATTTTTAAACAGCTGGTATTCCCAAGCACCTACATAATTTGAAGGACTATTATTTGCAATATTCCCCTTATGCACAATGCAGTGTCCTCCTTGTCTCTGTGTTACTGCTCCTGGGGAGAACATTCTGCCTCCATGACTGACTCTTACACTGCAGTACTGCTCTTGGTTTCCTCCTTTGTATTAACTCTGAGTTAGTGTGAGTTTATTCACTCATACTCATGGGCAAATGTGAAACAAGGCATTAACTCTAGCCCTCCACAGAGCAACAACTAAACCTAGGACAGCAACCTCAGGTCCAGTGACAGGGAAAATGGGCATCTAGGCTTGATGAACACTGGGCAGTACAGGAGAAGACAGCAACACAAGCAAAACCTTTGCTATGCTGATAAAGGACCTGCCATGGAGATTCTCACTTACTGTTCCCTCCTGCTTCTAGGGAAAGCTGAGCTGGGGCAGCACGGCCATGCCTTTATTGATGCTCCTCGCATCCCGAGCCTGCTCATTGTTTTCTGTGCTGTGGGTACAAGCCAAGCACATTCTAGATGTGTAGTCAGGACCTGAGGGCCCAAAATAGGCCTTGTATCCCTCATATTTACAGTGATACACTCTGGAAAACAGGGCTGTCATCTTGAACATTGCTACTGGACATCTGCAATTCCACACAGATTTCAAGAAATCTATATGGCCACACAACCCATTGTTATTCCATATAAAGTGTATTTAATATTTTGCTTAATCTGTTTTCAATTCTGGCTACTGTTACTCCTAATGGTGAGCAAAAACCAGTTAAGCATTACCAGGGCCACAATTTTCAAGTCTAAGTATCAAATGTCATGTTCATCTGCTCAGCACAGACAGCTCAATATTCAGACATGCTGCATTTTCTGATTTCTCCCTACAAACAATAAGGGACAATGCCCTGTTTTTAGCTCTCATACACCTCTTTTTTTAATTCATCAGGGAGGAAGGAGCTCTCACCTCCACTCCTAGCTATAGATGCAATACAGCATCAGAAAAATGGGACTTCCAGTTGGAGGTCTCAAGTCAGCCTCAGTGATTCTCACTGTGTAAGAGAAGAGGACAAAAAGTATCAAAACAAGCTTGAAACAGGGTAACAAGTTATAAAGGTTTGCAACAATTGATCTTTTATAAGTATTCCACAGTGCTTGGGAAATGTGCTATTCTGTCCACAGCAAAATTTCAATTAAAAGAATCAATCAAGCATTTATTAGCCAGTATCAAAAATGATAATTTGAAAAGTAAGATCAATATCAAAGTTAAATCTTTTTTAAAGACCTTGATCATTAATGGAAAGAAAACCCCTCTCTTAGGATATGTTTATAACATATGTTCAGAATAGACTTCCTTATTTCAATAACATTTTATGATTTTAAAATTGAAAATCCTCCCATTTATGTTTCTACATTAGTAAGACTTTTCTTTACTGTATCTAACTTCATGATTTTTGACTTTTTCTTTTTTCTACAAGTCTACCACAGCAATAAAAGAAGTCGCTTCCTTCATGTCTTAAAATTTTACCATCTACATTACATCAACCATAGACCTAATCTAAAATATAATGTTGAATTATATATATATATATAAAATAATTTGAAGCTATTCTCTAATAATCATTACTGTTGTGACACCTTGCCTAACACAGAGGTACATGCAGAGAGGGAATTGACTGAGATCTCTTCACTGCCTACAGAATGATTTCCATGAAGTAACTGTCCAAATACACACTGGTTATCCACTCAGAGCTTGGTTTAGAAATATTCTGCTGAATTTAGAGTTTTATGAGATGTTTTCCTGCTTTTGAGGAAGGCAGGAAAGTCTAGATTGACAGCTCTTCCTACCTCAGAGCTCTAGAAATGGCCCCAACATACCTTGTACTCACAGGACAGGATCTTGTAATTGCTAAAAAACCTGAGCTTTAAACAAGAACTTCTGGCCCTCTGGAGATAGGCAGACAGATTAGAGTTGCAGTACAGTTCCCAACAACCTGGTGGGATCTGAAGGCACAGGAGAAGAATCCCATAGGTCATACAGGATTTCCCTGATTTTCTGGGCTGGTTTGAGCCCTGAGGTGGTCCTGGTACCTCACCCAAAATTTACTGTCCTGTCTCAGCTTCCCACTACGCCACTCAATGCTGTGTGCTGAGGTTTGCACACAGACCAGACAGCACTCCCTGAAAGTGCTCTCATGAATTTAATATGGAATGACAACTTTCTATAAGACAGATAATTGCCTGAAACTGTTCCACTGGAAAAAAAGATCAATTTTATAGCCCTATTCCCTGATTACCACTGAGCATAAAGAAGTTTCCAACCTAGAACCATCTTATATAGGAGCACATATGAAAAGAACATTACAAAACTGCTCTGGCAACAATGGCAAAAGCCTGCCATTAATTTGGCAAAACTTCTTTTCATGCTACAGTGTCAGAGAACATGAAACATTTCCCGGGCTTCTCAAATCCCAGTAGAACCTCAGACCTTGGCTGATCAGAGTGGCTGTTGAGTAGGATGGACAGAGGGGTGAAACAGGCAGGCTGCTTTGCTGCTCAAACCTGCACCAAGTGAGCTGGAGAATGAGAAAAGCTCACTGGAAAGGCTGCAGTCCCTCACAACCATTCACCAAGAATGAAAGAGGCATCTGTATTTCTCACAGAGGGGCTGCCTTTTGTGCTGCAGATCAGGTATCACACATCATGTATTACTGTAGTGGGACATATTTAAGAATTCAATAAATTTGAGCTCTGTTTCTGCCACCTTTAATCTGTGTTTGGCAGTACCTTTTTCCATTTAAATCACCTCCAGCACTGAGGACTTCTGTAACACGACAGAATTACACTCTGCATTCACTGCTTAAATGACAGTGGGCTCAGGTGATGAAAGACATGTGATTTAAACTGCCCTTTTAATCACTGACATCAAAGCTTTCCATCTGAAAGACAACAGTTTTGAAATCTCTAAGTTCATTCCTCTCATTTCTTTTCATGCTCAAATGAACAATCTAACCTGGAAATCACGAACAACCAGCAGCTTTGGATAAAATCCAGTGTTGCTGTTTCTGGAGGTGGTAGGATCAGATACTTCTTGGTGTAACTGTGAAGAAAAACACTCAACCCCCCAAAATTATTCTGGTGCTGCAAAGAACAGATGTTCTTGATGGATGTACTTGTGTAGTGCTGTACTATTTTGGAGTGCAAAGATCTCTAATATTTTGGTGAAGTGTGTGCCTGCTACAGAAATTGCAAATTTTGTATTACTCACTCTTAGCTAGAACTACTATTCCACTAATGGAAGGGTGATTTTTTGATTATTTTATTTAGTGAGTATTTGACTTCTGGCAGTGCTCTGCTGGAATTTAAAATGCCAAGTTGGCAGCTTTCATAAAGGGAAATTTCAGTAAGTTGGGATGGTCTCTTTGGGCTCGTATTTCTTGCAGCTCTTTTTCCATGTGTCTGCATCCCTGGCTACCAGCAACAGTTCTTACCTACAGCTTTGTTTCTTATCCTATGTTTTATTAGCTCTAGTTTTTCAACCCTAGCATCATTTTACCCTTCAGGAATGCATTGTGAAGTTCTGCCAGCCTTGATTTTTCCTGAAATGTGTAACAGTAACAGTGTGGTAGGTTCTAGTAAGTGCAGCCCAAAGTTCTGAAATTTTGACTCTCACATGAGTGTCAGGCTGTCCTACAGTGCAGACCACAGAAGTCCAGACTTGCTGGCAGGCACAAACCCTCATGCACACTTCCCACAACCTCGGCTAGGTTACAACAATAAGCATTTTGCATTAGAAAATTCCCTGACAAATCTAGTAATAACTTCCTTTACAGAAAACAGAATTCCCTTACTGACAGTGGTATGTTAAAGAACAAGGGCTGAATTAGGCTGCTCTAGAGACAAATCATAGAGGCAAATCAATTAAGAGTTAATTTTAGCTGATAATAAAATACCTCTTGAAGTCCTTGAGACTGGACACTTGAAACTAGCAGTGATAAAAGCCTGTGTGGAATGATGAGTAAAGGAGGGAAAATTTGTGGTTCTGATAAATAACTTACAAAAACCAAGCTCGGGGCAGGTAACTCATTACAGTTTGCTGGTGCGCAGAGGGCATCTCCAGTACTGTTCCTGTCCCTGTGTGTCCCACAGTGGGTCAGTTCTGGCTGGCAGCCTCAGCAGGAGGCCATTGCTTGACCAACACGTTTTGAAGTGACAGAGCCAGTGCACCCACCTTCCATTGACAGCGAAACACAGCTGGCAAATCCCGTGCAACACTGCTGTGGCATTCTGTAGGAAACTTGCTATTTTGGGGTTCTCATCAACAGGGCCTTGAACAGACAGGAAACAGCAACACAGCTTGTCCACCAATCCTATGTTCACCACGTAACTACAAACAGAGGAAAAAATGTATTACAAAAAACAGTTTCACGTCAGTTTTGGTAACTTTGCAAAAGAAGTAATTTTTGCTTCTCTGCTATCAACCACTCAAAAAGGTTGTGATTACTTCAATACTCTTTCTGAAAGGGTTCAATAAAACAATTCCAATTACAGTAACTTCAGATCTGGCTTTCTGTGACTATCAGTAGTTTTTGTTATGAGATCTGTCAGTTGTACGATAATTTGTATTATAATGTACACGAAAGATGAGTGTAAATGTTTATTTTAGCATACTACTAGAAGGACAATGGAATTTTGCCATAGTTAGATGATTTATAATAATCTTGATAGCTCTGCAACAGCACAATTTCTTCTTAGCATGAAGAGGTAAACTCTGTAGAACACACTAATTCAAGAAGACAATGATGTTACCCAGATAATGTTTTATAGCAATACACACATCATAGCAACCACTGCCCAATTGCTGGGATTTGTTCCCCTCTTATAAATATGTATGCAACATCTCAGGGACCAATAGAATATTAACAACCTTCTACCATCAGTACAGAAGGATCAGGATCAAAAAAACCTAATCAGGACTCAAATTCAATATATGGAAAACCATGCGGTGACTTTTTTTTTTAAACTGAAAACGTCTTTCTTTTTTATTAGGGTTGACCAGATTATCATTGTTGATCCTCAGGTCACAACTGCTGAAGTTCCTTCTCTGAATTTCTAAGAGCTTGGTAACATATGTCAAAAAAAATCTGCTCTTCACCCTTGTACCAAAGTATCTTTGTCCACAGGAGGTTCTCTCATACTTTGATCAACTCCACTTAAACTGTGCATAGATATATTTTTTCCAGGTCACTTTGCTAGTATCACCTCACTTCACCTACTTTCCTTTTCGACCACAACCATCCAGTTTCTCAGACTTCAGCCCATCTCAACCACCATATTCTGCTGACTTAGGTGAGGTCAACTCTCTTTGTGGACACAAAGGTAAAAAAACCTCCCTTTCTTTCCCCTCTAATTTTCTTTGTATTTTCCTCCACTCTTACGAAGTAGGAGAAACCTCTAGGCAAAATCAGAAGAGCTGCTGTTTTATCCTGTGCCTCCACCTCACTTAAAAGACATGGGGAAGCAATTGCCTTCAGACGCTAACAAATGATCCACTGTTCCTACCCTGACTGTCTACAACCCTCCTGTTCCTGAGATCACTGTCCCACCAGCTGCTCCTCAAGTCCACTTGGCAGAGATGGCTCTTAAAACAGAGGCTCCTTGAGAAGGGAAAACCATTGGCTTTAAGTTTACACCATGACTAGACCACCCTAACTAGACTCGGTAGGGAACATTATTAAATAATATTGATTCTAGTAAATAAAGACTATTGATTAGATAATCCTTCTCACAAAAGCTCACAGAACTACAACTGCTTATTAAAAATAACTATTTCCTCACAACATGTCCTACAGTCTGATTTTGAAAGAACAGGGAGTTTTGACATTAGGGAAGAAAACCTCATTCTTTTCAGACACTGTTGTTGCTCAAAGACAGACTTCTCTTCAGAGTTAGAAGCAGGACCCTCTGCCAATGTCCATCCTACTGACACAAAGCCTCTGGAAGAAGTGAAGGAATTAAGAATAAAAATACACTGGAATAAAGTAAAAAGTCAAACTGTAGAATGGAAGATTTTTAAAGCTGCTGAAGAGAAGTAGTCAAAAACTCTTAAAGATGCACAAAGGTTATTAATTGCACACTTGTGCAGGGAAATTTGTCTGTTTTATTTAGCAACATGAAAGGTTACTAGCATTAAGTTTCTTGCGGATTTTGATCTAAGCAATCCACCTGATCACACAGGTGATAAACAAATTGTCCTGCATTAGTGGAATAATTCCAGGAACATAGCTGGATGTTAGATACATCACAGTCACAGAGAAATGCTGAGTGCTGCAAACAGCTCTGAGAAATTGAAGGGGAGAGGAAGAACTAAATAAAATAGAGCTAACACTGATAGATGGTAGCTCACAAAAAGGCACAATCTTTCTCATCACCATTCTCCTCCCTAGCAGCATCTCTACAGTGTGACACCTGCGAACTGTGTCCATTGTCCCCCTCCCTTCCACCCACACCTGGGCACAAAGCTGATGCCCTTCTGGCAGGGAGGAAATGGATGAGAGCTCTCAGTCTGCTGGGACTATTCTTCACAGGCATCCGGAGATAACAGGAAGATGCATGGAGCACTCCTTTCCTTGAAGAATTGAGCACACAGACAAGTGGAATGTCAAAGCTCTCTAATCTGTTGCCTCCATCTCTTTTTACCCACAGAAGAACAGCTGAAATAACCTGGCTACCCTTTTGATACCCAGACAGCACATAGATAATTGGTGTTTATGCATCAGGTCTAACACTCCCAAATAGAAAAAGAAAAAATTTCAGTGTTCCTCTTTCTTCTCCCATCTTCCTAAGACTCTCACTTAATCAACTCCCCATGACATATGATACAATGACCTGGAGGTGAAAGATTCTCATTAATGACAGAATTTGTCTGTTTTTGACTGGTTTAAAATGCCCTCTCTCTTTTTTTTCCTAATTGCACCATTACCTTGTCATCATGCCTTTCATTCCCCATTTATAACCAGATCCCCTAAAGTGCCTCAGGTGAGGGACCTGCTCGGATTCTCATGTCTCTCCTTATCTTGAGGGTCTGCCTGGCTGGGCCCAGTCAGTGTCAGATGTCTGTTCAGCACAGACCTCCCACCCTCCCATTCATAAATGGGCAGAATACAACATCCTGAAATTTCACACTCTATCAAAACCTGTTTGGGGAGAAGGAGAGTTACATGAGAACACGCAAGTTTTAGAGGTCACTGGTATCTATGACAACTACTTGTTTTGCTTCCCTCCTCCAGATGTCCTCTTTGTCTCCACCAGCATCATATAAGACTTTGAAATGTCTGAAGACTCACTGTGACATGTTTCCAGTAGCATATAAAGAAGAATTTCATTTCTTCAGAAGGCTGAAGACACACTGGCAACTATTTATAAGATAATTTATTGATAACTATTTATATAGTTTACCAGTGAAACTACACACTTTTAGCAAGTCTAATGTACTGCTGGATATATATTAGTTTCATATATTTAAAATACGTGTTAATTACGTATGTACTAATATATTTAGGTTCAGCTATTAAAATGCAGCTACATGATAAGATCTGACTCTAGGAATGATTGGGTGATTTTTATAACAGGAAATGTATGTTTTATGACAAGCTTATATGAATGCATGTATGATGTGAGAGACCACAGGCAATGGGCACACACAGTTGGCATAGAGAACTGAGAGAAAAAATATATAGAAGCTGGCTCCTAGGCAATCAGGAGAGAAAATTAATGGAAAGGACACAAAAAACAAGTCCAAAAACAAAAGAGCCTTGGGTTTCTGTATCTCTTTGTCTGCAGTTTTTTGAAGAACATTTTTGATTGAGAATATAGTATTTCAACAGTCTTCTTCCCACACAAATTACTCCCACTGCATTAAAGTTAAAGCAGTTTGTTCCTCTCTTAAATCAATGTAATTTGCTTTCTCTCTCATAAAGAATACTTAGAAAAGTTTCATTATCTTTTTAAAAACCTGATTAGGTCTTGGACTCTGCTGCTGAAGGCTTCCACTTGTGAGGATTTACTCTTCACTTCCTGTAATATCTTCAGTGCAGTAGAGTGGTTGTTTCCATATGGGAAGCTGGAGATCAGACACCTGAAAATCACAGCAGCTACCCTCAGAAGTCCGGTTGTTAAACCTTCAAATATCTGCTTATTTACACTTCTGCCTGCAGTAGCATTATGGTCGTCTGGAACACTAACCTAAGTAAAGAGAGAAAACCAGAAACAACCAGAATTCAGTAAAACTAACCAAAGTTCATAGAGAAACATTTACAAATTTGCACAGACCAATACACCAAAAAGTAATAATAAAGTAACATTCTAGCAGTGCTGAAGGTTAAACCATTAAAGCATTTCAGGTACAAGATAAGGTAAAGCACATAATCCAAGCTGGACCAGAATAAATCAAGTGAAAAGAATGCAGCATCTGAGAACCAAGGAAGCCTGGTAGCAGCAGAATATGTCATTAGTATGATTGTGTTCTTGTGCATAAAACTTACCAGTGATCACTGCACTTGCCCATCAGAGGTCACCCACTTGTCAATCACATCAGAAGCACAACAACCAGTTCTCTCTGAGCAGACCTCAGAGGAATCTCATTTTCCTACATCATTTAACTAGAGCCTACTCCTAAAAAGGTGAAGTTGAGCTGTACAACATGTAAATCTGAAGACAAATCTGTATGCAGGATACAGATCTGGAAAGAAATCCTCATGGAGAGTATAATTTTTCAAAAATTCATTTAATTTTTCCATTTCTGCCGTCCAAGGTAATTTATTCAGCTGAAATCCTGCCCTATTACAATCCAACAGTAGTGGAGTGTGTGTGAAGTCCTGCAGTGTTCCAGGCAGACACGGGCAGCAGTCAAGGCTTGGGACTCCTGGAACATCCCCATGGCTGATGCTGCTGGGCCAAACCCCACAGCCCCCTGTGGAGCCTCTGCTCTGCCATGGCCTGAGGGTTGACACAGGCATTAGGGATCAATACTGCCTGAAATGTCACTTTCCTTCCAGGTTAAAATCATTTACACTCAGTATACGCAAGCGAGGCCAGAGAAAAGCATTCCTCCTCGTGTAGGTATCAGGAGGGATTGGGTAACACTTGGTGACAAAGAACAACATGCACATTTCTTTATTATTCATTAGCTCTGAGCCTTGTGCTGGTACTTAAAACTCATTGTAATGGTCTGTTTCTGGTGCTGAGCCAAGAGAGCAAGTGAGAAGCCTTTAGCTGCTTATTCAAGTTCAATAGGAAAAACAATACTACGTTGCTCCAGTAACATTTGTTGACTAGAATAATTCATGCCTAATGATACCAATTGCTCCCTGAAACAGATGGATTGAGCTTTGCAATGTGTAAATCAACTTAAATGTGGCAACTTTGTACTTGGAACATTAAGTTTTAAAAATTGCTAACAAATAATACTTATAGCTTTTTTTCACCTTGTATTAAAAATTATATGTGCTATTTCTAAAAAGATTTAATAATCTCTTGCAGCAGAGCCTTTGGTTTGCTGAAATGAACAGTGGATCATATCTGTTTTTGTCTTCCAGTTCAATGTACATAGGAGAAATATATATTCTAAGTATATAGTCCTTAGCTGTAAAAGTTCATGCTTTTAAATAAAACAGCTCTTCCTAATTTGTAAAATAAATAGATCTGGCACTTACTAGAGTCATTTATTGCAGAGCTTATTCTTCATGTTTAATTTTTTGGGAAAAGGTGTGTGTGTTAATCAATATAAAGTGAGAACAAATGTCGTTTTTTACACAGTGCTATGTCAAACAAGAGATAGAAGGAAATACTGCTTGACAGAAAATGGGTAAATTTGAACTTAATTCCTTGAAGATTTTCCTTTTATACTAACTCAAATGAGTGACAACAGATCAGCTCTTTTACCGAGAAAGTAATTAATGGGATAGTGTGAAAGTGTGTTGAGATTTACGTTCAAAATTAATTGGTGTGCTTGCAGAAGCAAAATTAATTGGGGTGCTTGCTTGTTGATTATTATATCAAGCAAGGAGGGAAGGAAATCTTAAGATTTAATAGTGTAATTATGAAAGCTTTCAAACTCTGGTTTCTTTATGTTGATTGCACAAGGAGTTAATGATATTCAGAGAAACTATGTTCAACATGGGCTTTGGATGGGTAAATGTAACAACATTCCACAATCCTGAGGTTTAACATGTTTAACAATTCATATGACACAAATCTATAGGTGTGATTACACACTTAAACTGATTTGTTGAATAATTGGTATAAAGCATTTTTATATCACAATGGAAAATCAGGAAATATGTAACTATTGTCCAAACATCTGACACATCCAACATCTCAATGCTATTTTAGCTTTTCTGATGGCTGGCTCTGCTGGGCCTAATGAAGACTCCTACTTTCTTTAAGTCCGTTCTTGAATTGGAACACCCTGGTGACCTGACTCTCAGCTCTGGCACAGTCTCCATACAAGTGATAAGCTATTCCTTAGAGAATTCCCCCTGTGGAGGGGTTCCCATGCTTGTGCAGAGCTGCCATAAGCTCTTCAGCTCTGCCCAGCATCTTGGGCTTAATCCTGTAAGATGCTGCACAGTATGGCCCCAATCCAGTAAAGCACTTAGGCACACAGTTAATATAGCTGAAAATGCTCCTCTGTTCTGACTCATGTCACCAAAATACCTCTGCACATCAAAGCACGTTCTCCTGTGCTAACAAAAAGCACCAAACAATTTCCATTTAGCAACGTAGAGGTCCAGCACTGACAACTCATTCATATTTTTATTTCATAAAAGGCATAGTCCTCCACAGCCATGAAGAATTTTAAACGTAGAGCTGGTAAACCTAAATGGAAAGACTTCAGACCTTTAGAAGCACACAATTTCTCTTCATTTGGTCAATTATTTCATATCACTCTCCTATTAGCAATAGTGATATGGTGCTTTTTGCACGTGTAGTCATTGGGCTTGCCTCAAAAACATTCAGAAAAATACATCTCAGAAGTCTCAGTAGGTGTCAGACTTTCTATGTAGTAACTAGAGAAGCAAAGAAATGGAAATGGCTCAGGAAGTGCATGGGCTTGAGACAATGCAGGTGAAGGTCTCAATTTGAAATTCCCTACCCCTAAACACTTCAGCATGTCATTACCTCTTCTACTCCAACCCTGTTTTCACGATTTACTATTCTCCACACGGGCTTGTTATTAGGGACTGAGGGAACTGTCAGTGCCACCCAGCTGAACCCTGTGGAGACAGACATTATTTCAAAAGGGACTAGAAGAGCCCAGCAGCACAGATGTATTTCACAGTTCTTGTCATCATCGGTGCTAACATGGAGCTGTGTTATTTGACACAGCACAGAAGATTAAAAAAACTGACTACAAATGGTGAAGAAACTGCAATAGGACGTATACTGTCATTCTGAAGAATCCAAATTAAATGGCAGCACATTCCAGGCAAGAAGTGGAGGAGAAAAATTATTTTCCTGTGACTAGATAGCCAGGCTAAACTAAATCCAGTAAAATGTCATAGGCCACTTACCTAAAATATGGTCCAAATTTAAGCACTGTTTTTTGGAGAAGAGAAAAGTAACCAACAACTGGGTTTTAATCCCTACATTTCTTTGATGGCTACTTTACCTAACGTTCATTGCACACTCACTAATGATGTCTTACTTACAATTTTCAGGTACTATTCATTTAAAGATTGCCTTGAAAAATAATCACAGTGATCTCCATGATATCACACAGACAGGTATGGTTTAGGTGTATGCCTTCTCAGACATCTTTGGGGAAAGTACATGAGAGCTGTCACTTGACTGGAAATAAAACCCCAAAATATGAAATGATCCTTACATGCTTATAGCTCCATTAATTACTTGGTTTTGTTGGTGTGAAACCTTCCAAAACAGACAACTAGAAAAGCTGCAATTTTTCTAAAACTGTCTTTTGGCTACAGCAGACAAAGAAGAGCAGAGAAAGTAAATAAATGAAGCTCCAACTCCAGCACGAGACTTGTATGAATGTAGGTGGGAAGGTTTGATCCATTAATTATGGAAATCAGGAAACACCCCAGTGTCCTCAACGACACTGATTTAGGCATTACCTGAGCTAAGGAGGCTGAGGAAGGTAACAGGGTAAGTCAGGCTACAGAAGCTTTCCTACCAGTCCCTTTAGGAAGGAGATAAAGAAAGGTCTAAAGAGGACACTTCAAACTATTAAACTGGACAGGCTGGATGTCACACACACACAAAAAAAACCCCAAGCCAAAACTAAATTCACGTGAAACTAGTTGGAAACAAGGTTCATACTGGATGTATTCAAGATTCTATTGAAATGCTTCTCAAAACAGTACTGTTTCTGTGTTCAGCAAATATTGGCATACTTGTTTAATAATTTGTTAAAGCCTTGCAAATATACATTCTCATTTATTACTCCTGGTATTACTTTGGGCTTTATTTTCCAACAGTAAGTGGAAATACACAAGACATGGGCAAAGGCTGCATCACACAGCTCATCCAACCAGGAAAAAGGAAGGCAGTTAAAAGTCTCTGGGGGTATATTTTAGCATTTTGGTATTTGGAGCTCCTCTCAGTTTGTACATTTTGCTTTTGTAAAAAAAGAAAAATTAAAACTTGATCTGATTTATTATATTTTCAAGAGAGAAAAATCAGGGTTAGAAAAGCAGCACTGTTTTTGGGTTTTGTACTCAAATACACACTTCATGGAACTATGAAGATATCCCAGTTTAAGGGCCAATTCTGCATGAAGAGAACATAAGAGACTTCTGTATAGGAAAGAAAAGTCCACTGTGGATCATGGGAAAGATTAAGCTTTAATTACAGTTTTGCTGCAATTCAAGGGTAGTATTTGGCAACAGACTGAAAAGTGCTCTAAGTGCAGTAAATTTTCCTCCTGTAGTATCTCTGAGCTCTAGGTGGCCAGCTGTGCCTAAGAAATCCCCTCTGTGTTCCTTCAGGACATTACAGGTCGTTCTGCAGCACTGCCCTGCCAGCAGGGCAGGGCTTTGGCAGCACAGTGAGCCTTGTCACCAGTGAGGTGCTGGAGGATTTGCCCGTGGGTAATTCCCCCGAGCCTGCCCCGCAGAGCCAGCACTGCCCAGTGCACCTTTCACTGAGCACTGAAACCTAATACCTGCAATCCTCTTGGAGAGATCTGCCTCAACAATGAGCTGGCAGCTGCTCACAGGCTGCATTTGGGTTTTCTTTGTGCCAAAGAACTCAGACTATCTTTGCAAAGTGTTCCTCAACACTCCTATGGCTTGTTGATTCTAACAGCGTCGCTTAAATTATTAAAAGTATGTACATAACTTTTCAATTAACAAACTGCTTGGCTCATGAAAATACATACACACAATTTATAAGTAAAAAACCAGGACTAAATATCTTATGATGAGCAGGTCACTATGAATTAAAAATGAGTTTTCAAATAAAATATTTAATGACATTTCAAATTAAATGAAACATTGGAAAATTAAAAGTTTCATTGCTAAAGAGTCTTATTTAAGCACTTCAGCAAATCAGACTCTGGCAATGCATTGACCTGACTTAGATTCCTGACACTGAAACAAGTAAGAATCAAACACACACAGACAACTCATTATAGTCTATACTTTAAATATTCCTATAGGGTGATTTAAAGAAAACAACCTCAGAAAAAGACAGAACAATATCCATTCAGAGGGTTCCTGGTACACATGCTTTTGCAGAAGTTAGTGGTTATTAGTAGAAGCAAATACATCAATTTCTACATAGTATAGTAGATACAGCCAACAAACACGAACAACAAATGAATTTTATTCTTTTAAGCCTTTATTCTTATTTACCTCTTGGTGTTCTTATACTCTAAATTTTTTTATGTGTTTGTGAAGCGTCCAAAAATTTCCAAAATAAAAAAGCTGTTTTACTTACCGTAAACTGATGTATCAACAAGTCCATCAGAAAAGTGATCTTATTACTAAAGAGAACATAGGTGCAGTTTTCTATGCAGTTGCTGCAAGTGAGGCTGTAAACATTTACTGTACTGCACAGTGACCTAAAAAGTCAGAAGGGAAGAAAAATTAGAATTTTACTTTCTTCAGTAAATTAAAACCAAATAAATGGCAGCACAATAACCAAAAACAACCCCAAACTTGCAGGAATTCACACTCATTTTCTTTAACTCAGGATTCCAAATAGAACTAATACCTTAAATAAAACAAATTAAATAACTTCAAAACTGTAAAGCAATACTTATAAGAAGCCATGCACTCAGTTGGTAGTGGACTCTCATGTATTCAAAACTCTGACCAAAACTGATACAGAGAGTCAGCCAATTTCATCACTTGGATAGGTAATATTTCTTTGTGTGTGGCTTACAGCTACAGCACACAAGGAACTCTTTGCTGGCAGGACCTTCCTGCCCTCTGTGAAATATTTGACAGCAATTCCCAGGACAGCAGGGCCAGCTTTAGTGAGCAGCTGCCAGCAGTGCCTGGGATGACCAAGGAACTGGCCCAGAAGTTCTGGTGCCACGTTGTCCCCCACCCCTCACAGAGCCTGCAGCGCTGATGTGCAGCTCCAGCAGCAGTGGGGGAGCTCCACCTGTGGCTGGGGGAGAGAGGACAGCTTTGCAGTGGGAAAAACAACACAAAATACAAGCACATGCACAACTGCTCTCTGCACCACGGGCAGGGATTTCCATCTGCTCCAGCTAAAGTGTTCTTCTCAAAACAGGCCTTGCAGGGAAGGTGGGACCAGTCCTAGAGAATATTCTCACAGAGTAGATTAATCTTACCAAAGAGAACCCTATCTCAGAATAAACAAAAAGTTTGTTTCTTGAGCTTTGCTTACTACAAAAACCATCACTGCTACTTCACAAACACAGACACACAACACAACTGCCTCATAAATACATCCAACAATAAATACAGATGGCTAGACATTCAAGCTGTTTCTCTAAAGTAAATCAAAATAAAAAGAACTTTTACTGAGTTTTTCTCAACATGTGAAAAAATGTGACTAAGTTCAAATGAGCTCCAAAGAAAATAAATTATGAGCACTGTTGAAAGGTTGTACAAAAGTGGGACTGCAACAAACACCAAGTTACTGCACTGAAATCATCAAAGCTGGTATTTAAGAGAACAAGCTACAGACTAATTCAACATACTTCTGGAGCTGAGTTTTTACACTCTATCTTCCTCCTAAAATATATTTTGAAACAACAAAATTATTTACACAATAAAGATTGTGGCTTTACTGATGCTGGGCTCCTTGCTGAGGCATCTGGTCACCTAGCCTGGCTCCCCAGAGCTGAAATGGAAGCCTCTCACATACATACATTGTATTTCTCAAGCAAAGGAAACCTGGAAATGCTCAGAGGCCACAAAAAGTGGAGAAAAATTTTTTCACTTGTATGGCTGGATTATTTTCTCTTCAGCTGAAGAACTTACAAAAGAAGTGAATGAACATTTACATTTTGCCTCCTTTTCTGAGTATTACCATATTTTCAGTTATATTAATTTAACTGTACTGGTAATTAATTTTACTCTACAGCCTAATGAAATCAATGTCAATCTGTAGTTTACATGATGTGAAAACAATATTAAATAATTACTTATTGACCAAAGGCAGGTTAATTTCCATCTATTTCACCTAATTTTTCCCCTACAAGGATAACACCTAGAGATAATTGAAGCAACATGCTTCACGCGAATTTTTACAAATGTGTCTTGCAACACTATTCTCTCTTCCTCTCCTGCCTATATAAGGGGATTTAGTTCCCTCTTCTCAGTAATGCTGAAAAATATTTTCATTAGGCACCTCCTTCTACCTTTCATGAAGATTATTCCCTCGTGTAGGTATGTTTAGAGGGGAAGAGAGAAGAAACTATATTGGTAGTCTCTATTTTCTGTTGAGAAGATGCTTTAAATCAGCTTCTGTCATTTTATCAGCTATTCTAAGATAAAGATCAATTCTCTTTCAATATAAACATAATAATTCATCCAAAGTGTCAAATATTAACTTGTAGGTTAATTCTGACAGCATTTCAGAGTTCTGAGGTGATTTAGTTAATTCACTGCAATAAATGCTTTTTGATATATGGGATTCCTAATTCCTAAGAGGATCATTTATTTTACACTTGAAAACACAAAACCTTCCCACTTTATCTAAAGACCAAATTCCACTGTAAGAATGCATCATGCTTTTGTATTTCCCAAGTGAACCTCACGTCACAAAGAGTACTGGCGTTTGTAGAGACTCTGATAATGCATTTGAAAAGGTGCTGGAAGCAAATGGATGTCAAATGAATTTTTCACAACAATAAAGAGGGTTCATTTAATTGATACCATAAGCTTGCTAACAGCAGCTCGTCTGAACACATTCTGATCACGGCGCGCGCTCAGCTCTGCCCCGGCTCCACAGCCCGACTGGAATTCAGCACCAGGAGTGTCAGCACAGAAGTGTCCCCAGGTGGCTGGCAGTGTTAAATGGCAGATTAGAGACAGCACAACTAATTTCTTTACTTTAATCTTATTAAGAGAACAACAGCTGTCAACTGTCACCATTTCTGCACAAGGCCACGAGACAAGCGAGGGGCTGTGAACGGCAGAGACACAACTTTATTTAACCACACCTTAAACTCACTGGGATGAAAAACCCAATGCATTTCCCACCATTTTCTTCCCTTTTGGAAGAAAATGACTGCTCTGAATTCCAAAGGTTTTATCTCCAGAGACCCCCCAGCCAGCTGAAGGCCTGAAGCAGGAGGCTCTGCAAAGCAGGTGGTTATTGATTATTGATGTTGCCCTAAACTTCATATCACACCCACAAATCAGCTTTCCAGCTCTTTCACTCCACCCCACGGCCAGGCTGCCCTCGGATGTAAGGCTTTCCTCCAGAGTAAATCCAATTATAAAAACCTCCTTATGGTACACAAGCTTGAAGCCAAAAAAGAAATCTGTCTTTAAACTAGACAAAAATATGCATCTGTATGTTATGTTTATTTTACACGAGTATGAATGAGAGGGAGAGGAGGATTAATTTTAATCAAGCTAGATCTCAACAGTTTATATGTCTGCACGTGATTTTTTTTAATGTTAGCTCATATTCGTTTCCTCAAATTGCCTGATATAAACAAGTTGACAAACTTTAACTTCTATTAAAAACACTGAGGCATTAACAGTATGCAACCATGGAAAACTAATCCATGATAGTGCACCAGGACACAGAGGCAAGAACTCAACTTTTGCTTTACAAAAACCAGGGCATCATCAACACGCAACAATTCACCTGTTTCAAGTGTGAAGCTTTTCCCTATTCTTACAACTTCTAAAGTTACAAATGAACATACTTTGATTGTCAATGAGTAACCCTAAAAGCTCAGTTTGGCAGTGCAGTAATACAAAACTAAACATTACTGAATTTAGGATGTGTTAATTCAGTAGAAAACTGCTCATTTTTAACCAGTTTGAATATTATGCAGCACTCTGATGGGGAAGGGGATCAGTATTTATATACATACACTGATATATATATCTCAGTAATTACCTGCTGAGTTGCAAAGAAGTGGGAGGTGAAATATAACTACGAAATGGTGCACAGAATGGCTGTAGAGTGGAATGGGTAAGGAACCATCAAGGTAAGAATATGGATTGAAACAACAACAAAACTGCAGGAACACCAAAACTGCAGCTTAAGAAGTGTATGCTCCTAAGCCCAAGTAAAAATTACAGAGAACAAGCTATAAAACCAGCTCTTAGTTCAAAGTAGTTCTTACTGAAAAATGTCATTTGTATCAAAGCTATCCAAAATACTATGAGGGCACTAATTTCTTCTTTTTATGTATGTAACTATGGTTTGAGTTTTTTTACCCTGATAATATTTGCTTTAAATAAATGATGCAAGAAACTGTATGAAAATAGAAGATACACCAAACTTGACTTCAATCTCATCTTAACTTGCAGCAAAAGTCTAACTTTGTTCCCTACACAACTACTGCCAATTTCTCTTTTAAAATACTCGTCACTCAAGGAAGTCAAAGCATTTCCCAAATGTTAATTAAACAAACCCTAAAAGCTTCATTTGTTAGCAGGTTTGTTACCAACGTGTCATAGTAAATGAGTTAAACATTGCAAGGTAACCTGGGGATGAGACTCATCTCCTGCTCTTCATATGAAGGCATTACATTGTTTTGCTGTGCAGCTCCCCTTCGCTTTTCTGTAGAAGTTTAAGAATATTATAGGGTTCTGAAACCTTTACAAATTCTGCTGACTGTGTCTTATTTTGTGGAGAAGTGCACAAGTCCTGGAAAACTACAAAATGCTGCTTTGAGAAATAATACGGCTGGACATTGATTTTTATGTTAACAGCAAAAATAAAACTTATTATAACCCACTACTTTCTCTTTCCCTTTTCCAGTGATTTATTTGAAGGGAGGAAAAATTGCCCCAACACCAAATGTATCATCTGTCTCTTAAATGTCACATCTTCCTCACAGCATTACCCATCCTGCTGCTCTGACTACTGAGCTGGACAGTGGTACAAAACAACAGGCATATTGTTAAATCTTCTGATAATAAAGCTTTATCTTGTAGACATGGGATTAAAGTTCTGAGCTGCACCATACAGTCAGGATTTTGGGGAAAGAGACACGTAGATAATAGCCCATGTAATCTCCTCACCTACTTGTAAATAGCTTATCTTCATCACAAAGCAACAGACAAATTCCCAATTTAAGATGAGAACAAATGGTTAAACATTGCAAGAAGCCACAAAAAAATCTGAAGTACAGTAGTGTCCTTTAGCAAAGCATATTTGGCTGGAGGAAGGAAGACTGGAGGGCAATTCATGAAAGGTCTTCATTCAGCTTCTCTCCACAGGGCTTTGCTTTGTCTTTAAACAGAGAAAACGGCTGCTTCACTGGATTCAAAATTCAAGAAATCAGGATATAAATGACATTTGCAGAAAAGAAAGAAAAGTAACTTCAAACCTATTACAACATTAAATGAGAAACATGATCTGAATTTTCTTCCTCATTTTAAAAATTAAATATATTCTGTGACTATCCTCGGTTTTGAACCTCCCTCAAACAGTCTGTATGTGAAAAATGTCTTAAATCCTTTCAGTGAGACCATACCAATACTCATGAATGTGGTTTGTGCCTGGTTCAAACTGCTCACAGAAAGTCCCACCCTCTGGAACTATTGCTTGCTCTCAACAGTTGAGGTGCAGATTCTGCACAGAACATTGTTCTCCACCAAAAAGGCCACAGAAATACCAGCAGAGGAGGCTCTGCATCCCATGCAGCAACACCAAGTTCCTTGGGCCACTTCCAGCAGACTCCAGGCTCCCTAAGTCACATCCTTGCAGACCTACCCTGCAAGAGCAGTTTGCTTTAGAGAGCAGGATCCTGTGTCAAATTACGTGCAAGCTGATGGATAACTTCCCAACTTCCATACTTTTAGGTGCCTACAAAGTGGAGATTGCAATTTGCTGCGAAGTTGAATGAAATGCTGTATTTGAGGAGCAGACCAAAGTTCTTCAGAAGATGTTTGTAACATACAGTGCTGTCAGAACAGTTCATATTAATCTCTTTTCTGCCCTCACATTTCCTTTGGAAATACGGCTAGTGGAAAACCTGCGTTAATAAAGCAATGTTTAGAGACTTTTTCAAAGATGCAAAAACTGTTTTTATAATTCAGTCATGAACGGGCTCAGGAATCTGAGCGACCACTGGTCAGAAAGGGGTGTGAGATAGATAGTGACTGTCAGAGAGAGGAGAACCTCTGACCAACTCTTTGGATGTCATTTCTGTTACACAAATGTGGCTGACATGGGGCTTTATTTATGAGCACACAAACTGCTTCAAGACCTAATACATCCTCAAACTGTCCCACAAACTTCAAACACAATGTTTTCAGTAACGTAAACACAATGTTCTCAAACCTTCTCAACAAAGGTTACCAAAGCAAAACTACTCTTAAAAGAACAAAAATCAAAGATGTACAGAAGGTGCACATTCTAAGAATGTAAAGCTCAATTGAAACGAGGCTTTATGTGGGCACACAGTGCAATCCTGTCCCTTGTGAAGTTTATCACACATTGATGAGATAACTCAAAATTAGAGACTCTACAAATGAATAAGCCCCAAGACTGTCCCTGAGCTGCTCACCATAGGCCCAACTCAGGATTGCTCACCAGTGGAGCTGGCTGGACCTGCAGCAAGTGCATTTGGCACAACTGCAAAGGCAGGAATTTTATTTTTTCTCTTAAAAGTACAAAGTCAAGATATTTAAGAATTTTTTTTCTTAGTGCTCTTTCCTAGCACTTCACATTTATTACATATTATCAACCAGTTTTAATCCAAACTCTCACAATGTAGTGCCTAAATTACAATCATACCAATATTACAAAATATCTACAAACAAATGATGACAATGGTACACACCAGGATATCTTGGGTTTATACTAAAACCATGTCTAGCTGTGCTCTGAAAGCACCTATGTGCTCTTGACTGTATAAAACCTACAGTTAGAGATTAGGGCAAAGAACATGCTTTTAAGTCCAGTTTTTGCAGGAATTCTGCTTAGTCGCCACCTTCTTTTTGAGGGATTAGACATTTAAACCCTTCCATTCTTCCATTCTGCAAACAGGAATTTCTATAATCCACAAGAATTTTGATTTACCTGTTTGTAGGAGCCCTTTCAGCTAGCAGTATCTTACAACTATTTAATTTTAAAAGTAGACAGATTCCAGTGAATTACAACCCTTCAAAAATTCCCCTTCTTCCCACTAGAGATCTCTGCAGACTAATTTCAAAAGATACATGTCTCCTCCTCTGTTAAACACAGTTTCGTCTTTCCTCCTCTTATACAATTAGCTGCTACTCAGTTTAATCATAGATCAAAAAAACCCCACCACATTAGGAAACCAAAGGGTGAGTGGCAAAACCTTTCACCTTCCATGGCATAGGGAACAGCAGGGTTTCTTGCTCTCAAGTCCAACACAGGACTAGGAGAAGCAGTGAAGCAGCAGATATGACTGTGACTCTAAGTGCAGGTGAAGGACCCATCATACTCACTTAAAGGGAACCTGGGCAGCTGCATTCAGGTTGGTGGGAGAAGTCACCATCTGAAGAACGTTTTCAAGAGCAGTCAGCCCTCCCGCAGCACGGAATGCAATTTTATCTGCTGTGTTCTGAAGGAAAACATAGAAGAGAACCAACAGAAATTAAAGAAATGCCTACATAAAGGGTACATCTGACAGTTGTGGATTCTGTCAATGTAGAATGTCCATAATACACTCAATTATCATGTTGGACACCCTTGAAAAAGAGCATTTCACTGCTCATGCAAAAGGAAGAGCAATTCCTAAAGCAGAAGTTGAAACCCTCAGGTGTTACTTTTTTCAATTATACATACCCAGTACTACACAGGTAATACACTTGAAAACTATACTTTCTGAAAGAACATACAATTACAGGGACTTTAATAAAGTTCACCTTTACCTGCTGCTATTCTCTCCGGAGCTATGATGCTTTGTATGATTTTAAAAATACAGACAATCTCTGGATCAGTACTTCCTCCTTTTTACAAACTTTTCCAACAGAAGACAACCTTCAGGCTTGGTTTATAAATATACATAAAATAGCTCAGGCAGATCCCTTTTCTGAGGTATCCACTTGGAACTAGCACATAGCAGAATTTTACAATTAAATGCCATCTTATCATTATTCTTACAGTTTGCAAATGACTGGAGTTTTGCTGTGGGAGATCCAGTATTTTAGAACTTACACTCTTTCCTGCAAAATTGGTTTAATCTCCTCTGTTTACAACAAAGCAAGTAAAATTTTCTTATTCTCTACTTCTGCTAATTTTGTATAATTTATTAGCAGTTCATATTTGATCATCTTGATTTTGTCAATAATGATGATATTCTATTAATGAGAAATATTTTCTTCTTTTTTCCCCCTAGTGTTGCAAGCATTGCACATATGGGGATAAAATGGGAAATCCTCTATAAACACAATTATTATTAGTCTGTAAAGAATGCATTCTGCTGTAATAGACTGCACACCAGAAAAAGCTCCTAATGACTCTGACAATAAAATATTTATTTGAACAACTAGAAAAATAATTAAGCAGCCATAGTATGATTTAGATGAGCAGCATTTTCCTCTGTGAGATCAGACATTACACACAGAAATACATATCTTACTTCTTACTTAAATCATGCAACCTTCTCTCCATTAAGTTTCATTCAAACAAACAGGTATATTGTACCTAATTTACAAGCTATAGAAAAACTCACAGAAGTCAGATATTCAAAAAGGAAGAAATTTCCACAATTAATATGAACTGCATTTAGATTTTTAGGCAACCAGAAGATTTACCTTTCAAAGAATAACTGGCCTCAAATGAATAGAAATCTGTGAGCCAACTCACCCAGCAATTAAGAAAATCAACCAGTGATTTCCTACAGACTAGTTGATAAGTATAATTTCTAACAGTTAATTTTAGCCCAGTGTGCCTTAACTACAGAGTTATTTTTGAGTTTTACTCATATATTCTTCCTCTGCTTCCTCTTCCTCCCACCTAAAAAAAAATCCCAAACCCCTGCCTCCTTAAGCTCCCTTGGCTCCCAATAACACTTTCCACCGACTCCTGGTAGAGCCATAAAGAAAACACGCAAACAGTGAAGAAACAGTCCTGCCATAAATCATCATTACTGACCTTATTTGGGGAGCTTGGCTCACAGCCACAGTTCTCAAACCTCCTCCTGCCCTGCTCCCCCAGTGCTGCATCACCCCCAGACAGGGCCCAGGGCCTGCCTAACCTTTCCCTGCTCTCTTCAGCTGGGAAGCTGAGAGAGATTTGCAGAGTATTTGGTATTTGCAGAGTGCCTCTCCTGGGCACAGGCACACCCTGGCAGTGCAGGGCAGGGGCACACAGGAGCTCTGAGCAGGGCTGTGACACTGCTGATTTATCTGCCAGTGCTCCTCCAGCTCCAAACGTGCCCAGCACTTGCCACTTCTCACTTTCTCCCGTTTCTCATGGGAGATTATGCCACAACCTATTAGCTCTTGTGGCAAGAAGTCTTTCCTGTCACTCAGACCAAATATGTCCTTTCTCTATTTCATCCCATTACTCTGCTATATCCAATTTATTGCATTCATTTTGTTTGTCCCCTCAGCAATTGCTCCATTCTTGAACTCGTACACTGCTTCCCTTCCCTACTTGGCTTGTTTCTCAACTCTATGTTCTCTTTAATGCTAAACTCCACTTTTTATACTTTTACATGTGAACTTTTTTTATCTGTGATTTTTTTTTCCAGAACTCCTCTTTTCTCCAAAAATACCTGGTAATGGTGTGTCCAGAAAGGAACTTCCCTCTATCCCAAATCAGTCACTAGAGCCACAGTGAGAGAAGCAACGTGTCCCTCTTCTGAGGGGAGGTTTTCACATATCTATTTTTAAAATATAGAAATCTTTTGAAGATATTTCATTTCCTATGTGCTCTCCTTCCATTTCAATCTGGAGCATCCCTTGTTTTATAGACAGACTTTTCAGAGCACCTGGTTCACTTTTGTCTAATACTTTACTAAAATACAAGTCTACTTGTCAAAATACAAATTTGCATTTTAAAAACTTCTGTTATTAATACACTTTTCTACCAAGCAGAAGGGAGTCTGTGATTTCTTCTGATTTTACATGGTTTAGCTATATGCCCTATCACTCCTCTTTCTAGATTACTCATAAAAATTCATTAGCATTTTGATGCTTATGAATGAAAATAAATCCCTAACCATGTGCATGGAAGAGAGGGAGAAGCTTCAGTAAAAGGAAGAGGAAGCAAAGCAGAGGAAGATCCATGAGCACAGTATTTGTTACCTGTGCTCACAGAGGTCTGTAAAATTGCCACGTAGGGATATATGGCTTTTAGCACATTTAATATATTTCTCTCCAGTGATTCTTTTAAGATGGAGAACTCCCAGGGCTTTTAATCCATGTGCTGGAAGGCAATGTTGATGCTGAAGTAGCTGCTGGTACTGGCATGTGTGGATGACCTTGGCCCCCACCCAAGTGTCCAGCTCTCAGGAACCCCAGGATCAGGCACAGCTCCTGCAGCTGGGCCATGGGGGCTGCAAGGAAAACGTGCCCTGTCCACAGAGGAGTCACTGCAATACTGCACTGCTGACGTTTGCAGGGTGAACACCATGGGAAACACTGGAAAAAGAAATTGTCCCTCAGCTGCCCATCCCAAACCTCGTACTGGCAAGCTGTGATAAAGAAATCCCCCCAGTGTTGAAACATATCGTCATTCTATCTCTGAAGCAGCCAAATCACACCAAATTATTTTAAAATAAGTCTGAATTAATTCCTACTTGAGGCAGTTTTCAAATTCTAAGTACTTTTATATTCATCTAAAGAAATCTTTCTTGGATCATAAAAATGTGAGCGAGACATCTTATCCAAACTGTCTTTCCCTCAAAAATGAACTAATGTCCTTGAAAACACGATGTCCTGTAGTGCTAAAGCTTTACATTAGTGGATACATACTGTAACAGGAATTCAAAAGAAATGGACTGAGGCATCTCAGTTACTCAGAGCCCTTGCTCACACACTTATTTAAATTGATCCCTGCTAAACCTGTGTCAGAATGAAAGACCCCTTCAGGTCTTTTACTCTGGTGGCACCCAAAGCTCTAAGCAGATTAGGCATCATGTGAGCATGAGAAATTATAGATCTTACAGGGAATAATTATTAAATCTCTATTTGAAGATAGCATAAACCAGCATAGCATGTTTTTGTTGCTCAAAAGGAGCCTCCAGACTTCTAACTTGGCCTCCCAAATTAAGCAGCTCTCCTGTTTATGAAACCTGTTTCATAATTTCACTGTAGGAACTGTTCTTTGAGTAGTTGCACATTTAGATTGGGAGGGTTATTCTGCAATTGATACCATGGGATTCATGTTCCTTGAACAACAGAAAATATATAAACATGGTTTTATACATTGTTTTTAAACAATGTGTAAAAACTTTATTTGCTAATATGTATTTTCAGAAATTCACAACTATTCAAATAACATTTTTAAACAATTTGATTTTTAAACACAAGAGTATTTCTATGCTCTCAAGTGACCCGGTGACACAGGAGTGCAGAGACAAATGAACAAGAAAATTATTATTACTGTCATCTCTGCATTTTTTAACAGAGATAAGGAGGCAAAAAAACCTTGGGGATGCTACCTAGATGTGTCTTAAACATTAGAAAAACAAAAACAGAGATGCAGTTCCTCAGAGCAGCAGACACAGCACTCAAACCCAACCCACGAAAAGTCCTTTTTCCTTATCCCTCCCAAGCCCATCATTGGGAACTACAGTGCTCATGTTTGCACAGGAGGAAAGCCAACCCAGCTGATGGGGCAGGAAGCATGTATTTAATCTCTGGACCATTATAAACTTGTCATTTGAAGCACACAGCCACTAATTTAGGCAGAACACTGCACGAATCAAATAACTTAGCGGGAAGTGTGCGTACACTAATGCACGAGGCACAGAAAACAGAAACAGTGATAAATTAGACAAACCATGTAACCATTTTATGGATTAATTATGAATTAAACATCTTTAAAACTTAAAATTAATCCTTAAAAAAAGGGCAAATAATCAAGACAGCTCCCTGCACGTTGGGCAAGCATGGCTGACTTATTTACCTACCTGTTACAACACCTTAATGGATCTGAATTTCCCTTTTCTCCTATGGCTTGAGTGACAACTGACTAATAGGATTACAGGCTCTGTTCCAATAATACAGCTCAGCTACATGCCAGCAAAAAATGACAGTCCAAACCTGAATTACATGGCCTGGGAATCCATCCAATTATTAACTAAAGTAACTGTTATTACCTAACCTAATCAAAGGAGAAGCAGCTGTTAATCTTTGGTGGCCTGCAGTGTAGTAGCGGTCAGACTGGATGGACTGTCTTTGTACTTGACTCCTCTACAGACAATAATTATGTCCTTTGTGATCAAGAAGGAAGGGCTTCCTAACCTTTCAGACAGAGGTAGCAGATGGGGAACAACTGTTTGTGTGTTCATTAATAAGATAGGGCAGATTTTATCAGGGTTTGGCATCTGTGGCACCCTCGGAAGCGCCACTTACCCGAGGACACAAGTATGTTTGGCAAATTTGAAAATGAGCAGACTAAATAGAAAGTTCAGTATAATGTTTTCATCTCGTTGTCTGACATTTGGTACAAAAAAATACACAGCTCAAAAAGAGTGATTTACACATATGCCCCATCCTACCCAACGTGGCCAACAAAGAAACACATGAAAAGGCCAACTGGCCTGTGCTGGTACTTGGCTAGCTTTTGTTGTACTCATTAAAGCAGTCGCATAATGTGAACTGTGCTCCAGAAATAAAACCTAACTGGAGGAAAAAGCTGCTGAATTGAAACAAGTAACAAAGAGGGAAATAAAGCCAGCACTGCTTTGCAGGAGCTTTTGGACTGTGTGTTCAGTATTCCAGGAGAGCAGCGAGACCAAACCCTGTCCTGCACTGCTGCTCCCCCGTCTCTGCACAGGGCACTGGCAAACTGCAGCTCCTGTAGAGCACGGCAGGTCAGAGAAATGTGTCTCACCACGAGGCACCACAGTTTATGCTGGGCAAAGTAAAAATAAGCTGGGATGACAATATGGAAGTACCTGAATGGGAAGATGTCTGATAATGCACAGGAACAGCTAATATTTGGAAGCTGAAATTGAATTAATTTAGGTAAGAATAAAATGTTTTTTTAATGCCAAGAGTAATTAATGATGAGCATAATATACTTAGCATATATAGTCGACTCTCAATCATTTAAAGTTTCTAAATCAAACCTGATTATCTCCTAGAAAGATATGATCCCAGTTAAATCATAATTTATTAATTTGGTGCAAGAGTTACTGGGTGAAATCCAATGTCCTGGACTAAAGTACTCATTTCCATTAATTTCTCCTGTTAAAGTATTATTATTAGTTAATAAGCAGAGCAGAATCAGAAATAATGCTGAGCTTTAACAGCTGAAATTATTTAATGCCAGCTTTGCTATCTCTGTTCTATGTGACTTTAGCCTATTTTGACTATTTGAAATATTTTTGAACTAACTGAAATACTCTGGTGTAGACTCTCCCTCAAAGACAAGCCTCCAAAATAAATATTTTCATGTAGACTAAAAGGAAATTTAGAAAAATTATTTTTCCTTCATTAACTTAAACAACATTTTCTGCTGGTCCTGCAGAATGTCCGAATCAGAAGCTGATCTGGAAAGACCATTTGAACAGACCTCAGGAACTAAAGTATTTCAGAAAAAATTATTTCTGAATGGAACCCAAATACCCTGAAACATGCTGACTTCTATTTCTGAAAGAACACACTTTTGCAACTCTGTTCTAAACTGTCCTTTGATGGAAGAAATAATAACTAATTAGTAAAATATAGCTGAAATATTTTTTCTTTCTTAGTTTTTTTCTTTCCTTTTATCTAATGTTTGAAGATTCTATCTAAAATGCCAGGGGCTAAGAAATGCAGTTCAAAGCTTGCTTAGAAAAACAAACCAGACAACTGAATACTGGGCTGGCTTCTCTTTTTTTTTTTTTTACCTTTCCTGTCCCTTTAAATAAATACACAAGTATATCAACATGCACATACAAACCCATGGACACATTTGTGACTGTAGAAAATCTACATTCTTTGAGTAGTTCTCCAGACTTTATACAGTGACAATCCCTGGAGAGCACACCAAAGTAGTATTTTCTATTAAAATAGGCAATTTTGCTCCCTGCAGTACTTCTCTTTAGTGAAATTAATGTTATAATAATCCCCTACTCCACATGAAAACCTCAAACTGGTTTTCAAACATGAGTGAATTCACCCACAATAAAATTTCAACCACTGAGTATCAATGAAAAATTAGTTTAAGATTAAAACATGAGGCAGAACTGGCTAAGTACCATTTGAATTGAAGGGAAGCATTCACGCACATCAAGAAATCTCTCTCATGTATTTGTATCCATTTCTTCTTCCTGCACTGCTTATGGGTTAAAGCCCCAGAAGGGAGGCCTTGAGAAATGCTCCATCCCACCTTGGCTTTCTCAGCCAAGTGCAGATTCTGAAGCCTGAAAGGTGATTTTGAAGCCTTAAAGGAAATGCAGCTGCTCTGTCTGTGTTTCCTCAGGTAGGAGCAGAGCTTCCCTGGCACCTGCTAGAGGAGGGCCCTGGCGGAGCTGTTGTAGCCCCTGCCCGAGCTCAGCACCTGCTCACGTCCGTGCGGAACTGCCTCGGGCTCCTGAGCCATTTGGGTAACACTGGCTTTTCACCTCCACATCTCAGGTATGCCAACTGCAACTTCACAGCCTGGATTTAGCACAGAGGAAGACAAATATCTAAGAACAAAAATGGTAAAAAAGCAAGCATTCAAATGTAATATAAAAATGAGGCTCATCTTACTTTTTAACTATATAAAAAATAAAAGAAGAAGAGGCATTTTTGATTATCCTCTCTGAAAGTCTATTATTGACAAGCAACCTAAAATTTGTTCAGGCCTAAGGACAATACCAATACTAAAAAATTGATTCTTGGGCCTGTCCTGAAAACACTAAACAACCCGTGCACATAAATCTAATTTCTTTCTGTGCCATCCTATACTTAATTCATTTTTCTGCTTGCAAACATCTGCCCACATTGTCAGGTCAAACCAAATTCAATAGGACTCCTTACTGACTCACTGTATGATCTAATTGAACAGGATGAGCCTTATTTACACAATCTCCTTCTGAGTTCTGCAGTAGCTTTTTGGTTCAGCACTAAAGCCCCAGAGAGGCACCCTGTTGTACTTCTGTTGACAAGGACAAGACCCTCACAATCCTAATTGTGAAGCCACAAGAGTCAGTGAAAGCCATAAAGGAAAAACAGGTAAAGGTAAACAGTGAATTCCATGCTCTCTGTTCAGCTGCTTTCAGCCACGCCAAGCAGCATTACAGGAAACAGACAATATCGCTTGGGAAAGTAAGAATTATCCTCATAGATATCCTGAGAGACAGCACTGAGCATTGCAGCACTTTTGCTTATTAAAAATGAATGTTTGGTCTATTTATAAATAACAGGGCATCTAGTAAGTGCATCAATTAAAGGAGGAAAGCAACAATAGAGCTTTAATAAGAGGGACAACTGCTCCTGGATCTCCCTAGATGGCTCCATTAGCTGTGGCCAATTTGACTTTTTCTGATTAATCATACAAATAAAAGTTCCTAAATAGGTAAATAGAAAGCAAAATTACATAATCTTGTCCTGTTCTTTCTCAACATTTATTGGACAATGAATTGCCCAGTAAGCAGAAAAGTCAGCCCTGAACACTAAATCTGACAGGTCACTACTGAGAGCTGGCAGCCACTAGAAAACAGCTGATTTCTGCTGAACCCAGACTATGAAAACCAGTGCAATCCAGCCAAAGTAAAGATATTAAAATTATGTGGGAGAGGATGTATGGAGAGGAAGCAGTGGCTGTTTAAAGATCAGTCACCAAGTCAAGGGCACTTGAACTCTAAACACAGATTTCACCCTGACTGCCTTGGGTGCTTTCCTGTAACGAACCTCTCAGACCGTTTGCCCATGAGCCCCTTTACCAGCAAGCCACCAAGGACTGTGGGGCACAGGAACAGGCTGGGTTTTAAGGTGCTGCAGACACCAGAACAGACCATGAAGGCCTCTGGGTGATATGTTCTCAAGTCAGAAGTGATGGTCTCAAATCACTGTTGAACTTAAAAATACTTTGAAGAAAGTATGTGTATATATATACACCATCACACCAAATTAAACAAAAACTTCCTTAGAAACCATACTAATCATTACTTTATTGTGATTTCCAAACTGGCCTCTGCTACTGGCAGAAATGTGCCTGGGTTGGGAGTTCTCCTCACTGAGAAATCAGTGCCTGGGCTTTAATGACACTAAAACATGTCTCTTGTCTTGTAGTGAGAAAACTTTGCATATCTTGGAATGTATAAATATCCATTATATTCATTCTGATATGATGTATTAGTTCTAAACTGATGTAGAAGCCTGATCCGACAGCAAAAAGCCACAACTAGTACACCACTGGAAGCTGACAGCATTTAATCACATCCTGTAGCAGTTCTCAACTACACCCACTGTGCACAGAAATTAACCTCCCAATAGTCTTGGAATAAGAACACTGCACAGCTTATCTGTGAACTCAACTTGCCTTTTAATACCATTTCCAACAAACAAGTTAAAAAATATTCTGTGACTGACCCCTAGTAACAAGTTCCTATTTATATGTTCATCTTGGGGAAAAGGTTAATCCACAGATTACAGAAACTCTGGGCAAAGGAATTATTGATGAGAAAAAGCTGCCTTGCCCAACCTGCAGCACACAACACAAACCTGACCTGTTGACTTCTGCCAGGCAGTGACAGGAAAAGGCTGTTCAGGTGCGAAATGCTGTCCAAAGAGCTCCTGCTGTGTTTGCCCTAGCCTCTGTGCTGGGACTGTCAACTCTGCTGCTGTAGTTGATAGAGAAGGGGATGTTTCCTCTCCAACAGCAGCTTGGCCCATCTGCAGATAAACTGGTAGTTACAGGAAAATGCTGATAGTCCAGGCTTTGAACACGGCTGAACTGTCTGCAAGCTGTGTTTGAGTGGTACTGTGCATCACTGGCACTCAGTGCTGATCATCCAGACATTAAAATTCTCTAATTCTCACCGTTACAGGCTTTAAAGAAGTGAATTAATTTTGAGGAGGGTTGCTTGTACCTCGTCTTTTCCAACAATTATATCTGCTTTATCCTTTCTGGAGCTCACGCTCCGCTTCAGGTTCCGTAGTTAAACTTGCAACAAAGGAAGCATAAATACAGAATTCCCTTTGTTACTTTCTGTGTTGGCAAAATTATTATATTTTTAGTGGCAATATACAAAGTTCCAAGGGCCTGAATTCTAGTTTTAGCTGGTAAGAGTTTTTAGTTTAAACTTACTAGTTTTTTACTTTTGTTTTTAAAATCGGTTTAAAAATTTATGTTTTGTAGTTCAATACCCTTCCTGAAGTTTGGATCTTGAACTTTAAATTGTTTTTAAACACTTATAATTCAGCTGTACATTTGATTAATTACTTCCCTTCATGTGACATCACTGTAGCTTTGGAACTGGCTACTACATGAGTATCCTGAGTTGAAAAATTAATGGATGGATTAAAATATTAATCCACTATTTGCATAGAAATACATCATATGTTCAGCTACAATGAAGCCTAAAGTTTTAACTTCTCATTGTAACAAATAAGAGTAGCAATTACTTTCACAGAGAACAAAACCCATAAGGATGAAAGCACAGTTAAGGTGGCATGTGGGTGTTTATTTTGGTTTTTAAAAATTTGGCTAGGAAATGCCCACTGCCTGAGATAAAAGAAAGCTTTTTGGTGTAAACCAGTGCACTGTGCATGAAAATCTTCACGTGGCCAAGAGCCAAAAGACAGATGAGAGAAAGGCGGAGGCTGCATGGTGAGAGCGGCAGGGCTCTGCAGGGCCCCACTGAGGCATCGCAGGGGGAGGCAGAAAGGAGCGGGCCCAGAGCCTCTCCAGCTGCTTTCACGCCCAGCTATGGATGTGCCTCCAGCTGTGGCACAGCTCAGCCCACTGCCATGCCCTGGCAGTGCTGCAGCCCAGCTGCAGGGCTGCTCCAGCGCTGCAGACGGACAGACGGACACCCCGACGTGCTCACAGACCCCTGCAATACAGGGACAGCACCAACAGCCCTGGCTTGGCTCCTCAGTGGGCCTCTTGGACTGTGGGCATGTGGCTGCTTCCTACTGAAATTAGTTCTGTGCATATGTGTACTTCTATTTTTTCTGCAGAACTCTCTGCATGATTGCAGGTTTGAGTTTTGTCAGGATACACAGTGATTATCCAGGTAATATCCATGCCAGGAGACAGCTGCTGTAAGCAGCTCAGCAGGATAAAAAGCTGTGTGATTTCCAGGCACAGTGGTGTCTGAATCTTGGTGGAATCAGTGGTGTCTGAATTGTCAGAGAGAAATTCTACTTCTAAATAGATTTATTACTTGTAAGGATTTAAAGGGTCACTGTTGGTTTCTGCCAGTGGTGTCCTCTAGTGGAGCGCTGGCAGATGCCAAGTAAACAGGGAAAGGAACAGGTTGATCCAGAGCCACCCTGCCAGGAACACCTCCCACTCACAAACCTGCCAAACAAGGTCTGTAATCCTCACCAAGCTTTTCATTGCCAGAACAATGCTTCAAGGTAAACTTTTTAAAGCTTCAGTCAGCCTAAGAAACGAATCTGCTGTGAGGCTCTAGAGAACAATGTACGTTAAACTATATACAGACACCGTGCCTATGTGTGCATGCACGGATATAGGTAAGATCACAAAATACAATGTGTGTCAAGTCACTGGTTCATGATTTAGGTAAATTCACCACAACACTAATTTTCACTCTTTTCATATATAATGCTTTTTTTTTATTTATGTAAGATGGTGACAGGCTGGAAACTCTCTTTTTAAAGGCCACACCTCTCTGCTACACTAGGAACACACAGTTCCTTGGGCACAAATATCTGCAGCACCAAAACGTGCAGGAATTTGGGAATCACAATTCTCCCTGTATACTTAAATATACTTTAAGCAACAATACTGAATCTTTATTACAGAGTATTTGCTCCTAAAAGCTATTTTGTCTGTATATATGTGTGTCATGGGTTGCAGTGCAAAATGTAACCAAAAAAAGTGTGTGTATTCCATCACCATTCATTGGAACTGGGGTGGGCGTGGTGTAATCTTCTGTCAATAGGCCTGCTGGTAAGACACGAGCGAGAGCAGTTTCTTTCTCTTCCATGTCCCACCCTCCCTCCAGGGACAGATCTTCTGCTCACGGGCCATTGAGTCCCACTGATAAAATTCCATCATCCCATTGGGAAATGCTCCATCCAGGGGGAGGAGCCAAGCATCCCTACCTGGACAAAAACCTGAGATATTGGAACACCAAGCAGGCTCTTCCACTGGATCCTCAGAGGAAGACCAGGCCCATCTATCACCACAGGACCTTCAGAGGAAACCTGCACCTTCCTGCAGGATCACTGCTCCAACAGAGCCACCTCTGCCACTCCAGGAGGGCTGCAGCCACCATTTAATGGCACTGCCACCAACACCC
>VYXF01005081.1:855901-870168 GCA_013397295.1 Polioptila caerulea
CCTGATTCCTGGACACACTGCCCCGATTCTGGGACACACTGCCCCATTCTGGGACACACTGCCCCGATTGCCCCTGAGGCAGCCGGTGCCAGCAGGAACTGAGGGCAGCTGCCCCACCCCAGAGAGAGCCTTGGAGGACTCCCCTAAAGCAGCCCCCAGCCCCTGCACGTTCTCTGTGCCCGCCAGTGCCACCCCTACACTACAATCCATGTCCTGGCACATGGGGCCCCCTCCGGCCACTGCGGGCGTGCCATGGGAAAACCATCCCACAGCTGGACACAGCCCCCAACACTGTCAGACACAAACCAGCTGCAACTTCATACACCTTGAAATGGAAATCTGAAACATTCATAGGAATATTATTTTCTGAATATATTTATTTGCATTCCTGTGAGCATGTTTGGCCATTCTCTGAAGAGGAAGTCCACCGCCTGCCCAATCACACCCCCGGTATTTATCTTTTTTTAAAGTTTATCTGAATTTTATTTTATTTACGTTCTGGCTCTTCTACAGTTTCCACAACATTTTGGAAATTAAATTTTGTACAAGTACTTCCAGTTTCAGAGCATGTCTTATTTTTTCCTCAGTAATCAGTATTTTGGTGTAATATCTTGCAACTGGCCTAACTGAACTCTAAGCCTACTACACCTGGAAAACCTACAAGGTGAGTTTATCCTGGGAATACACTGATATATCACAAAGAAAGAAAGAAAGTACTGTATCGGTATGGACATTTAGCTTTGGGCTTCTGAAAGCACAAACTTCAGACTACATTCCCATCTCCCCTGCAGCATACTCTTACAGAAAATAATATTTCTTTTTTCCCCCCTCTTCTTTTTGTGCTGCAGTGTATTTCCAGGATAACAGTGCTTCTAATTTCCATACGATCTGAAGTATCTCTTTACAGTTAAAAAAAAGTAAATTAAAAATACATTAAAACAATTCCTTGTTATGTGAGGAGAGACTAGATAAAATATTAGACCAAGGGGTTAACTTTTCCCCCTGCAAACCTGCGAATTCCCTTCAGCCACATGGCAATCTTTCACTACTTTCGTTTCCCTGTTATATTGAAGGATGACAAGTATACTTTGCTACCTGGATATTTAACACTGAAATACATGGCCTCACCTCTGCATTAGAAGATACTAAATAGATATAAATAGCCCTCTAACTTTGTGAAAATGTTTTCCTTCCCTTTTCAAAATGTGCTCTGATGGACACTTGAGAATGCTCCAATGGACACCTGACACATCTTTTGCCACGTTATCCTAGTACACTGGACACTAAATAATTACTCAGATCAGTTCCCAGAGAATATGAATTAATATCACAAACCCACCAAGAGTCCACCAGCACTTACAAAATTACCTAAGTGCCACTTGGGACTAACCAGCAAATGCACTTGAGAAAGGCAGGGAGCAACACCTGCCTGTCCCAAGTGACAATATCCATGGTCCTTTCCTAGAATGTCCCTCTCGGCACATGAAATAATTCAGAGAACAAAGTACATACCAAACAAGGCAAGATTTGAAATTATCCCATCCCTCTCCCTAATGCACACAATATTTTTAACAGATACTGAAAAACCCAAGAGTCCCAGCCATCTTTTAGAAGTCATTTCTAAGAAAGAACTCCTTAGAGCCATTTACATTCTGAGCCATGAATCAATGCTGTACCACCAAAAAAGTGATGCACACTGTCTAGCACAGCAGGATAAAGCCTGTCTGCTTATTGCTATTAGTGTAGCACCAGTGTAGAGCCTAGAAAGCACTTGGATCAGTGCTTCCTTAGTGCAAAAGGTTTTACAAATCTGCAAACCTTCAACTAATAAGAACCACTGAAGTCTATCAGTTGCATCAGGAAATCAGTGGTCTCATAATATTAAAGTGGCCTAATCTTAAAGGTGATCTAAAAAAGGCTTTTTACCTGCCAAAGACTAACTCTGGTTTGTGTCTTTCTTCTGTAACAACTGACAACATGACTAAGAACTAAAATCAGATAAGAAGTTGCATTCCATAAGTAGTTCTGGTTGTTTGTGAAACACTCTCAGTTTGGGAGGAGTGGATAAAGAAATGTAGCATAAGCAAGGAAGCATAAAAGAAAGATATCTTTATTTAATTCTAAAGCACATTGCTTCTGTTAAGCAAATAAATAAACCAACCAATTGTGTCCCAATGTAAATAGAATTTAAAAAGGAATTTCTCCATTTTTAACCTCCACAGCCTATTAAGTCACAAGATATTTTCTGTTCATTGGTATACTTCCATTCCAATTTGAGTACCTCAAACCTTCCCTTTGGAAAGACAAAAAGGCTTTGCATTTGTTTTTACCCAAAGACTGCATTTAACACTGACTTTTTACCCTCTTCGTCCTGTGATGGGTCTGTTCTTAGTAACGGGGCAGACCTCCTGAGAGCTGTGCAGACTGGCAGCAGTTTGCTCAGCCAGTTTGTACCCAGCCAGGTACAAACAGGGGGCAGTTCATCACAGAATTCCTGGGCAGCACACGCTGCTCTGGCTGAAGAGCCAATCCTCTGACTGCTCACACAGCCTCTCAAAGGAATAATGCTCCAGACCTACTACTGGGTGTTTCTTTATGATGACTCCTCCTCCTGCTGGCCTTGGTTAAGTAGGATCCCGTACTTAATTCTGTGTTTTCCTATTATTTTATATATTAAGACTAGGTTGTGCCTTTATATTAAGACTTACCTATATTAAGACTAGGTTGTGCCATGTAAACAGATACAGTCTGGGCTAAAACTCTTGCCTCATAAATGGGCTTCTGGTTGACTCACAGACACTCCTCTACTTAAAAAGCCAGTTGAGACCTAAGCTTCCATTTTTACCCCTTGATTTCAAAGAAGCTCATAAATATTTAAGCCCTCGTCGCAAGTAAAAAGTTGTGTAATTTTGGAAATAACGATGGTACCTGAAACGATATTTTAAAAATTTAGATGTAAGTGGCTGACAGATGTCTAGGTTTCTACATGAAGACTGCAAAGAGACCTCCCATATCTGTGATGGAAGTGAGCTACACAGTGGCCATCACTAGCTCACAGCTAAAAGGCTAATAATGAAGGCCCTAATGGAGGCAATAAAATAAGAAACTAAAAAAGCAGATGGAACAGAAGATTCTGCCTGAAAGCAAATGAGCAATTAACTACATAAAGACAAATGAAAACTGTAAATTCAGATCAGTCAAAAGATTTGAAAACATTTTAAAAAGAATTAAAATCTGAGTTTCTCTTGTGTTACAATTGAGACAGAACTGACCAAGTTACATCACTGATAATCTCAAATTTAACACTGAGACATTAGAGCTTATTAACATCTTCAGAGTCAAATGCACACATTTCTACTTTCTGATAACTAGAACCTAATTTTTTATTTTCTAGCAGCAAAGAAGAGCAAAACACAAAAGCTACAAATCTGGAAGTCTCAATACACCATGAAATTAATCTTGCAAACGGAAGTGCTGATGATCAGGAAATGAAGCCAACTCCTTCCCATGTGTTTATGCAGGTGTGCCATCTGCTGGAGATGGGTCATTTTCTTGTGTCAAACCTCAGTGATGGATTTTTATTATTTTAAAATACATCTAAGATTCAGCAGGAGTTTTCTAGCTTTTGAAAAGCCTATGTAAAAGATATTTACATACAGGTTAGTTGTATGTACATCAAGGAGGTCTGCAAGGGTCTGAACTGCTTAACCAGCAACTTGTACAAAATGCCACCTTCCTCAGCAGTTTATGAGTGATGGAAACAACCACAAAATATACAGGATCTTGTACAGGTTATTACCTCAGCATGAAGACAAATATTCCCAATTTGGAAAGTTGTTGCAATTTTAGGATGAGGGTTTTTGACTCCAGCTCCTGAGACCCCAGAGCCCCTTGACTGATGCTACAGACACCCTAAGCCCAGCTACCAGCAAGGCACGCACACCATCTGCCCATGGGGAATGGATGTCTCAGGAACACTAAGAACAGGGCAGGCTAAATAATCCTCTTTACTAATCTGTTTGTTTCCCCATTTTTGGCTTAGGAGTCTGTTGGGCTGGCTGTGCTTTCCTAGAGCTGCAGGAATGCAGGTAACCTGTCAGTGAGCACCTATGTTAGTCCTGTCAGGGAGTTCCCTACATCTCCCTGCATGCTGCATTGAGAACATTGGGCTTGGTTTCTCTAGAACCCAGCTCCAGCTTTCCCCTCTGCTCCCTCCTTCTGGTACCAAGAAGGACAGTGAGCAACCACCACCCATCTCTTCCATGCCATTTGTGACATTGTAGACCTCTGTAGCATAACCCCAAGAGAACTTCCCATTATCACATGTTCCTCCAGGAGTAGTACTAGTTTACTTATTTCCTAATACATAAGATATACCTGAAATCATTACAGATTTCCCTTTCTGCTATCTCTGAACCTTTAGAAATTGTAGCTTATCTGTTCAGGCACAAAGAACTAGAACTTCACATCCTATTCAAAAGATGTAAATGACCCTGGTATTAGTACCTGATGACATTCTTTGTTCTGTTCTTGCTTGTTTTAAAATAATTTTAATGAAGGATTTTAATGAGCTGCTGAGTACTGAGCTGATTTTTTCCAGGAACTACCTATCCCATCCACAAATTCAAGGCCTACACCTGTTATGTGAAGATATAATTGAGTTCTGTCTTCCCCCTCCATTGGGCAGCACTCAATATACACTGGATTTCACCTGCCATTTTACTGCCTGCTCACTCACTCTCTTCAAAATTATCATTCAGCACCAGCTCTTGTCCCTAGTGTCCTGAATCTCTGCATGAACATCACACTGTCTCCTCACTACTGGCCCTCTTTTTCCAAGTCATTTGAGAACCTGTTGACCATCACAGAACTGCAGAACTCTACTGGTAACCTCCCTGTTCTGCCAGGGACTGATGAAACTCCACTTCTTTTCAATTTCTTAACAGTTTTCCACTTAAACTACAGCTGTATAGTTTCTTTTAAAATCTTAGGTAATGGACCTTATCAAAATCATTTTGGAAATCCAAATATTTTGCATCTTTTCCCAACTGGTTTCAATGGAATCAGAAAACAAAAGCTGAGCAATTTTCACTTCCAAACTAAGCAGAAGGAATTTGACAGTGATCACAGATCTTATTTTAATCTTACCATCTAGCTGTTTTCATCTGTGCCTTATCCTTGACAATAAAAAGGTGAATGACAGCCTAAGACATCTGTGCATTAAAACATCTGTGTTTCCACCACAAGAACCTTTGTTTCTGACCAAATGGAGGTCAAACATAAGATTTCCAATCCCAGAATTCCAGTGCTGAATTTTCACCCATCAGTCTTGAAGTACAAGACTGGAACCTTCCTGTTTCCAGGTAAGAAAAAGGTAAATATCTGTTCTCTTTACTACTACAACTTACACAGTTTAGGATATACAGTGTCTTCAGAAAAAAACTGCATTTATTAAAGTCTGACCTTTTTAATCAGAGACTGATCAGTAACTCAGGATAGCAACATGCCCCATATTGAGGGGAAATCTTCCACCCCTGCTCTACCAGAAATTTCAGGGGCACTTCTGTGACTGACAGGGGAAAACAGCAAATGTCTAGAATAGATAGAGATAAATGCTTACTTGGCTTTAAATGGGGAATCAGACACAGCATTTTTTGCTTCCATCAAGCTCTCATATTCCTTTGCCCTGGAGGAGAAAATATTCATTATTATTGACTATTGTCTAAAGTGCACAGGATATAAGACCAGTAAGGGAGTTCAGATCGTTGGGTTTTTCTGCTTCATAGTAAAGCACAGCATTTCTGTCAGTGCTGTCCTGTCATAATCCATAATCCACTGGTGCTCTACTACTGGCCATTGGCCATTAACAATTTATGATTAACATTACTACTTTAAAATAACATCAGTACACAAAAAGTGTATTTAAGTTGACTTTTCAAATGGCAGAAAATTTCACAAGTGATATATACAATTGTAGTAATCTACTGCCTATTATAAAATGATTATTGATATAATGCTATATAATATTATTATAAAAATGCATAAGTAATATTAATATATAAAATATTAATGACTTAGACATGTAGTGCAGACCAGATTAGTACATCAGAGAGATTACAATTAACATACAAATAATTGGTTGTATTTCCAGGCACAGGAGCATTTTTAATGTAACTGCTGACTGTAGTGTAACGTACTGAATGTTAGGCAAACAGCACAGAACACCTCCACCAACTACTCCTTTATTGCTGGAAACAGAAACACAACCTCATGGTCCCTTAAAAGTACTGTTTACACTGGCCATATGCCAAAAAGCAGGAGGAGGGAGACAAGACTTTTTCCACTGCTTGTTTTCACTCCAGCCAGCCTGTGCCAACAGGTGAAACCCATGAGTCGTTCCTGGGGCAAGGCAGGACCCACAGTGACAATCCTGTACCCCATTTCTAACAACACACACATAAAGCAAAACTAATCCAGGCACTGCAGTGATGCAGATACATTTCTCACAGATAACATATATTGAACCTTTCTTTATATTTTCTGTTCACCCAAATGGCTCAAGTTTCCCAAAGCTACTCAGATTTTCCTTTCTTTTGCTTCACCATTCCAACTTACGCTCCACGCAAATATTGTTACATCACCACCAGCTCTGATTTGTGGGTCATTAATAAAGCCATTAATCACAGCTGAATTTAGTATTAAACATGAAGGTGAGATTCCTTTATTAACCTTTTGCCTTCTTAGCCAGAAACAACACATTTCAGCTTCTGTACAGACAAGTCAGTCAAACCTGAATTATCACCCCAAAACCCTGTTACTAAATGCACATGGTTAGAGTGCTTTAAATCCCCTGCCACACCTGTACCAACTCTCTGCTAAGCACACCTCTCTAATGCTTCCATTCAGCTTTCACCAAGCCTGCTTTTCCTGTGTGAGCATCCAAATATCCTGCTAGCAGCACATACATGATAACCTGAGATAATTTACTTAACTATATATCAGCTGTTACTGATAGCACCAGTTAAATGGCTTAGGGTTATAAATATCATTAATAAGAGTAACGAAACTTCTCAACACATCTAATATCCCATTGATCACCGTTTGTCCCCTCATTCACCTCTGCCCTTCATTGCTTTGATACTGCAAGAGTGATTTAAGATCTGGAAACTCAGGAGTGTAACAGGAATCTATTTGGTTGCAGTTCTTATTTTTTTCCAGTTTAAAATACCACAGCTTCTAAGAAACTGAAATGAATGTGACAATTCAAGTGCTGAGGTGTAAGGGCATTCGTTGTAACTATTTATTTTCCTAGAGAAGAGCTGCAAATACATACTAAAACATGGTGTGTAGATAAAATCTGCTAACACCTATGAAACTCTGAATTGGCAACTTCAAAATACCTCTGCTTTATGTTGCTACTGGACATTTTTATTAGTAAGTCTTTTGTGTTAACATCAGAAAATCTTCTATTTAACTCTGAGTTATCTTCAAGGACAGCAAAGCCATTGAGAACTCTCACCACCCTTTAAAAGTAAAACCAAGCTTAATGAACATGAACTTCATGTTTCCTCATTATAACTTAAGTTTTGAAACTTTCACTGTATTTTTCAATAGTACATCACTGTGGTAAAATGATGGCCCTTTATTACTGTTTTAATCACAATTTCTGATGACGAATATGCTGACTCACAGCAGTCTGACACATACGAACTCAAAATGTTCTGACAAAGTTTTTCTCCTATCTGTGCCAACAATAAATTATTATTTCAATTTGCAATCCAAGGTCTGACAAATCTTTGACTAAATTCAACAGAAGCAGCCCTGGTGAAGTAATTAAAACTGGACCCAGTAACTGCATTAAATCAACAGGTCATATGGATAACTCTGCATCCTGAGCAACCAGAAACCTGAAGAACATAATCCAGTTCCAACAGTGATATTCAACTAGTGGATCTGCTCAACCAAAGAGGAGAGCAGCCAGAAACAATAATACACTGTAAGCTGTGGTTTTGAAGGCTGATGTGCCTACTAGGAGTTAATAAAACATCTCATTTCTACTGTAGCTCTAGAAATCTGTGCAAGCTTTTTTCTTTTATTTGAAGCCCTGCTTGCTTAAAAAAGCAGAGAAAATGTGTAACAATGACTCTTACCTAGCTGAGAAGTATTTTTAGAGAAAAATGCAAAAATATGCTGCAATCTTCAGCTGAGCATTAACCTGAGCTGGGTACCATTCAGCCACAAAGAGTGACACAGCCAGTTCATGATATAATGATGTCCTGCACATCACACTGATTTGCAGATGGCACTTTTTAGACTAAGAACAAATTGCACATCTGACAACTCACTTTCCACTTTCAGATATTTTAAACTTTCCTCTTGTTGTGACAGGCAACAAAAAATGACTAAATTTAGTCATGGGATTTGACACCACAGCAGGCTGACTTCTATTTGTTGATTACTATTGATTTTCTTTGATACTTCATTTAAAAATCAATAGCTAGAAAGAAAAATAGGCATGGTTTACACAAATTTAAACATGCTATTGTATGCTAGAAGAGGCTACAGTTTTGGCAGGGCACTGGCATCCAATTATGAGAAAAGCTCTTAACAGGTGAAACCAAGGGCTCCAGATCGATATCCAGTTTTCCTTCTCAATCATGGAAAGTGGCCATAAATTAGGCTCATCAGTGTTATTTTCAAGACACTCCCAAAGCAAATAATTTTACATTTTTTCAGCCTTCCATTGCACTCATACTAGAGGACAGAAGGTAAAGTTCAGAACAAAACTTAGAGAAAAAAAAAAATAAAACCAAATTTGTAGTACCTGGAGTTCATCCGTGCCTTTAGTTTTTTGGCTTTCTTTTTAATTTTCTGTTTCTCCTCTCCATCTTTTAATGGTTCCACAGGAACAGAACTCTCAATCACAATGTCCACAATGTACTTTTTTAATGACAGGTGCTCCTGCAGAAAATATGGAAATAATATTTAATGGTGTAGTATGTGATGGAGATCAAAGATTATCTTCCCAGGAAAAAAACAGTGGTAAATGTAACTGAAGGTGATAAAAATTAAAAAAAACCCAGAGAAACCCAAAGAAACCAAACAACTTGAGAAAGAGATTATTTCACATTGGAGAGAACAAGCTGTGTATTTTCTAAAAAGGGAGAAAAATCATTAAAAGAAGAACAAAAAATACTGTGCCTTCTCTTCAAGAAATTGTTACCTAACAAGTATGGACTGCAAGCTGACATCCTCTTTCTCCTCTGAGCTGCCTTTTACAGCTACAGAAAACCTGCCCTACCAACATAACTCACTACATTAAATAAGCTCATTTTGGTTTTTATATTAATTCTTCATCAAAATCTAAATGTGTATTAGCCTTCATTAAAATACATGGAAATGTATTTTACTATTCACTACTTACAACGTTACCACTTATTAATAGGACTATTACTTTTCCTCTCACATTAAAAAATTCTGAATTTTGGCAAAGTAGTGGTAAGATTTCAGTTCCCCACAGAAGAAAGGCTAAACAACCAGTTCAATGCCAGTTATTAGAATGTATATACACAATTTTTAATATACTGAGGCTTGTATCTGTTTTCTTACAAAATACCAAACTTATTATAAAGTATAGGACACCACAATTTATTAGGATAATTTATATATTTATAATATATAAATACATATATATATAATCCATATTATTATGGCCACAATCAGATGTGGTTATTCCTTCCCTTTTGGCAAGTACCTTAAAATTCAAAGTAAAAGATGAAATGCTAAAAAAATTTATAGACAGTATTTTCCAGAAAACAACCCATATTTTCTTTCATTGATTCAGGAAAATACTGCGCCTGTTGAAAACAAAATAAATCTCAGTGAAATTTCCTGGAAAAAGACCATTTAGTTTTTTGAAAGCAGTGCTGCATGGTATAACCTAGGAATATATATCTGGTGGAAACAGTAAATGAAACATCTATTTTAAATCATAGGAATGCAAAATGAATACTGAATTAGTAGGTCTAATTCTACTGAATGAGTACTGGACATAAGAAATACAACATTGTCCTCTAAGCAAATTCTAAAGGTAATGTTGACTTTCCCTTTGCTCCTCTGCCTACCTTAGATAAGTCCTGAATTGTCCAAGTTGTTCAAACAATACACATTGCTACAGATTGCTATAGTCACTTGTAAGGTAATTTTAACAGCTTTTGTAGGCATTTTCCTTGTCCTTCATATTCTCCATTTAGTTTTAGCAAGAAGTGCTTAAAAGGAAACCTTCTCAGGGTATCTCCAGAGGCTGTGCCCTTGGAGCTTGAGCGCACTGCAATGAGTTAGCTCTCCACCAAGCTGCTGCAGTGCAGAATAAACCATCCCTGTTCTGCTTATGAACCCCCAGCTCAATTTTGTCTCCTCAGAGAGATGCATCCTCAACATACACTTAAAGATATATTTTCCACTAATTTTCTTGTTAAAACCAGAAATCCAGTCCTTAGGTTCAAACTGCACAGGAAACAGGTGGGTTGGAGTTTGACAATGTTGAGAAAAAGAAGGACTTCCTCAGAACAGACTACAGCACTGCTGCTTTGCTACCAGGCTTCAGGGTACTGATCCTGTGACATCTACTGAGCAAGATATTGATGGATGATTTCCATGGGATTTGGTATGAACATCCCTGCTTCCCAAAGGGTACAGCCCAGCACCTCCAGGTCTGGAGCACCTGAGGTCTCTCCAGTGAGATGCAGCATGGCTAACACACAAAACTAACCAGGGCTATTACTGTACTTCTACATATTTGTTCAACAGCACAACTGGGATTCTGCTTCATCACATCTTCAAACTGTTACTGCTCCAAAGTGACAGCAGAGTAGAATGAAGTTCCCACTGCACCCTGGGATGGCCACCACGCTATACAAGGGGCAGCCAGGCTGCTGTGCAGCCACACCAGGGCAGCTGTGACCAGGGGTCACACTCGTGTGGGGCACAAAGCAAGGAGACAAAGCTTTGCACCCGCTGCACACACACTCATCTCCTTTTTCATTATCTCATCTGTGATTAGCTACTGACTTGAGGAGAACTGTAGGGTTCAAGAAGCACATTCATGGCCCAGGCTGTGGGGCCAGGAAAGCACGCACGATGGTTGCACACATTTGTTCACAGGAACTCGAGCACCTCTGTGCACCATGGTTCTCAGCGTTCTCAGCTTTCACACGGGGCGCTGTGGATTAATATCAGACTTCATCCCCACAGCTCATTAAAGTCAGACCAGAGTAATAATACCTCGTGTCACAAAAACAATCATGTTCTGAAGGTCCAGATCAAAGTGTGGGATTATCACCATGGGCAGATCGACACCACTCAGATGTGAAACAAGAATAACAAATAGCTTGGAATTGGGTGACAACTGGCACCCGAGGAGAGCTGCTGCTACATCACCCTCCAGAGCAGGGGAAAATATTTATCCCTGCATTTTACTAAGCTCCCATCAGTTACCTGAAAAAATTAAGGTTTTAGAATCCATTGAGTCACACTGAAGTACAAGAAGTCCAATCCTTTAAATAATTAAACTCATGAGTAATTTTACCTGCACAGCCATAGTTGGGCAGGTGAACACACCACAAAAATAACCATCAGAGCACAAAAGGGAGTGAGGCCAGTGCAGTGTTTTCAAAGCAAACTTTTGTCATCCTTTCATTTAAGTAAGAATGGAACTCATCGGTTTGGGGTGGGTGCATTTCTAATAAATGTAATGCAGGACAACTGGGTAATCTGGACACTTCTCCCCGAAAGACTTTCACTTCTTTTTAATTATTATTTTTATATCAGTAACTGCTACATACAGTCAGAACTTATGAGACTAAATTATTTTATCCTCTCCCTAAAATAATTCTAGGTTTCATCTTGTGGAAATGTGAAGGGTCATCACTGGTCTGGTCCTGTGCTATGCTGAGCACATTCTGGCCCCAAATCCCCAGATATTGGTAAATCACCAGTTCTTTGGAGAATTTAGGCCATTATAAATGTGAAGCATTATTAAATAGAGGATCTTTTTTAATTGAAGCTTCTGTCATTAAGATCAGTATTCAGCCCTACCAAAAAAGTTCAGTGCAGTTTTGGTTTCAGCCATATCAATTTTAGCTGTGCAATTTCTCTGAAGCTCTGTTTTAAAGGCTAATGTACAATATACTAATTTTGCTGGTCCAGTCCTACCAGGACATCTTTTATCTTAGGATTAAACCAGAGTCAGCTACAATGATCATTCCACATCAGATTTCTGCCATCATTTTTCATATTTGATACTCATTTTCTGAGCAGCACAGCTGAGATCAGGAACACCACAAAGTAAGGTCTCAGCTTTCATGAAGGTGACAGAATCTGTGCCACAAAGAGCAGGCACTATTCTGTGCTGGGATGTACAGCTGCAAAATAAAGAAACAAGAACTGAATGGATTTCTTCATGATCACCTGTATATGTTCTCTCTGCTCATGTGATGATGGCTCAGTGACCCATTGGGGTAGAAATACTCCTGCTCTTTCTTGCCTGGGTTATTTCCATGCATTCTACAAAGTTAAGGACTACTGTTAAAAATCCCAGGGTATCCTGTACCTGTCTCAGGGGGAGACTCTCAGACTGCAGCTAAAAAAGCCATAATGTAGAAGTAAGGTAGTAAACATCTACCACATGATATTTAATGGCATTTTGTACAGACATGTTGTTACTGGAAAGCATCATAGAACCTCTACATTTTTATAGAACACTGAAGTAATTTTTAGCACTGACATAAATGTCTGTTTCAATAGTTTCAATAAAGTTCCAATATTTTATTTACAAACAAGGTGATAAAGACTAATATTAAATGCACATGTAAAACTGCAGTCACCTCAAAGCAGACAGAAATTAGATTATTTACAAAAAATGTCTTTGCTATTCCTTCCTTCCTTCTCCCTTCATTCTCAACTGTTCTGACTTTTAGTCAAGTAACTGAAAATCCTGAAACTTTCCAAATGCAACAGATGTGCCTCATCTACAAACTACATGAGAAATCGAGTTGCCAAAATCATTAAAGCTAAAGCTAATAAGGTAACCCCTGAAGTCACATTCTTGCTGGTTATTGCCTAGTCCCCTTCAACTGCCTGAACCAGCAAATCTACCCCGTTAATCTCATATCTTGAAGTTGATAATTTTAATTGACTAGGCACTTCTTATAACCAATGTTTTCTCTGTTTCTTATATGACATGTTTATACTACAAAGATAACAGCATTATAATCAATACCCCCTGGAATAAAACTAATTTTATCAGACTTCAGAACAAACATATTTGCAAAGTTTTCCATGGACAGTGCAGCAAATGTTGAAATGCTGTATAGCTGAGCAAGGTCCACTTCTGCTTGCATAAGGAAAACCATACCTTAAACTGGATTCTGAACCTCAGTAATCAGTATAAAATACAGCAGCTGGACAAGAAATTTCCCAATTGACATCCTCTTCATACAATAGCCATTCACAAGACCAATACTTTTCAGCAGCTCCCCCCCTTTAGTGTCCTAATTACAGCAAGAGCATTCATGGATCTGTCCTTGGCAGATGAAACCTTGGATATGTATTTATCAAACCAGAACACAACTGCAAGATGATGTTCCTATCCCATCTTTATGACTATGACACCTCTTGGCTCTCTGTATTACATATAAGCTACTATTAATTTCACTACTCAGTAAATATTAATAGGAATTTTATTAAATTGTGAAGTGTGCCAAACAGAATTCTTCCTAATGAAATCCCCTCCTTCTAAAATTACAAGTAACCATAAGACAAATACTTATTTCCTGTTCCTTTCTTTTTAAGTAAGTGTTGCCTTTTTATGAGTTCTGCCTGGGGCAAGCCTGTGTAGGCAGGACAATATTGCAGCAAAGCCAAGGAGGGAAGGAAAGCCTGCTGTGGTGGTGCAGGGCAGCCCCAGCTGCAGATCCTCTGTTATCCCTGGGCCTCCCTAAGAACAGAGTCTCCTGCCACAGGCTCTGCAATGTTTGAGGCAGGCAGGAGCAGCAGCCGGTGATCCGGGAGCTGCTGGCTCCTGCCCAGCACTGCAGGGGGACCCTGTGCCCAGCACTGCAGGGGGACCCTGTGCCCAGCACAGGCAGAGGGATCCTGTGCCCAGCACTGCAGGGGGACCCTGTGCCCAGCACTGCAGGGGGTCCCTGTGCCCAGCACTGCAGGGGGACCCTGTGCCCAGCACTGCAGGGGGACCCTGTGCCCAGCAC
>VYXF01005081.1:870253-902349 GCA_013397295.1 Polioptila caerulea
CCCGTGCCCAGCACGGCAGGGGGATCCCGTGCCCAGAACGGGCAGGGCGATCCCGTGCCCAGAACGGGCAGGGCAAGGCCTGGCAGTGCCGCAGGTGTGAGCCAGGGCTCCTCATCTGTGCTCTATCGTTTACAAACTAATCGAAGATGTGGGAAATTCCTGCCTATTGCACTTTCACCCGAAAAAACAAAGCCAAAATGACCTTGCTGAATATCTCAAGAGTTTATAGGGTTTTTTCCCTCTGTTATTTTTTCATTTTAATTGCCTTCTATATTTCTGGATTCTGGCCAGAACTGAAGCAGAAATGCCAGAACACTGTAAGGCTGGTTATTCTGTTATTTTTGTATTCTTTCCAACCTTGAATCCCCAAGTTCTGAAAGAAAAGGCCAAATCGTAAGTGTTCTAACCCAATTCTGCAGACCAAGGCAACTTGAAAAACATCTGTCTCCAACTATTTTTCTAAATTCAGGCTTTAGAACTTCCAAACACTTGTTGCTACTTGCCCTCTCACATGAGCATTAAAATATAAACATGAGGAAGACTATAAAGAAATACTTGTAGTAGCTTATATCACATAATAATAGCTGTCATTCATTTACCATTTTAATATTAAATATATATATATATCAAACTGAGTATTTTCCATAAAGGTAAGATATATAAGGAATATATTCTAGCAAATCAACAGGTAACTATTCTGAAGCCTGTATGTATCTTTTGGATTTACATCTCTACCTGTTTCAAAATAAACAATATCCTGTAATTGCAGAAAATCATTAAAAAGTGTTTTCATTATTTATGACCAATGTCAGGAAAAATGGTTTTTTACTTGTATATATCAACACTTAAGGGATATATTTGCCAAATTTTGAAGAGCTTTTTAGGGTTCAATTCTAAATCACATTACCACAGGAATATTTGTTCATGATTTTACTGCATATTTCAACAGAACTCCTCTCTATTTTATTTTTTCCTTACAACCTAGGACGATATTTAATATGGAAAACAGATGCTGGAGCAGACTATGAGTTATACCAAAAGCACATTTCAATTTTAAACAACGACAGTCTGAAACACAAATGATCAGTAATTCCTAATCATAAAGAGATCAAATACTATTAGAGGACCACAAGTGAAGATCCACCCCAAAATACAAAGAATCAAAAAAAGGAAGGTGTTCCTTATTAACATGAATTCATAAGTTTTACTAGAGGTGCTACACATATAAGAGACAGGTCATAATGTAATGAATTTTCAAATATTATTTTCTCAAAATCAAGACTTTATTATTCACATTTCTGTGCTAAACTGTACTTTAGAAGATGAGTTGAGAGCATTAAAAATATTTAATTATTCATTTAAAACTGAAGAGTGACCTTTCATTGTACAACTAGGTTTTCCTTGACGTCTGGGATTTAGTTTTTTTTTTTTTCCATAAGGGACTAATCCTGCTTTTTAGCATGCCCAAACTAAAAACTATTTTACTGCTCATAGTGATTGCACTTTCAGTCACCTTGCTGGTCCATAGATTCAATGACTTGACAGTCTGCCACAAAGATAAATAACAAATAATATTCTTAATAGGAGCTTTAAGTATTTCTTCAGATTTTTCATCTCCTTCCCTCTTGTCACTCCAAAATGTGGGAACAGAAGGCAAAGTAAAGGTGTCTCTTCAGTGAGGGTGTGAATTCTGCATCCTGGCCTTTGAAAGCATCCCTGCAGATGAGGGAGGAAAGCTGGAAGGCACTGACATTATTATCTGGCTGCAAGGATAGCTGAGTGAAAGGGGGAGATCAGAGTGCAGTTGGGCCTGCCAGCAATAGGTTTTTTTACTGGCTGTGAATATTCAAGATATCCAAGCCAAAAATAGGAAGGGTGCAGCTACTGGCAGTGATCTATCAAAATTAAAGGCACAGCCAATAAACAATTAATCATGTACATTTTTGCCAAGAAAAACAACACTTTATAATAAATTAAAGGTAAGAAGCTATTGCTATGCAAAGTACAAAAACCTAGAATTGATGTATGGGGTACTGAGAGACCTTCTGCAAGATGCAACATGGATTAGACTTGATAATCACTGACTGTTCATTGCAATGCCTTCTAGGACAGAAGTACTCACAGCAGAATGACACGTCCAGAGCTCCTGGACAAAAAGGACCACAGATATCTACGAGGTATGAAACAGCCATAAACAGAAATGGACCACAGATGCCTGGCATAATTCCACTCCTCTAGCAACACACAAACCTGCTCTAAAAGAAATCCTTCCTTCCTCAGGAAAAAAAAAAATTGAGTAAGGTCAACTCAAGCAGAACCTGAGGCTTTACTGGGATGAGGAGTTCTTGTTTGCAAGTGATTTACAGATTGTTTCCCCCGAGCAACCAAGAAGAAAAATGGGCTACTGCTGGAGAACTATAATCAGATGCCAAGAAAAAAAATTAATTTACTATGAAGTCTGTGGATAAAGCAAACAGGAACATTGTTCTACATATGACCAAAACACATGCACCACCATACTGCCCAGAAATGGCTGCAGTACCACCAGAGCTGGGCCAGGGTCATCTCCCTGTGCTGGAATGGTCACAACAGAGCAGCCAAATGCCAGAAGAGATGGAAGGCAAACATCAGGGCAAGGGCAAGGCTGGACACACTGGGCTCTGAGCAGAGCTGGGACTGCCCCTGGATCCCTGGAAGTGTCCCAGGTCAGGCATGGGACAGGGCTTGGAGCATCCTGGGACAGTGGAAGGTGTCCCTGCGCATGGCAGGGGTGGCATGGGAGGAGCTCTAAGATCCCTTCCACCCCAAACCACTCTGATTCTATGAATACAGGTAGACATCTAACACACATATGAATGTCCCAGAACAAAAAAAGAGAACTATTGATTGTGTGTAATGATTTTTAAAAGCCACATACCCACAGGTATAAACACCTCAAACTCCTCTTTTAGATGAAACTAAAAATGGGACCATGCTTAGTATTATTATTTTCCATTTTGCCTAATCACATCTTTTAGACAGGCTACCAAAGGAGTTCATAACGCACTATTATTCATTTAAATATGAGAATTTGAAAGCACTCTGATTCAGAAAGGAAAACAAAAGCATTTTTTCAATACTGCAAAGGCTAAAGCAATAAAACAATAGTTATATATAATTTAATTGTAATGAAAACATAGTGTATTAAAAAAATAATAATTAGCAAAATCCTGGCACCATCACGTGTCTAGACAAGAAAGCTCTTTGTAAATACAGATGAAGAGTAGCAAGGATCAGACATTGAACTATTCCCACATCGTTTTCCCTCAGTGATTTCCTCTGCAAGAAGCAGCACACACCTATAGGAAAACAGCTTGATTTCTTTCAGAAAAACAGCTCCTCGCTCCTAAAATCTAAAAACCTTTGAGAACTTGCAAGTGCTGTGAAGACGAGCTCTGCCTGTGTGTGGTGCTGCTGCAGAGCTCAGCTGGCTGGCACAGCACAGGCAGCAGCCCAGCTCCGCTGTGAGCTCCCAGCACACCCTGCCAGGGCCACTGCCCGGACCCGGGGCAGCTCTCAGACAGGAGGCACTCTGTAAACCACAGCTGGGCACAGCTGGGCCAGGACAGGCTCCCACTGCCAGCTGGGCAGCCACACTCCACAGCAGCTTTAGGCACCGGCCAGCAGCTTTTTTAAAGGAACGTGGGTGGGCTCAACCAACCAGGTCTTCATATAAATCCTCACATTTTAATGCTGTCAGTCTTCAAACAACAATCACCTCTCTGCTCCATCATGAGATTATGTTTTCATTTGATCTCAATACACCTCTTAGAAGTTTTTGTTGCCTTTATATAATGACAATAGAATCAGTTTTCTCTCATGATAAAAAAAGCACACTTTTCACATATGCAAACAACAGTTCATTAATATTCCTCTATCCTTCTTTGCAATACATAAAATTGTAGCATGCACCTTATATAAATTAACCAAACCCTGCAAGTTATCTATTGCATCTGGTTTTTAGAAGAGCTTTTCACTTATTAGAAACATTCATAGACCACATGGAATGACATGATTTATATTCTAAAAGTCCCTTTAAACCATGGCATTTAAACGCCAGGAGATACAGAGCAAGCTCGGACAATGGTTCAAAGGGAGCTCTTGGGTGTATTTCTCCAAACAAACCAGGAGAGACAAGAAAGGCAAAGACAAAAGGGAAAGCAGAGGGGCATAAAAGTGAATCTGTAGGAGCTACAAGTGGGAGAAAATGTCTACAAGGTCCTTGAAGAGACTCCTCTTCAGAGAGCTAAATGAAATCACCAGGTGTCCTATGGCTTTTGCAGGCACCTTTTCAGTGAGGCCTTTGTGTCACACAGGCTTTAATTCAGCAAAGCAATTAGTCAGGACTACCAACATACTAATTGATTCCAGTGAAGTCAATGAAAGCAAATTGCTTACACTGTTTACATCTTTTGCTGAACTAAAAGCAACGTGGATGTTGAGAGAGGAGACGGGAAATCAATAGCACAGAAAATGGCAGTGCAAAAGCAGGCGAAGCTGAGAGTTTGATGGAAGCAGCCAGGCACTTAAGCAGAGAGATAATGTAGGCAGGATGCTCTTACTGCACTGGAGATAATGCTGAAATTATGTGGGGCAGTGGGAGCATTGAAAGCTTCAGAAATATACTGAAGATTACTTTTAGCCTGCTGCAAGTTTTACCACCTAGGTGAATTAATGTATCTAGAAGAGGCCAGACAAAAGCAAAGTTACAAAGGAAGTAACCAATACAAACAGAACTTAATTTGCCTTTACAGGATAACCACTGATAGAAAACCAAGAGCTGTTTGCTGTAAGAGAAAGCTACAATTGTTTCAGCTGGAGATTAATAAAGCCCCAAATGAAGAAAACTCAAAAGGCTGACATGCAATGAAGCTGCCACACAATCTGAGAAAGAACTTCATGCTTTTTCATTTTTCTATCTTCATTCATAGGAAAACTATTTTCTTTGTGCATTTCACATCCACAAATGAATTCACCTTCCTGATGGTCTAATCCCAGCTGTCAGTTCCTGCACCAGACATGCTGGAATTAAGCACAACAAGCACTTAATGCCAAACCAGTGGGACATTGCTCCAACACGAAGTCTGCTTTACCTCTGTAAATGTCTCTAAAATTACAGACTTTACAGACACTACAGCAAATAGAAAGCCCCTAGAATGTATCAGCTTCTTTTTATTTCTGGCAAGATCAAATCCTACCACCCACCTGGCTCAGAGGAATCAGCATCCATGACCATTAAGAAGTTTTTAACTTTTTGCTGATAGTTAAACCAACCAAGAAAAATCCTTACTGTGTGAAGAGATATTATATAATCATTTCTTAAATCAGTTTCCAAAGTCTTGAGGAGATATCTAAATCTGAGGTACCAATATGGACAAAATTAAAGTATTTCAAATTCTGTGATTTCTCAAGTAACAATAAAGGAATTCTATGATCAGATTAGAATTTTATAAAAGCTTTCTTTCCAGGCAGCTACCTAATATACTGAACAGGCTGAACACAAAATGAGTCAAAGATCAAGAGTAAGTTATCTGAGGTGTCAAGTGCATAAGGTTAAAGGTGAAATTTTATTAGGTCAAAGGTGATATAAATAAAATCTTTTATGTCAAAGAAGAAGGGTCACAGACAAGACATATATAATCTAAAGACATCACAGATGACAAGTAATAACTTTAAGTACCACAAGTGTGTTCTCACTAGAGTTACCTTCACTGACTGAAAAATTGAAAACAGTGATAAATAAGTAACTATGACTATTACAAAGCTTCCCTGGAATATGGGTTCACTTATGTATAATACTTTGGCATTTTTTTCTCAAGTATTTAAAAACTTGAGAAGTTATTGAATGCTTTAGTTGTGAGGTTGGCATTAACTATGCATGCTGAATAAAGGGATACACAGAGCAGATTGCTCTGATTTGTAAAACTGCTTTCCTACCTTACACTGCCCAGATCTATAATGAGTGTCTTACTACTGCTCTTTGGGGGGGAAAAAAAAAGTAATAAAAAGCAGAGAAGGCCTCCAACCTAGGGAATTTCAGGTTACAATAATATAGTTCACAATTTTATACTTGGACTAACTGAAATATAGCCATAAATAATATATAGAATACCTAACAATGGCATCCAGGATGCCAAATACTGCCAGAATGCCAAATACTATGCACCATCTTGATTAAGGATATTGGAATCTGCTATAGTAATTCTCAAGCTGTTCATTCAGTTAAAATTTTTCTTTCCTACACTAAGCATTATTTAAGAAATACATTTAACCTTCATCTAGGTCTTAAGTTCTCATCAAAATATTTTGCTGGGAAACCCTGGATTTAGGCACAAAAATCAGGATCTTTGTGCCCTCTAGTGGAACTTCTCTTTCACCAGCTGGGTGCAAACACAGCTGTTGGTACCTGATCCCATTTTCCAGAAACTGGAATTGTTCAGCTATCGAATTAAATGTGGAGAGCATGCAATGCCCAGTCACAAAGAAATCCAGTTCACTGTTTTCCTCCAGATCCCTCTGAGCCAGCTGCCCAGCAAGAACCACACTTCAGCAGTCACCAGTGGCCAGACAGGTACCAGTAAAGGCCAGAGAGATGCAAGAAAATGTCAATCACTACCTGGGACTGCCCAGAACAGGACAGATTCTGGGAAATCTCCCAGCTGGTATTTCCAGGCAAACAGGTGCAGTAGGGAGATTTCTCACATCTATACATTAGGCAGGCCTGGCACCTAAAATCCAAATCCAAAACCACAAAACCCCCACTAACCACTGTCCAAGAGGAAAAAAGGAAACTGAGAAACCATTTTATGTACTTTCATTACAGCTGGGAATGGGCAGGAAAGTACAACTCCATAAACATTAATTCCTCCAGTTATCTTTTTCTGCTTTTTCAGTGATAACCACCTCTGTGGATTTCAGTACTTCTGACACCTAACCCTCCAAAGCTTTAAAAAGGAAAAACATGTCACAACTACATGTAAGAAGCTGAAAACAAAGAGAAGATTTGAGTAAATAAAAATTGGAAAAGAACTGTGAAGGAAAGTGAAAAAATCAGAACCACTAGACAGTGTCATCTGAATCAGCTTGGCTGGAAACAGATTTCCAAACTCAATTAAGTTCAATACAAATCAGTGCTGAAAAACTCGCTTTCTCCTAACACCTGACAGATCTAATACAGGGGCAGTCACAAATTTTATGCACGTGGCAGAACCCAAATTCTCATAGAAAAGGCCTTGACTTAATACTGTAGCTGAATTCTGGCAGCAGCAACAAAAAATTAAATGAGACAACTATGCAGATGTCTTTTCTACAAAAGAGTAGCCTCTTGGTATAGTACAGAATGTCCTCAAGGCTTCCTCAAAATCACCCTAAATGCCAGCTCTTCTAAAGATGCTACTGAAAAACTATTATTGTTCTTAGCAATATTAATACTTCCAAAACATTTCAAATCTTACATTTTGAAGTAATTTAGCAGTACAGTTTTCAGCATTACGGACCTTGATGCACATCTGCTCACCTAAAAAAGGACTAAGGGATTTTAAGCAACAAGAAGAAACAAAGAAAATAGCAGGATGGTGACAACGGTAATGTAAAAAATTTTTAGGATGAAGAGATAAATGCAGTGACATGAAAAATGCCTTTGATAAACAGAAAATTAATTAGTCGCATTTTATAAGGAATCAACTTCAAATGGCAATTGCCTGCAGTATGAGTGCACTGTTTCTTTCGTTGCTTTTCCTTGGTAGTCTGCTATGATTCCCATGCTAACAGAAACAGTCTTGTTCAACTCCTTTTTCAAGACTTTCATAGGCTACTCAGCTGAATGGCATTTAAAACCAGAAGTAATATAGAAAAATAGTACCAAACTTACCACTTCTTCATCTGAAAGCTCTCGTCCTTGTATACTACTGTTTTCTCTCACAGCTTGTTGGTGTTTTTTCCCTTTAATGTGGCTGAAAAGATACACTTCTGATGAAATCTGTAATGACAATAACTCAATAGTTATTTTTCCATTGCAAATTCCATAATATATAAATAACAGTACTTTAAACGTAACATAAAATACGCCAATTTGTCAGGGCTATGTTCAGAAATTCAAGCACAATACTTTACTCCTCAAACTTATTTACATAAACATCTTTTATGCAGGACTCTACAGTAAATTACAGAATTATTTCTTAGCCAGCAGTGTAATAATAGATTAAAAAATACGTTAGGCTCTCCTCTTATTTTCACTTCAATCTAATTTCATATATTGGAGTTTCATTCTGAAATGCATGATCAGTGAGTACACAAGACTCCAACCTGCTGAGCCTGAGTTTCTGTTCCAGCACTGCCTGAGGTGATTCCATGCAATCTTGCTTAATGCAGCAATTAAAGAGAACTAATGCTCAGTGGCATATCAGGCTCCAATAATGCACGGTCTCTGCAAAGCAGTGAGAGCAGTTATCAGTAAGAGATCTTTCAGCCCTGGCCCAGTGGCTGTGTGGCTTCTCTCCCCCACCATTCCTGGGACAGGGAGGGCAGGCACAGGCAGAGAGCCCCTGCTGAGGTTGAGACACTGCCAAGCAATGTCCTTGGCTTCCAACAGCGACCAAAAAATCAGACACCAAAGGAAGAGAGGAGACAAAGAGAACACTCCTTTTCCTGTCCAACACTTTTAAGCGTCCAAGCAAACAATTCGAGAATTCAAGAACTCTCAATTCAAGAACTTCTTGAGCTTGATGTGGTTTCTCTGCGAATTTCAGTCCAATGACACTTAACCAATGAGCTCCTGAACTCACAGTAAATTCAAATATCCACAGCATCTCACAAAAAGGTGTTCTCAGCTCAGCTGCCAGCTATGCCAAGGACCACATTCCTTACTTTGCTTTAAATCTTTGAACTACCTTCCTCCATCTGATGCTCCTGAGTTCCTGCTTCTCTCATCAGAGACAGCCAATAACTGAGCACTGCCCACAGTCTCTATTCTGCCCACAACTCTACAGCTCTTTTAAATCTTCCCTAACCCTCCTGATTTATGTACAGAAGAATAGGATGTTCTTTTTACAAAAGCAGAGCAGGGATACAGTAAATGTGCAAGTGAGTGAAGCAGAATTTGTAGCTTCATGGTTTGGGTTGGTCTTGCAATTCCAGCAGTATCCCCACTGCCCAACTCACCATGACATTGCACAATGAACACTGCTTCTTTCGCTCATAGGGTGTGAGCTTCGGTGCATAGTCAGTATTAGCATGCCTTCCACTACTCAGTTCAGCTGCTTTCTCTTTTCTCTGTTCAATTTGTTCCATGTGCCTTCTAATACTTTCATCATGCTGAATGGAAAATAAACAAAGCAACGAAGAGAAAACACATTGAGTGACAGCAAATGGAATTGAACTGTGTAAAAAAACATTGACATCTTTTTCAACAAAAGCATCCTTTTATACCTTCAGTTGAATCTTCTTCTGCAGTTCTTCCATGGCTTCTTGCTGAGCTGCAGTAAGAGCTGCCAGCCTCTCCTCTCGATCCCTAACCAAAAGATAAGTATAGGGAGAATTTGTATCAATGTGATCAAAAACATGAATAATACTGAACCATATGTTTGGAATGCAGAACAAGAAAACCCAAAAATGAAGTTGAAGATGGCTCAGTAGAAAAGAAAAACAACAAAAAGCAACTTAGGAAACAGAGAATGTGGACGTTTTCATTTGAATGACTTGACAGACACTTGAACCTCAGAAGCAGAACCTGGATCACACCTCGGTCCCATCAGAGCAATGATAGTCAAGAAGATGCCACAAAAGAGTGATGAATGTGAAACTCTGTCATCACTTGCATTCCTCAGCCAAGGGCTGCAATCAGTGAACCAATGAGGAGGAGAAGATGACAAATCAAAAAAAACCCTTATAGCACTGAGAACAGTGCTTTATAAAATGTTCACTGGCACAAGTTTAAATAATGAAACTTCCAGATAAAACTCTGACCAACAGCACCACCCTGTTGAAGGGATTTAGATTTTTTTTTGGAGAAATGCCCAGAGAATTCGAAGAAAAGAACAAGGGGTGTCACTTGACCTGTAACAATGACCATCAAGAAGAAACCCACAGGGAAGAGTTCCATCAACAACTTCCTAGTGATCAGTAAGGCAAGGGAGCAATTAAATCCTAAAGGGGAAGAAAGGCAGCTACTCACGCTGTTTATACAAACAAAATTTGTACAATGTGATGGGAGAGAAGCCTGGCAGCTCTAAAGTGCCAAAGACATAACAAAGGCTCCACATAAAATTGAGCTATGAAGGAGTAAATCAAAGCCATCATCTACCTTTTCAAAAAGCATTCCAAAATTAAAGGAGCCTGAGGGACAAAACTAGAGAGCCGGACATTAGGACTTATCCAAACTGCAATGGATTTTGTCATATGTGGATTCCTCTTTGTCTGGGTTTTTAAACAGAAATCTGACAGAAAAAAACCAAGATCAGTTCCTTAAATGCAGAAGAAGTAAAGTAACATTTTTTGAATAAAAAGCCACAGGAAATAAAACAGTGGATAGGAAAGAAGACACGGGAGGAAGTAAATCAAATTATAAACACTAAAAATTGTTCTTTCAAAGAGTAAGAGTGAACTCTTCCAATCACTGTGGGTGTGGGATGGGTGAGGAGGAGATTATGGATGGAAGCATTAGGTACTTTATGTGTTATCCTCCCTGAGATACAGAAAGGAAAACTGAACTACCAGCTCATTTTAGCTGTTTCTTTCAGTCTGCATTTTTACATCCTTGCCTAATGCTACAAACTACAACAGATTATTACCATCTCATACTTTGGGTTAATAATGTTTTGTCTTTGAAACAATATTCTCAAGTTTCCCTTAATAGAGCATCAACACAACTCTTGCACAAACTCCCCTGAAAAGCATTTTTTTTCCATGGTTAGGGTACTTTATACAGTTTTATGATTTCTATTGACAAGAACAACATTTTCTGTATTGTGAATTTCAACTCGCTGGAACATGAAATACTTTTAAATTACAACTAGTTAAGGGCAGAGAGGCTTTTAATGTCAGTTTTAAGTACACTATTCCATTCATACAGATGTTTTAATCACCAACAGATGCACACGGTAAAGCTTATACCGAAGAAACTTTAAGCAGATACTGCAAAAATTGCTCATTTCAGCCAGCATTAAATCTTCAGCATACAAGCCAAATCCTAGCGGCAGGAAAAAAACACAACAAAACACCAAATGATACCCCCAAGGTTCCACTAAAACACACTGCAATCCAGGATGGAAGGGACAGGACAGCCAGATTCCTGTCAAGCTCATCCCTCCCTGATGAGCCCTCAAATCCAGGACACTGAGTCCTCTCCTCACTCTGCTATGTTAGAGAAACCTCAGAACTGTTATTAGGGAGACGTAATGATTGACATAACAGAATCACCACATTGTGAGGCACCACACACATTCTTTCCTACTCTTTCTCAAAATTATTAAAAAAAAAACCAAACAAAAAAACCCCTCATGTAATCAACATCTGGCAAAGAGAAAAAAGAAAAAACAAGTGCAAGCACGGTACTGCAATATCAAGTACAAAGGGTCTGAAAACTGAGTGTTAGAGCAACAAACACAGAGGAGATTTGCTGACACACAATAGCAACAGAAGGCAGATGGAAACTGCTTCTCCTCACAAGTCATAAGGAAATGAATGGGGTGCAACAAAGGGATGGGGCAGGTCTAACAATGATTAAACTCGAAGAGCAAGGAATTATATGCTTGGAGATTTTCAACAGGATCTAACTGTAGAAGGCCTTAGAAGACAAAGATGTCAATAGGGCAATTATTGGCCACTTGCTTACTTTGAGGGTTTCCTCAGGAAAAAGTAGAAGCCTTACACATGCAGGGTCTATCTCCCAAAACAGCATAACCAAATTCTCCATTAGTCCCAATCTTCCTCAAGTATTTGCAAATGAGAACGATACTGAAGAGATACTGAAGGATCCCTTCCAACTCTCTATCTCATTATGATTTTGGCTCAATACACTAAGGAAAGGCTACAGATCCTGCCCAGAACTCATTACACATCTACTGGAAAGCTGAATCTATTTATGATGCTGTTCAGGACTCCAGAAGATGAAAGGTGACCAACACATTTCTGAATATTTTATTTGGAGAAAAAAAAATCCTCTTCATGACAATTTTGAAGAAAACAAGCCATGACATTATAAACTTATCCAGAACTATTAGTAAACACCCATCACAGAAAGAACCTTAACTTTTACCAAGGTTTTAAGGAATGCTTATGGCAGGGGAACTGTAGGAAAAGAGGGAGAAATAGGAGGTAAATACAAAGAGAATTTGGTAAATTAAAAAGCAGAATGTATCAGACCCCATCAGACTGGAAGGTAAACCTGTCCCACACACCAACATCCATTCTCTCTGTACCTCATATTTGGCTCAAAAGGAAGAGAGAAGAGTCCATGTGAAGCCCCCTTTGTGAACTTTTAATTATGGGCAAAACTATAAACCAAGTAGTTCACAGGCAGCAGAATTAATGAAGCCTGATTTCCTGGCTGCGTGCTTCACAAATGTAATCTTTGGTGTCTACAAAAGTCTTTTGGACTTACTGGACAAACTGATGCCAGTAAGTCCAAAAGTTTCTGTAGAGTGGAGAAAATGGAGACTATGGGTACATTAATCTTGTTTTCTTTGAAAATTAAGGTGAAATATGAAAAAGGCAAATTATTACAAGGTCTTGTCAGCAATAAAACTAAGATGAGTCTAATAAAATACAGCCTTACAATTTATCTTGTGCATGTATGTAAGGAATACAAAAACATACTACAGGATTTATGATGATTCACCTGATTTCTTCATTCAAGTCATTCATCAAGAATCCTAATTAATGTCACTTTTTAAAATCCTAAGCCTGACAAGCCAGGAAGGTACTGCTGTTACAGAGAAGGTGAAGTTTGCTGGGGAGGACAATGGTGAAGGGAATCAAAGAAATGATTGCCAAGTTACCTGGCCCTCTCCCGTGCTGCATCTTCTCGTGCTTTTTCCTTCTCTTGTCTCTGCTGTTCAATCCGTGCCTCCTGCTCCTTCCTCTTCATCAGCAGCTCCTCCACCCGGGCCTGCCGCTCCGCTTCCAGGGCTCTCTTGCGCTCCTAGCCACGGAAAAGCAAACTCTCACTGCTCTTTTAGGCATAAAATACACAGGAATGAAGAGAAACTCTACTTTAATGTCTGCCAAAACAAAACACAAACCAGGATTTCCTTGTGCCCCTGCAGTTCCAGACCCATCGTACCTGAACTGCCTCGTCCCGCGCTTGTTTCTCCTCCTGCCTCCGCTGACGCTCCTCTTGCAGCTCATTCAAGCGCTGTTCGTATTCCTTGAGTTTGTTCAGCACATCGTGCCGCTTGTTCTGAGCTTCCAAGGTGTTTATAAAAGCAATTTCATTGACCTGAAAACAATCAGAAAAGGTAAAAAAAGATCCAAGAAGTTGAAATAGATTTCACCTTAGGGAATTTCATCCATTTGTTAATTATCCACTTGACAATTAAACTGGTGGGACATTTCTCCAGAATGGGTTGGAAAACCAACTTGAGACCAAGTCTTCAGGTTTTGTAATGATTTTTTATTGTTTTGTTTGTTTTAAACAAGACAGCCCAAGGAATATAAGAAGAAAGTTTGAACTGTATCAGAGAAACACGAAACTTTGCGTAAAATATAGAAAAATTCTCGCAATGCTATCAGCCTCGAGGCTTCCTCGGTCCATTCTCTCAGACACAAAATGTGCAATGTCAAAACCCAGATGGATGAATCAGGAAAATACACAAGTGCTAGTAGAATCCAACAGGGCTTTTGAGGTAACTTTAGCTACATGTGTACTTACTGATCAGAAAAGTGAACATATACATAGTATCAGTAAGAAAACAACAAACAGGCTTGTGGTCTAATATTTCTTATCCATATAGCCTCTTTCATGAACATGTATTATCTTTTCCAACCACAGGACAGTGCAATACATAAGAACAAAAAAATAATGGGAAAAGGTTAGCTTAAAAGAACTTTAATGTGTGCACTAAATAAAACGGGTAAAGAGAACACATATGGGCAGACAAAACCAGATCACGAACAAGGGTGGTAGGATCATGTTTGTAACTTTGTTTACTGACTAGAATCCATTTACAGAATGGCTTTTACAGGTCAGTAAACAAGCAAGCACCGGGAATTTAGATAACCAACTGGGCAGCAACAGTTACCATGGTCTGCAGTTATCCTACCCATCAGCTATTTCTCTGAAGCCTTCTGGCCCAATTAACCTTGATTTCCAGAACACGAGAACCTCATGAGGCAGCAGATCCCACACACTTAGACACATAACATATTCAAAACATCTGCTTATCTGGGGAACTATGGCAAGTGTGATCTAGTTAATATAATTACAGAAGTCACACTGGTGTAATGGAATAGTAGTCAATGTACGGCAGACTGAATTAGGTAGTCTAGAAACCCTTTTAATGCAAGAGAGAAAGAGCAACTAAAAAAGCACAATCAGTTTTCCTGTGCTTATCTCGAAACACAAATGAACAGCTGCATCAATCACCGCTGAGATACATGCTCATCACATAATGAAACAGTTCCGAAGAGATGCATGCATCTTCATCTGGGAAAAACAGCCTTTAAAATAAAATATTTCATTTGTTTTATGCTGCTTTTGGCTGGGGTAGAGTTAACTCTCTTTGTAGAAGCTAGGATGGGACTATATTTCTGATTTGTGCTGGAAACTACGCTGACAACACAAGGATGTTTTAGTAACTGTAGGGCTTGCACAGCATCAAGGCCAAGGGACCAAAGGGATATTCAACACCACAGGACACGTGCAGCAACAAAACTAGGGGGAGGTTGGTGTGGGGCCTCTGCTCATGGAATGGCAATTGTTTCCTTTTGCATCACTTGTCTTTTTTTATAATTTATCTCTTATTTTCCTTTTTCTTAGAACTGATTTTTCCCCACTCAGTTACTAAACCGTTTCTATATCAACCCATGAGATTTCTTACCTTTACACTTCTGATTCTCTCCCCCAATCCCATGGGACAGGAGGCAGAATAAGTGTGCAGTTGTGTAGTACTTAGTTGCTGGCTGGGGTTAAATCATTAAAAATTTTAATCAAAGTAGTATGAATGAAGCAAACTAAAAAGCATCCATCTAGTGATTGCCTTATGGAATTATGTATTAAGTCAGAAGAGCACTAAATGTACTCAGTTTAGTTTAGAATAACTGCCACATGCTAACTGCAGGTCTCCATCTATTCCCAGCTGCTCAACATCGGTGCTACAAAACCCAGCGACACAACTACTGTTTAAGGACACAGAATGCTCTATCTGCAATGGCTTTTTAACAAAGGAGAAGAAAAATGAGCTCCATTTCTCTTTCTACATGCTGGAGAGCAGAGAACTGATCATCAGATCTTCTAGCCCCTCCAGGAGGACTAGGTATCACCAAAAATGCTGCCACCCTCTGTGAGGAACAAAAGCAGCAAGCGATCAATCAGTTCTTTATTTNTTTGCATCACTTGTCTTTTTTTATAATTTATCTCTTATTTTCCTTTTTCTTAGAACTGATTTTTCCCCACTCAGTTACTAAACCGTTTCTATATCAACCCATGAGATTTCTTACCTTTACACTTCTGATTCTCTCCCCCAATCCCATGGGACAGGAGGCAGAATAAGTGTGCAGTTGTGTAGTACTTAGTTGCTGGCTGGGGTTAAATCATTAAAAATTTTAATCAAAGTAGTATGAATGAAGCAAACTAAAAAGCATCCATCTAGTGATTGCCTTATGGAATTATGTATTAAGTCAGAAGAGCACTAAATGTACTCAGTTTAGTTTAGAATAACTGCCACATGCTAACTGCAGGTCTCCATCTATTCCCAGCTGCTCAACATCGGTGGTACAAAACCCAGCGACACAACTACTGTTTAAGGACACAGAATGCTCTATCTGCAATGGCTTTTTAACAAAGGAGAAGAAAAATGAGCTCCATTTCTCTTTCTACATGCTGGAGAGCAGAGAACTGATCATCAGATCTTCTAGCCCCTCCAGGAGGACTAGGTATCACCAAAAATGCTGCCACCCTCTGTGAGGAACAAAAGCAGCAAGCGATCAATCAGTTCTTTATTTCAACCCATCTCTTCTTCCACACCAACCCACCGTGACGTCTAGTAACAGCTTATTAATTTTAAGTCATATTAGAAAAAGATGCACGATTTAGACATCAGTATTTATCTGCTTCATGGCTTACATGTCTTCGTTTTGAACCTGCACTGTCCTTCACAAACTACTTCGGAGCACTCTGAGGTAAAACATTTATAAAAGCATTGCTATTAAATAGTTCCTTTGAAAACAAAGTCACTCACCTTAGCTTCTTCCTCTTGTGCTTTTTTCACAATTGCTTGTAGTTGCACTTCACGTTTGAATTCTGCATGGAGTAACTTCTCCTCCATCATCCTGCGCCTTTGATCTAACAATTCTTCTTTCCATTTCCTCACATCTTTCTCCTACACACAAGCAGTAAATTAATTACTAACACAGCATCTGACAATAGGGCCTGAATTTTCCTCAGGATTTTCTAATCCTTGAAGCATTCTTCACAGTTACAAAATATTTTCATGCTCTACTCAAAGCCTGCCTTAAGTTTAACTCAAAGTACACTGCTTCAGTTTGATGAGTTTTACCATTTCTGTTGGATAGATTCAACACATTTCTACTCTTCCCTGAATCTGAGATTGTCTCCTATATAACAGTCAAGAAGTTCATGATTTGAAAGGATGCTTTCTGTAATTGCTGTGATGCACAACTCAGCTGTGAAAACTATGTAAACTCAGACTCAGATGACAACTTCATTTCACCAGTAGTTTGAATCTCTAATATGTCTATTATGTGGGAAAAAATCCTTTTTCTGAAAGGCAGCAGAGCAGTCCTTTATATCACAGAAAGCTTACCCTCTCCATTAATTTCTGAAGCTTCAGTGTCTTTTCTTCACGTAACTTTTCTCTCAGCTGTTGAGCTTTCATTTGTTTCTCCTCATGCTTCTTTTTGGATTCTGCAATTGTTCTTTTAATAAAAAAAAAAAAAGAGTAAAAGCAATTAGAAAATATTAACTGACAGTGTAGCAAACATTTGTATGTCATTTCACTAAGACAAAACAAATAGGCCACTGGAGGGCAATTATTTCCTGTAAATGTGAATACTATTCTTTTAGACTTCTTTAGTTAGTGGACAATATATCACGAGCCTACTCATGACGAAATACAGGGAGATTTCTGTAACACTTTACACCCAGAGGAGATTCATGAAGAGTTTCCAGCAGCCATGAGTTTGGTTGCTTGTTTTCCCTGGCTGAGGCAGGCAGGTAACAAGTGCAGCACCTCTTGCGTGAGGGTGACGAGAGTTTCTCGTGCATGTGGATCCCGTGGCCAGGGGGACGCGCAGGCTCTTCCTCCACTCTGTCTCCCCACGAGTTGCTCTGGCGCCACGACTCCCGAGCTGGACAGACAAAAACAAAGGTGGGGATAATTTCAACAGGCTTTTCTACAAGAAGTGCCAATAATAAGGATTAGTTTCTCCAGTTCTCTCTCAGATGGGTTTCTTTGGGCCTAGGTGCAAATACAAACTGAGGCATCTTTAATACCTGTCCTTTTTTAATGCTTAATTATTTTATTACACTTTTATCCAGATGTTAATAAAACTGGATTAAAAACTGTAACATTCTAATAGAGAGATGCAGAAAGAGAACTGAAGAAAAGAGACACAGAGACAGTTTGAACACAAAGTTAATCTCTCCTCAGGAAACAATAGAGAAAATTACCTAACTTGGAATGTGTTGGGCAATCTTCTGAAATCTTAACTGGCCATGAATAAAATGGGTATTTTTTTAAATTTTTGCTGTCATTTCCATGTAAGCACATATATAAAAATTTACCTTCATAATCTGCCAGTACATCATTCCAGTCCATAGACAAACCACAGAAGGATATGCTTCCATTGCCCATATGAGCCTGAAATTTAATATGAACCAGACGATAAAAACATAAACCTTAACTTGCAGGTGCATACACACATTAAACAGTGCCAACTCAGCAATATTCAGCAAGGCTTCCAAACAGAACTGGCCACCCTAAAGGTAGATGCCTTTCCTGTTCTGACAGTAAAAATGAAGACTTTTGCTTTACCTACTCTTCCACAGAAGCAAAGTCGCAGCTCCCCATTTTGCACGCAGAAATAGGCAGCAGGACTGACTGCAAGCTTAGAGGGCTCTGTACCACTCAGCAGCACTGTGCTACTGTGTTTAGTAAGACTAAATATCCCTATACTAATATGTATGGATAATTATTACATGGCACTATTTCACATGTCAACGACAAAACAAGCACTAACAAATTCTATATTCATTCTCCACTGACAACAAAGCTTGGATCAGGGTACAGTAAAATGAATGGGACACTCACAGAGAAGTCACTGTCATTGTCAGTCTCGATATTAATGTCATTGTTTTCTTCTGCCTCAATCTCTCTGGTTAACTGCTCCTCCTCTGCAATAGCACTGGCAATGGCTTCTTCATTTGCCTTCTCCAGCCGATCTGCTAACTCCTCTTTCTTAGCAAGGACTTCTGCCATGGACTGGAGGAAACATGACATCAGAAGAAACACCAAAATCAGTAGCAGGCACAAGAAGTTTTTTTACTGATATATTTTGTGAAGGTAGCTGAAAATATAATCCCCACTAAAAGTGTTAGCAACTATTACCTCATTTAATAATTACAGGAAACACTTAAGAAATTAATTTTTCACATAATTAAAAAACTTATTCTACAAACACTGTCATTAAAAGCACAAAGACAGTTCTCCTGTAATTACTGTTTTAAATATTTACTCTTAGGAACTACACAGGGCATACTCTGAGACATGAGTGCATGCCATGCTGTTACCTCGACAAAAGGAACCACGCTCCAAAGTATTATTTAAAAATGGAAATTATCTGCATGAACTGAACCATATTTAATACAATGGAATCTCAGGCTGTACTTGTTTTCCAATGTGAATGACAAAAAGTGGAGCAAAAATGTAAGCCAGGGTGTGCTGGTTGTCTTTTCCTTCTCTAGTGTCCAGCATTAACCAATCCACTTCCACTCCAGTACCAACCAATGTGCCACAATACACAAACTGGTGTTTAGAGCAATCTGATCTGGAGTAGCAAAATGCTTCCAAGATAACACAAACCTGGCAGCATCCTGAACTGTTAATAACTAAGCATCTGAAACAACGTCAGTGGGTGAGATGCTTGAAATCTGCTCTGAAAGCAAACAGGTACTTGGCTTAGAAATTATCTAGCAGGACTCCAGTTTGCAAAAGTTAAAGGGCAAGTGATTTACAGGAAAACTTCTGCAAATCTGAATTTTAATCTAGTTTCTGACATAACAAAACCAAACCAAAACAAACTCCTAAAACCCCAAAGCAAACAAAGCACGAGAAAGGATAACCAGGATTTTATGTAACATTACTGCAACTCTCCACTCAGAGAATCCCAGTGAAGCAGACACACCCTGAGACCTGCAGAATTCTTTGGACAGGAAAGGACACTCTTTTTGGGAAGCCAGATAAAAACAGAAAAATGACTTTATGTTTTTTTGCTTTAAGAATGGCATTCCTCCAAATTGCTTGTTGTAAAGGAAGACCCAGCAGAGCAGCTCTGCGAGTCTTAAAAGGCAGAGGTCTGACTTGGTTTCTAACAGAATTTTGCCATTCCATGTGTTTCCAGTTTGAACAATGAGCGAAACTGAAGTAAGACTTTAATGAGAGTGACTTAAAATGACTGCTGGTGGAAGGAAACGAAAAATTACCACAAGCATTATTAAAAGAAGTAATGAGAGCACAGATCTATTTATTCCAAATAACACATTTTTTTCTTTCTAGTTTAAGTTCCAAAACTTTACCAGAATTAAATTCTAAAATGGAAAGTACCTGTGCAACAATTTACTTTTCATACAGTAAGTACCTCATAGGTTTTTCTACAGTTTTTACATAATGCTAACAGTAAACACTGTGCGACACAGACCAAGAAAATTAAGGCTTAGATTTATGATTCACTCCCAAATCGCAGGAGATTTCTTAGTAATCGGGCAGCACTCACATTTGAAATGTCTGAGGGATCCATTTCCGTTTCAGATTTAGCTTTTTCTGTTTGATGCCAGCCTGTAGTGTCAGTGCTCTGGGGGGAGGGTTCATTCATCTGCAGAGGTTTTGAACTGCAGTCAGTATTGTTGAGAACTGGAGGCATCTCAGGAGCTGATTCTAAGGAATCCTCTTGCAATGCTGTGCCAGCGCTCCCATTGGCTTCTGAGACTGTGAACTAACAAGAGGCATTTGCAAAATTAACTAAATGGACTTCAAACTGATTTTTAAAGTTGAGTCAAATTTTAAGGAAATATCTGACAACAACAGTGAGTGATGCAAATAACTTCACTTATTTCAGGTGCTCATTACCTTGCAAAAGCTGGCTCTTTCTACCTGAAATCTATGTATGAGATATGCTGAATGCTGACTTTTTGGAAAACATGGAAAAGCTGTCCACAGCATCATAATTTTTATTAGCCTATTTGTGCTGACATCTTACTGCATTTCCATAAATGTAACTGTAATAACAGTTATTTTAAAAGCCTTTTCCAATCTGGTTAGTTAATAAAAGCTCTAACCAACCACCTTTAGAAAGTGCTCTGAAGAAAAATTTGCAAGATTTAAGGTTAAAAAATGGTTCAAAATTATGTACTGACCTGAGTCCTTTCAGTAATGGGACCCTCAGAGTGATGTAAAGGATCCTTCTGTACCAGCTCTGTGCTTTCGGACACAGCACAGCCAATGACTGAATTCTTATTTTCTGCTGGTGGTGAAATTATATTTTCTTTGTCACTGTCACCTCTGGACTTGAGTGATTCTGCAGGTACAGGAGCTTTTGTTGCCAAAGCTGTGGATCGAGATCGAACGGGCCTTCCACGCTGAACTGTTTCCCAGCCCTCTGCATCCTTTCGATCTATGTGAGAAAAACACCCCCATTCTCAGGCAGGAGAATTTATAAATAGCAGCATTAGAAACAACTATTTTATTACAGTATTACACAAGTTGTGGGAGAAAAATATTCTCTTTAAAAATCAATTTTAAAAAATCAATTAAATATTCTTCAGCAAAGCTTTTTACTTCAAGGAATGCTGTTGGTATCACAGACACCAGACAACTTCATTCATGGGACACATTCTGTTATTGCAGAGTGAATCTGCTCAGGCACAAAAAAGTGTGGGAAGTGGCAACATGTACTTAAGTTTGCCGTGCTTTTGCCTTGCTATTTCATGAGATAGTAAAACATAACAAAGCAACCACATTTGCTCTTCTTTGCAGCAACAGTAATGTCAGAGGCCTTTTGTGGAAGTGCAAGTTCAAACACAATCACACGACTTAGCGTGGAAAGCAGAAATGTGGCTTACTATCCTTACTATTCTGCCAGTGCTTTCCTTACTTCTTTTTCTATTTGTTTCACCATGATAACAAAAACACACTAATTGGTGTCAACTTTTAGAAAACTGCTTTCCCTAGATTAAAGGAAATAGCAAAATATTGCTACAATGGGACTGCAAACTGAAAGAAAAAGAGAAAAGCCGTTTTCTTCAATTTACTTTGATTTCTACGCAGTTGTCACATACAACTTTCTGATCAACACTTCTGATACCTGATACTGGTACATACTTGAAAACCATTTAAAGTTACATTTGTCTGCCTGAAGCATCAGGTCATAGGTGAGACCAGATTTCTAGATTTCAAGGTGAATCCCTTCTCCGTATGTAACATTTTTGTGGCCAGCAGTTAATAGCAGGACGTAACTTCCCATGTATCTTGAAACAACTGAAAGTGATTCTTTGAAGCCTGTCAGTACAACTCACAAGTGTCAAAGGTAAGCTCAGGCCTATTTGCTGAACAAAAATCTTTGCAAAAAACTCAAGAACTAACTACGTATATACTGTACATAATTTTGGCAAAAGCTGCTTTTAAGATTGTTCACACAAAAGGAGGAGAAGGGTGTAGGAGATGACTTTTACCTGGAGAAGCAGAGATGCAAAAAATCCCAACACTGTTTTCCAGAGGGTAATAATCTAGACTACAACTTGTATTAAAAAATTGATTCTCTGGGTATTTCTAAGGTTTTTACTAAAAAGGATGCTCATGTAGCTCAGGCATAAAGAGCAGAGCTGGAGCTCAAATGTTAAGGTTTAACATATGAAGTGGATTAAACAGCCTTTAGGTGAACTTGAACTGATGTCCAACAGCAACAGTAACCAGTGAACTGGAAATGAACCAAAACCAGAACTAATGGCACTTTCATCCTTTGCTGCCCTTGGCATCCAGCATTTTACAAACACTGCTCATTTAACTGTTGGGTTCTTTTAGCATCTCAGGATGGAACACAGTAGCCTGGCCCAACAGCTGCTGTAAATCCTGAGTTACCAGGGAACTGACAGGACTGTACTGGAATTTATCTTTGCCAAGCAGTTCATGCAGCAGCTGTTTTTATGTAACTATATAACTGTTAACAAACCTTAATGATACTGGTAATGACAAATGCAAAAAAATAATTTGGCATTTTACTCTTGAGACTGTTTCACTCTAGAAAAATTACTGTGTATTTTAAAGTAAACAAAATTCCCAAACTCTGTGAATGAATATGGCTGATCTCTTCAGATCACTGCTGGTACCAGAGTGTGCAAAAAGCCTTTCTATGTGCCTTCCCCTCACATGCACTTGCACACGTTTCAGTGTGTCCCACTGACCAGAGAAGGGAATAAAACACCAGTCAAAAATAGTGAAAAAAATCCACCCACTACATTTTCCTTTGCCACAGACTTCCCATTTGATCCCTGTAGGCAACTTTGGCCTTCCTTCCATTTCTTCATATAGAAAAAATATTACCTACAGGACCTAGTGATGGGAACATATTGCCCTCTCAGGGACAGTCTTAACTCCAGCAGCTCCCCATGGAACAGGGTTTAATTCCCTAGGAATCATAACCAGATTTACTGCAGAAAGCTCACAGCCTGTGCAGCATCTGGCTCTGCACCCTGTGGGACAAGGACTGCTCAGGCCCCCTGTTTTCCACCCACCCACTTTAGTAAGTGATAGGACCACAAAGACTCTGCTCTATCTGGCTTAGGACAAAATCTGGCCAAGAAATTTCCCTGGCAAGTAACAGACAACAGAGATTGTTCAGAAGAACTGCTAAAATCAACCAAAGAACCACCACTGCTTTACTGCAGTAACTTTTGGGTTGCAATTCATTCTGCTCATCATTTGTAAAACAAGATTGCTGAAACACTTCACTTCTATTTGTTCTGAAAATTGAAATCACCTTTTACATAAAAGCATCTTTTCTACATTAAAAGGATCAGAAGATACCCTTTTGTAGTATCTACTACCTAAACATAATTTTACTAAGATCTAGATAAGACACTAACATCTAAGATATATTAATCATATATATGTATCTTAATAATTGTACTAATATCTTTTATTAATATCTACTAAAGTTTATTCTACCAAAAAAGAATATTCTTGCCTGTCTTGCCTAGTTGTTCTTTGTCTCGTGGCATATTTCTCAGTAGTCTAAAATGACAGAATTAATCAGAATAAAATTATTCAGAGCATAGAAAAACCATAATCACACTTACTAAAGCAAGAATGAATCTTTTCATAAAAGCCATACATGTTCAATTTTTAATTTGCATTTGTTCACTGTCAGATTCATATTTATTACCCAAGACTCAACCAAGCACTTTAATAGCCCAGAAATACTTGCATTTGAAAGAATACTGTTTGGTGACTTCTTTAAACACAAAGCAGTTTTTAATGCATGGATGTATTCAGCCTCCTGACCTACCTGGAGTCAGTTTAACAGTGTGATGCCACCTGACAATTACAGTGCACCACAAGATTCTGTTCATTTTAATTCACCAAGCAGTTTAGGATTCAGTCACTTCCAGGCACATTTTTAACCAAGAGTTTGCAAAGCTAATATGTTTATTGACATTAGATCACATCTAATGAGACAAAGTTAATAGCCAGTAAGGCACCAATCTTCCTCCATATTTTTTCCCTGCATCTGGAATTCTTATAGCCCAGTAGCCATCTCCACAGGCTACGTATCACATGCTGGGTTTGATTACTCCCAGAGCTTTGTAAATGAATAATTCATTTGCCTACCCTGATCATTCTCTAGTTTCATGTGAACTTGGCTGTCCCTGCCTGCTCTTGTGTTACATGGATGTGACAAGCCATCTGTTATCTAAGGGCTCTCCCAGCCACAGGCTCTTAGGAAGTTGCTCCACCTGGAAGAACTGGCCAAGGAGCTCACCAGAAGCACCACAAACAGAAATCCAGGCACCTGTGTGCAAACTCCTGGGGGTTCCACTTCAGGAGATGCATGGCTCTTCTAAAAAATTTACTTGCCCAAACCCCCACATAATTAAACTTCAGCCCCATCTGAGCCCAAACCAGGACAGCTGCCTGAGAGGGCTTGACATCCTGGAAGGTCTCCAGTCCCAGCTACATTACAGAGAACATGGACATGAGCAATTCACACAAGAAATATGATCATGGTAATAACAGTAATAACTGGCAACAGAGAAAAATTTAGTATTTCTGAGAAGTTCACATGTTCTAGATTGCTCTTTGTCCTAAATTCTGTAATAATTCTTTTAATTGTAAGCATCTACTTCCATTTCTAATACACACTCTAAAATAATAACCCATCTCATTTTTTAGCACAGGCACCAGGGAATTCATGACCAGAAACTGCTCAGACAGTAAGAATAGACTACATTTCACTTGTAAAAACACTCAAGCATGAAAGACAGTTTTTTAAAATTCATTAAAATATTGAGGGTAACAGTAAGTTTAATGAGGGAAATGAGATAAGATGATTTAACATCATTTAATTATGCATTCAGAAAAGGAAAGATTAAAGAACTATAAGGAAAAATAATGCATTTTCTTTCTCCCTAAGGGCTTACTTAGTTAAATTTGGAAATTGCATCAACCATGAAACAGATATAGTATCATCCCATTCATCCACATCACAAAACCACTGTGAGACCTAGTGGTAATGCTGTTGGAAATCCCTGGAGAAAAAGTGTCTGGGGAAATCCTGTGGCTATAAGCCTCAGCTGGGCTTTGGGTGGGCAAGGAAGCATTACAGGAGGCAGGGGGAATCCTTCCCCCAAGGCTCACGTGCACCAAACAGCTGGGAGTGCATTAGCTGGGCAAGGGGCAGAGCAGATGACACACGAGCCTCAGAGCTGCTTCAATAATGCATGTGAAGAGTCTCTGTGGCTCCCTTCACATAAACTTCACAGATTTTCTTGTGCTCTCATCAGTGGGGATAATTGGATCTTACCAAAGTGATTCCACCTCCCACACAAAGGACAATCATGCTCCTACAGAGAACTCAATTTGTTAAAAACACAACAATTCAGCCACGAGAAAAATCACTGAAATTCTCCAATGCTGAATGTCAGCAATTAGAGATTCTTAAAAATAAACAAGGTCTAGAGGAATGACTCTTAATTCTTAAAATGAAATGTTTCAAGTCTGGATTGCACCATACATGTGATTTGAAGATTACTGAACACCTGTAGGCCAGTACTACAGGACCTGAGGGGCTACTCTTTGGAGCTCATCAGCTGCAAGTAACATTCAATAAAACACGGCACAACACTGATTCTTCAGCCCTCTAAAAGCCTCTGGAAGTAACATAAGGGTAAAGTCTTTTGTTTTCCTCTTAGCCTCTTAAAATACATTATCCATATTGAAATACACATCACTTTTATTCCCTGTGTAGCTAACAACACTCTCCATGGGCACAAGAACACTTAATAAAGGTACTTTAGCAACAGCTGGGAGCCTGTCACTCTAATATGAGTGATAATAACCAGAAGAAGTTTTCATTTTGAGTAACTTCAACTACTGGCATATCTCAGAAGTGAATCACACATCAATGATAGAGCTGAAAACTCAGCCAAACAGCTCCTGCTCTCTAAGCAGCTCGCTGCAGCTGTACACAGCAAGCTATTCCCTCATGCAAGCAGCAGCCATGGATCCCCCTTCCAACCATCATCCTCGGAGTATGGTGCTGATGGTTCTGCTCCAAACAGAGAAATCCACTCCTGAACTCACTCACGTTACACTGCAAGACCCCTGGACAAGGTGTTTTACTTCCATAATATGCCACAAGTCTGCAAGTCACCATACATGGCTTCTACTGCTCCTAGGTTGAAGATACAACTATCTTAAATTGATACATGCACTTCCTAAAACTTTTATTTATATATATATATAAGCAAAACAAAAAAAATCCCCAGCACTTTCAATTTTCTTTCAGAATAACCATTTCTACATCCTGCTTGATGGTTCTGCAGAAAGTCATCTGAGACCACCCATGAAGAAAATAAATGAAAAAAAAAGCATTTCTGAAGACAATCTCAGGGATCTAATGCAAAGAAACTACATTTATAAACCAAATGGTAGTTTTTTTATGTCTGCAACTAAACCAATCTCTTCTAGAACAAAAGATCCTGAATCAAGCATTCTCCAAGGAGCATCTTTAGAGAAACAATTCATAACTCAATGTGGTAACTCTCGTCTTCCAATAAAAAACATGAATTGTTACTTCAGCACAGTTCGAACAGCATATTCTCCCAGGACACATAAATCTATCTTGAGCTCTTCTCAGATTCCTGGACATGCATTATTCTTCATATTGTTAAGCTATCCCAACTTGCAGTCACTTAGACTGGCAATTTGTGACCAAAGACCTTTTACTTCTTGAGATGATATAAACTGGTATTTTAACAGATCAAATTCTAGTTAGTGAAAATATAGCAGAATGTTACCTGCATATGAAAACACACTTTTGTCTCAAACTTTACTGCAATGTAAGGCTGCATGAATGTTTTATCTCTATACTGAATTTAAACATTGTATTTTGCAAAACTTTAATTTTCCTTAGAACATAGCTCATCACATTCTGAATTCACTTTATACCACAGAGTTTGTGAAAATAACTTAAGCCACTGAAGGGGACTTGCCATTTTTCCGCAGTGACTTCTGTGCCGGAGGTACCAGACAGGCTTGTGCTGCTGCCAGCTCAGGGTTGGCAGCTTTAGTTCCATGGTTGGCTTTTACCTTATCGGCCCAACTTACACCAGAAGGAGCCAGGCGTGTTGCAGAAATTGTCACTGCAGGGTTCCTAAATGAAAGTCACAGCTCTTTTTAGTGTCTGATCAAGCAACAGAACGGTTTGTTAGAAATCTCTATCAGAGTCTGGCAGGGACTATCAGAACAGTGCTATACAGAACTACTTCTCCTTTAGCAAACTCTCCAGGTTGCAGCAATTTACACTGAAAAGTTGTTGTAATTTGCTCAACAAATCTTTGTTTTTAATAAACAAGATGAAATTTAATCTTTGTGTTACTAATTTCTGAAGGCATTAATGTTTTTGGCAACCAAAGCAACACATAATAACAAATCCTACATACTAAGTCCTGAAAAATACCCCTGTCATTTTAAGCGTGGTGTTTGACCATTTAGTACTCCCAACTCCTTTTCATTAAAAGTAATGAACAGAATTTTCCCACTTATCTTCCACATAAGTGATTTTATCACACCCTTCCTGTTATCTCTTCTCCAAATTCTTGTCTTTTTGCATTAATGCTGTTGGATACAATATTATACTGGATTGTCCCTGCTACTAGTTTCTGTACTTTGTCTACTTTTTCTACACTACTTTGGGGAAGATATGAAGATGACTACAGGTATGAATCATTAATTTCTACAGAGGTACACCACTACCTTCTCTTCTATCCCCTATTCCTTTCCTAGTAACTCCCAGCATTCTGCCAAAAATTTCTGTAGCACCAAGTATGTCTCAGCTCTTGATTTCCATCCCATTTTCTCTCTCACACACAAAATATTGTAGCTCTCTGGGGTTGCTTTGCTTTGAGACACACAAGTGGACTAAGACAGAAGACAAAGTCTTCTTTTGTCTAAGACAGAAGAACAAAGTGCGAAGGATAGAAAACTCATCTTGCTGTTCCCTGCCCTAACACACACAGTTGCTCATCACGTCCCTGGGTTTGTGAATAAAACAGCTCCAGCAGCAGTAGCAACATGTAATTACAGCCAAATAAGGTTTAGCTGAAAGACTAATTTGTGCTGAGCTGTTACGTTCTAATAAAAGTAAAAGAGCATTGATTTCTACCAGATTCAAGTGTTTCATGAGAGTGCTTGGGCATGTGTTCTCCCCACCACCAGGCATTTCAGCAGGCACCTCACAGATGTTGTCAGGTAGGTATCAACAGATTCAGCTACACAAGGGCCTACACCAAACACACCTTGGTTTTTCCACCAAACACACTTTGTAGTATTTTTGTAGAAATCTTTGATACGCACAATTTCAGAGAGCTCAATCCTAACAGAGGTGCTGCTCAAACAGTCTAGTATCACATCTCTGCTGAGAACACTGTAACCACTCAGGAAACTGGGCAGTGTGTTCCTAGATCCCAACAAACCTGAAGGAACTACAGCACACACCCTGAGAAAGATTTCAACTGGACATACCCATGCTATCCAGACAGCACCAGACAGTGCTGCTCTAATCTATGCACATTTTTGTTGAACTGCTTTCAGACATTTTCATTCCAACAAGCAGAAGAGGCTTTACTGTAGTATATAACATGCTCTACATTTGAACTAGTATCAGTTTTGCCACTCATCAGAATCATCATAATCTCACTTTACACTCACTCTTTGTGACCTGTATTTACTTCTGCTCACTCAGCTGGCCCTTCACATTGCACATACTGGCGATTTTAAAATGTCAGTTACAGACATTTTGACCTTCATTTTGTAGAGAGAAGAGAGTACTAAACAGATCATGTGAAATACACGAACATGATCAGGTCTTTGTAACGACCAGTAATTAAATACATTAGAAAGTCAGGAAAAAGTAAGTCCTTGATATGATTTTCCTTTACAGATCATGGGCTTTTCTCTTAGGAATGCAAATAATTGCTTATATGATTTAATAAACAACAAAACAATACATTGGTTACTATTCAGAAATAGTGCATTCGTGAACTTCGCTTCAAATTAATCTTTATTTCAGCTTCAATAAACTTCTTAGCTGGTTTCATACCCAAAATTTAAACTCCTTCGAGCGTTTGATGTCACGCTAATCCTATCTGTGGATGGACTTGGGATCACATGGCGTCCTGGAGACATTTTCTTTACTTCCCAAGCCAGTGAAGTAGGTCTGCAAACCCAGGAAAGAAAAGTTTAAAAATACAATTCACAACAACTCTTCCTCTATCACCTTAAAGCAAAACCAGAATCGACAAACACTCTAAGCGTTAACGAATCCTGTTGAATTTAATCATTCATCTTAGCAATTGTTTCTACACCAACTCCAAACCTCGTTAGCCAGACTCATATCAAAAAAATGCCTCTTCTCAAGATCACAATGCTTATTTCAAATTCCAGTATAGAGTAAATCATCAAACCAACCATTTAAAAGGAGAAAATGGGGGAAGGACTGGAAATATCCTCTACTTGTAAGTGACAGTGACAATGCACATAAATGTCCTCACACCCATTTTGTCCAAAAGGAAAATTGGTTCTATTTGCTGAATCTCTGCTAGAAAATGAAGTTTACTGTGAACTTTACTCTCTCTGTAGATTAAAAAAATATAAATCTAATTACCTGCTTTGAGCATCAGCTTTTTCTAGCTTCTCCTGTAGCTGTATCCAATCAATCAATGCTTTGAAGTCCCTTACATAGTTATCAAGCATCATCAGGACTTCCTGAAAAGCAACCATCACATCAATCTATCTATTTAAAAAACAATCCCCCAACCCAATAAAGGAACTGAAAAGAAAAATGACATTTACTGTTTAGCTTTCTCATTAAAAATAAACCCAAGAAAACCCCTGAAAACAAGAAGGCCTAGATAATTAAGATTTTTATGTGAACAATCATTAAAACATTTATCCTAAAAAAAAAAAAAGGGGCACAGTCTTCAAGACCTGTGTCAGTATCAATGTGTAAGGACAAAATGGCAACATTTGCAACAAAATAATTCTTAACACACATAAGGATACCTGTTTCATTATTTATGTCACTTTTTCTGTCAGAGTTATCTTTTAAAATATGCTGGACTTACATCACCAAAAAGGCAAAACCGTATAAAACCTAACAGGTCTGTGGAAGACTAAAAATATCCCAATTAATCTGTTTGTGAAGTAAAAGTAGACAGAACTACACAAAGGCAACAGCATCAGAACCTGGGTGGGATTAAACATACACTGTCAGAAATGATGTGGGCATGCTGGAGATCTACTCAGAATACGCAAAATCTTGATGAAGTAGTTTCAATCTGGAACCACATGTTGGTCTCTAACAAATAAAATTAACTGTTACAAAAGGACATATAAATTAACTTCACATTACATCAGGAAGAAAGCCACAGACAAAATGGCAGAGTCTGAAGAGACTTGTTTCTGGTTAAAACATCCTTAACTTTGAGAAATTATTGACTGTGTCCACTGATACCCAGCTGGCACAAACCTGAGTGCAGCACCTATAGTAAGGTCAGATTACATCCAGAAGCAATGAAAAATTCAGGGTAAGTTGCCTCTACTCAGTTAATGGCACCAGTTTTTCACTGCAAAGCAGAGCAAAAGACAGTAAAATGGAACTCTCAGTTGTGTTCCCTGAGCAAACTACAGTTATCTACTGCCACTGGCAGGGAAGGGAGCAATTCTTTGTATTCCACATATAAACTCAAGAGTCATTGACTGAACGTGACAAAACACACACAGGCGCACGGCACCTCCTCAGCAAAGCTGATTATCACCACCAAAGCACATGAAAGCCTTTCCAAGGGAGAGAGTTGGAGCTCAAGTCAGTCAGAAAGAGCAGCTTTCAGAACTACTCTATCCAAGACAAGAAAAATGTGTACTGTCCTCTGTCATGACAATGTGCTGAAAAGAATCAAAAACCATGAATGAAGCTTGAATTCTGTGAAACTTAAATGAGCTTCACATGCAGAATGGAAAGTACAGACGTCATTTATGGTATAAAGAAAAACACTAATGACAAAATGTTGCTGTTTCATGAGTTCTTTACTATGCCAAAGTCATTCCTGCTGATAATAAGATACATTTTCTGGTCAAAGTAAATAATTATTACTTACAAATTTTGGGAATAATTACAAATGAGAGGGTATTGGGTTTTAAGTGAATAACTACAAATTTTAACAGTAAAACCTTTGACACCAAAACCAGTGAAAACACTATCCTACAGTCCAGATAACTAATGCTCATTTCTGTAACATCACATCCCATACATATTTACTTTCAATTGTCCTTTTAACAGAAAAAGGACCTCTAACACATGCAAACTGCTTTTTCATATAAAATCACATGGCTTAATACTCATTTTGTTTAACTCTAACTTTGAAATTTAGCTTCAGGTTTGACATAAGTATCCATTTAACTACTTTTTATGAAGACACATACAGAGCATATACTGGTTGCTCTAAGGGAAAGGCACCACAAAGTCAGACACCAGGGAAATCAAACAGAATCCCATAGCTGATGCAAAAGTTGCTCTTTGTTTTGAAATATTCCCCAAAAATGCTAACAGAAATCTTTCTTACCAAGCAGTTGGTTTACAGCACCAAAATAATTCTTAAGTAAAGTCTGCTACAAGAAATGAACAAGTCAAGTGTTTCAGCCAGTTCTTTTTTCAGTTCCACTAATAAAATTTCAGCTTTCTAATCCAATTCATGTCCATTTAGGTTAGCCCATACTAAGTTGTGCTGACTGTTACTAACAATGAGAGCATAGAAAGCAAAATTTAATTCTGAATCATTTACTTTTCAAGTCAGCTACTGACATAGTCCTCACCAAAAAAAAAAAAAAAAAAAA
>VYXF01005081.1:910533-922258 GCA_013397295.1 Polioptila caerulea
CCCCCCAACAGTTTCAGTAACTTGCCATGGACTTGCGGAAAGTATGCAATGTATATTTATACTCTTGAGATGCCAAAATTTATTGAATGTATATTTGCCAGCACCCTACTGAAAAGAAGATGAGGTTGGTAAGATCATATGAAACAGCTCTTGTAAGTTTATTTTCTTGAGATTAGTGGCCCATTTACATGTAAAGGAAAATTAAAAGTGAAAGCTCAACAAAACTAAGCCAAAAAAGTCACCAACTACAGCAGTATCCAGTGTCTGGAAAGCAGCAGAAATAGAGGTCCTGAATGCCAAATTGAGACGCCAAGATGCACAGACACTCGGCAGTGTTCAAAACTTAACTGTGGCCACGAGGAATGCAGCGTGTCGACGAGAGCTTTAGTACAGCAATCCCACACTGAGGAGCAAACAAGCACCCTCCTGAAAACTCAGTGCTCACATAATCCCCAGGCCAGACAGAACCCAAACTGCACAATGGTCTCCACCCTCACTCTTCTGAGGGCAAACCCTGACAGGGAGCCCCAGCTCCACCAACGCTCCATCTGCCACTCCAAGAGAAGCAGCACTCACCGTGTTTGTGATGCAGCAGTGTGTGAGGAGAGAACACTGCTTTTAAACTAAACTGGGAAAGTAACATGCCTCTGTTTTAAAGATGCAAATACATCTCTATGGAAGCAGAGCATTTTTTCTTTTTTCAAAAAATAACATCTTCCATATGCTTTATTACCACATTCTGACAGGCTGCCTCAAAACATTAAATGGCTAAAGCTGTACTAATGGCTGAATCGATAAATCAAAGAAAAACAGCAGTTAAAAATATTAAACATGAGGAAAGATTGAGGTATTACTTTATTAAGGTAATAAAGGTTGTAATTCACAGAGTAAAAAAAAACCTGAATAAAAATAGGAGCAGTTTCTTCTATACAATTCTCATTCAAACTTGCTTGCCAGTCCTACCTCTTAGAAAATTTACTCACCTGGACTTTTTTCCAAATCAAGATATACTGACTTGAGCCACTAACACATGAGGTCAAGAAATTTCCTTTAATTAGAAATTGGGAAGAAAGGCAACCCTTGTATAAGCAGCATACTTATAGGAAGAATATCCTATATCATTTTATTGAACAGCACCTTTCCTTAAAATAACTTTATTGCCACTAAGTCATGTATGCAGAGGCTAGGAAGTGCCAAAAGGAAAGGCTGAGGAAGGTAACCTCAATTCTGGCAATTTTAACTTCTGAATACTTGACTTTGAAACTCATATGCTTTAAAAATACAATGTATGCACAGTTTTAGAGAAGTATTAATCAGCCAACAATATATCAGTGATGGCACAGAAAAAGTGTTATGTCATCAATTTTATGTCACAATAAAAAATGAGCAGATACCTGTTTTGCAGTCTTGTGTGTTCCTTGAGTCACTCTTTTTGTTTTTGCACCCGACTGCCATTTCGATTTTCCTGTGGAAGAAGGAACTGTTTTAATCAACAATAATGATTTTAATTAAATAGAGCACTCTAAAATGCACATATCTCATCTCGCAATGTACTGAGAGGGGCACAACTTCTGAGTTAAGAGGTTTGGCAAATTTTATATTGGAAATATATATCCCACTGTTTGGAATGTGGATAATGTCAGAAGACACTGGAAAATGAAAAAAATACAAGAAAGGCAAGACATACAGACTTCATTAAACAAAGGTAAGCTTTGAGCTCTCAGTGCCTCCAAAAATCACATCATTACAATCCACATGTCAAATATAATACTTGTTTTCTTTATAAATTTTAAGAAGTCTGCTTGTGAATGATTGCTCAATCAGCTATTACAGAATCAAAACAAGAAATATATTTCCTAGGAAAACCAAATGTAATGATTTAGTTCTTCTGGAACTGTTCTTCCAAGAAAGATGGGAAAAAACAGAACTTAGGTCAGGGTTTAGTTCACCAAAACTTAGGCAGCCAAAGGAAGAGAGAAAAACATTCACAGAACACAAGTCTCCTTAAGACCTGAAATCCCTCCTCAAATGGACCTATCTTCCTCCACTGCTTTTTAAAACTGACTTTAGCCACTATGCTTCCAAAATCAGTTTAAACTCCCCCAGTCAGAAGGGGTGATTGCAGGTCTCAGCGCTGCAGTGGTGGCAATTAACTGATTTAGAGTTATCTTTGCATAGAAAAATCTGCATTAGCCTAGACCCAACCTAATCAGTTTGCACTTAATCTTTAAAATTTGCTATGGGGTAATGTAAAAAAAAAAAAAAATATTCCTCCAAGTATCTAAACTTGCCCAACACAAAAATCATAGGATCCAATTACCAAAAATGTAAGCAAGCTAAGACCAAACAGTAACTATGGCCAGAGTTTTCTCTAGCACAGATCACATCCAAAGAGAAGTTTCAAGATTATTTAGCTGGATGAAGCCAAGCAAATCAATGCATTAATCCACTATGGCCCTCCTTAGACCACGGAGATCATTCTTGAATTTCACAATTGTCCAGTTGAGTTTTTAGCAGTTCTGAGGCCAAATTCCCAAATGCAGCCCAGCTGTTTTACATTGCTCTGGTTATGTAAAGCAGCTGCAAACCTGTCCTAATCAAGCAGTTGTACAGCTGGTTTGCACAGCTGGTTTGGATCACTGGCTAGTCCAGGCATCAAGGCTTTTAATTTAAAACAAATTAAAAATTATTTGCTTGATAATTCATTTTTAAAATGCTACATTAGCCAAGAAACAGGTATAAACTAATATATTGAACTCAATGTAGCAGCATTCAGGGAAAAAAAAAAAATCATTCTGCTACTGCATGTATAAAATCTTTCTAGTCACTAAAAACTTGAACTGGGGAATAGTTCCATGGCAGACTTCTGATAACAGAAGTATTTCAATCACCCAAGTCTCTCTTCTGATGTGATTTATGTTCTGCAAAGATGAGGTTTTGAAGGCAATGGCATACAGGAGTTGCACAGTGAAAAGGTTTGTCACAAATATGGGTAAACTAAAATTAAAAAGGGGCAGAGGACCACATCAAGTTGCAGACTCTTTAGATTCTATAAAATCCAGAATAACAGTCCATCATCTAAGATCTGTGAAATGTCTGAACAAGTCTCTTCTAAAGATAAAAGAAAGTTTCCAGGCACTTCCTATACAGGGCAGACATTTAGATGCAAACAGCAGGTTTTGCCAACCACATAGTGTGGGGCAAGGACTAACTTTTTCTTAAGGTGTGCGGGCCAGAAAACTTTGCATTTCAGCAGCAACCACATTTTCCAGCTTTCTTATTCCTTTTCTTACAACAACAGCTCCGGTAATTAGAAGATTATTTCTGCTTTTGTCCCTCTGTACTCCCAAGCAGTGGCAGTACTGCTCGATGGCTGCCCAAACGTTCATGGTGACTGGTGTGTAACTGGTGTGTAACTGGAGGATAGCTACACCATGCTGGCAGTGCTAAGAAATGCACAGACTTCAGTGACACCTGAGGGGCACCCCCAAGGAAAGAACAATTGTGACCCAAGAAGACCACCTCCTTTAGCTATTAAGTTGCCCCTGTGAAACACATGAAGTATCAAAGTTTTGCAGCATTACTACAGTCATATTTTACACTGGAAGTCCATTTCCTGCCTGTCTGGGGTTTAAATATGAAGCACACAGGGTTTATGACTTGTGGAGTCTTCCTGTCCAAAAAGCTGAGGTGCCAATACCTGCCAAAACTCCCCACTGATAACCTATTTTCAAAAGCTATCTTTTACCTAACAATCTCAACAAGCATCCCGCTCATTTCTCTCTTTTGGATAGTTTTACTGGCATGGGAAATGTAGGAATTGCCTTTACATTTAGTAGTTAATTGCAGCCTTCATTTCTGTCCTGGCTATGGCAGAGATCAACTGCATGTGTTGCTTCAATGTCTTTGACACTGTTCCTCATTACATCCTCAGCAGAAATGACAATTTTCAACTAAGAAAGCATACTGAAGTTTCTAGTCATATAATGAACCACATCTTCTTACAAGTTTGTAGAGCAGCAGTAGATGCTATTTTTCTAACTGTACAATGCTAAGGAACTGGGGAAATTACTGCCTTCAAGCATGGATATAACCAAAATTCTTCATGTTTTCCCACCTCCAGATTGAATTACAGCAACATATTTTGCATAAAATTATTTTTATAAATTACTGTCAGTGTCTCACCCATAAAGGCCCTGTATTCACCTGCCTGCACTAGACTGGATTCTCATTCATTCCAGTGAAATTTAAAGTTTGAAACTTATGAGCCTTTAAGAACCCCCTTCCCTTTACAGTACATTCTGCCAGTTCCCACCAGACCTGTGCTGCAAGGGCTCACACGCAATGTGTGCAACTAGGACTCTCACAGTTCCTCACATGGCCAAAGAGAGCCAAATTTCATTACTTTGATCACATCCCACAAAACCTATTTTCTGCAGCAAGCTCTTACTAAAACAGTGGAATATGCTGCAGGCTCCTCAAAGTGTGCCAGGTACCTTTAACCAAAAAAACAGGTTTCCTTACCCTGAAATGCTTAATCTGCAAATGAATTCTACATCGTAAGGGCCCAGGTGATTTTAAACAAACAGGAAACAAGAAGGGAACAGTCACAAATACATGATTTTCCAATTTTTCTACACATCTCAATGTTCCAAAGGTATCTTACCATCTATCAACATTTAAATGTCAAGCCTCTTCAATTTCTTAACTGTTGTTAAAATAACACCTATGGGTTTGTAATAAAATGTGCGTGTAGTTGCTTACCTGCATTCAGTGCCTCAAATCTCCTTCTAGGCATGTGAAATAATTAAGGGGGGGAAAAAAAAAAAGGAAAACATTCTGAAACCCTCCCTTGCAATGTGCAATTAGTGACTGGTGGCTGCAGGTTTGGAATGTGAATTTCATTCTGGAGACAGAATACCAGACTAGTGAACTTGTCACCGTCTCAAGAGTCCCCCTAAGACACCAAGTCAGCGTTAGTGTTGATTACTTTATCCAACAGAATCTGCTGCATACTACTGAATTCTATGAAGGAGAATTTTAATTTCAATGGCTGAAAACAGTCACTGTCACTTCTAGACCATCACCACCATGCCTGGGATTTTGTCATGGCATTGATCTGTATTCATAATTAGAATTTCAGAACTGACATAACTGGGGTGCACACTGCTCCAAAACACACAACAGACATATCACCTGCCATTCCAGAAACCTCTTTCCTTTTTAAGGAAATACTGTTTACTGGCAGGAACTATATATTGCAAATGGAATCAGAAGGTTTTGACTTCTCTTTTATCTTTGTATGCTATATAAAATACACAAGTCTTTCAGAGCAAGAGAAAAAAATGGGAAGAATACAAGCACAACGCTTTTAAAGGAAATAGAAAAAGGATAGAAATGGAAAAGGTGGATTCAGCATTTTAAATAATCAACCCTCTATTACACTACCCCTAGTAATTAAAAGTTAGTCACATCTTCACTGTATCTGGAAAACAGATAAATCTCATGATTAAGAGTATATAATTTAAAATGTTAAATCACACACTGGTGCTGCCAAATCAATACCTCTGAACATTACAAGCAGAAGAAGCTGCCCAAAGACAAAATTCTGCTTTGCACAGAAGAGTGGCAGGATTGGCTCAGGCACCCTGAACCTTTGGCCTGATTTACATAACCTTTGAACAAGTTAGAACTGTCCTAATCCATAATATCATCATAGCATCATCCCTCAGGGACACAGCACATATGGAAGGATCAGCATAAAATGAACCAGAGCTCAGTGACAGCGACATAAACACCCTCCATGCCAGACAAGGGTCAAGAGATAAAGGATCTGCCTCTGCCAGGCTTTCACTAACCACAACTTCCTTTTCACAAGGAAATTTTCCATCAGGCAATAATCATCAGATCCTTTGCATTGTGCAAAAAGGTCAGCCTATAATTTAATTTTAAGAAATTTTAACAAGAAAGCGCCACTGACAAAGTTTAACAATTACAATGGAGTTAATATGACCAAAAGAAGGAAATGAATACAGCTACTTGGATTTTAATTACTGTACATAATTACTATTTAATGGAAGATAAAAATTAATTTTTACACTCATTTATCATGGTTTAGCAGAAATTGTTAGAGCAAACATTCATCTACAACTCAAAATCATTTTAAAGAAAAAAAGTCTTAAAGTTTCTAAAATATTACAAGCAAGGTAGTATTAAAAAATAACAGACTCTTCACACAGAAGGTTAATCAAAAAAGTCACTCAAAAATACTGCTAGAAATACACTGCATGTTCCTTTACCACACACACATTCATATCACTACCTTCCCCAGAAGTGTAATTTGGAATCTGGAAATACTTTGGGCCCCAATTCTCTTCTCTTAAAGACAGTTTAAACTTTGCATCAGACATAGGGTGAATTATCTTGCAAGCCACATAACATTTCTTAGAAATATCTTTTCCTCTGGCAGAATCACAGAACAGCTGAGGTTGGAAGGAACCTCTAGAGATCATTTAGCTCAACCTCCAGGCTGCCCAGAGCTATGGCCAGGGAGGTTTTGAGCATCTCCAAGGAAGATGATGCCCATAGTTTTTCAAGGCAACTGGTACCCATGTTGAACCACCTCATAGCATAAAAAAAATTACTTTTAGACACTTTTTAGACACTGTCCAGCACCTAGACAGGGATATGCAGCTACAAAAATATTTGAGTTGAAGTTCTCAAAAACAGCATTCAGACATCTGGAACAGCTTGAGTAGGATAAAAATAAAATTCAATTCCTGGCTCCTTAAGTCATCATACCACAAGAGAGTATCACAACAGTAACAAAACTGTTCTGAGAGGTTGCATTACAGAAAGCTGTCCCCACATATCCCCTTCTTTAGAGAGTCTTCATTGGCATTTACCAAAGCTGAAGTGATTCCAGAAGAAACTTCCAAATTCCTTTGATTTAGAACACAGAGAGCAATTTGTTAGATTGTTCTAACTCATCCCTACAATTCTGAATTCCCCAGTCACAAGAGATCACTTTAGGACAACATCATTGTGTTACACAACTATCTTGATAATATCAGCAGAAGAAAACAGTCTTAGATGTTACTTGCAAACAAATTAAAACTGTTTTTGATCTGTCACTGGAATGTTTTATAAAGTAATCCACCAACTGCAAGGCACATTTAGAAAAAAACTGCTAAATTATACTACGTATGCTAAACAGAACATTTCTAAATAGAGAAATTCTATGTAAGAAAAATATTTCCAGATGAGCAACTCTAGCTGACAGAGGAATGGAAGTGCAAAGATCTGGTGGAAGACTGTTAAACACATACCATCATCTTCCTTGTTTTCCAGTGGGACACTCCATGCAATCAGGTTCCTTGCTGTCCGTCCCTCTTCTGCCACTATTTTCCTCACTTTGTCATGGCTGTTAGAGCGTTGGAAAGAAGCCTGAAAACAAGAAATACATGGATGGGCACACAAGAAAGAGAAATCTTTGGTTTGACTGTTAATTTCATCCATTATGTGGTTATACCATCCACACTGGGTTGCACAGGTGCTGAATTTTCCTCAAATATCTGAAACAGGTGCATGCATCTATTTTCATCCCTATTTTTCTGCACAGAAACAGATTGATTTGTCAGCATGTCATGGGAGTTACTACCCAGCCCTCAATATGGGTACATTTAGACCACATCACTTTCGTTAAATTGCTTGTCTATGCTGCTGGAGTATCACAGCAGACTTCACAAATGTTTTAATTATCTTGTGTCAATTAGAACTGACTATACAAACTAAAGGCTGCACAGGACCAAAAAAAATGAAAAAAATGTGTTGGCTGATTGGTGAGAGCCTGAGGAAAGGCATGATTTGTATGGGAACCATCTGAAACATGTATAAAAGCCCAGCTCTCTAACTGAGAAGACAACAACCTAGAAAATATTTCCTGGCAACTGTGATGAGCTGTTACTATGAGGCTGCAACCACTCAAAGACAGAACAAGAGACACTGGGGCTGCACTTTGTTCCCCTAGTAAACAGAGTTCTTTGCACTTATAAAAAGCACCATCACAAGATATTTGAAAGCAAATACATTAAGAAGTATTTGTATCAAGTGACAGATGTCAATCAGATAAAATCTTGCCTCTTCTATAGTGTAAGTAAGTTAATCCTCAGAAAATAATTTGTGACAAAGCCAAACTATATACAGTGAGGATAAACTTATGCACCATGATGGCACAAAACTGCTGACCATGTTAGCTTTAAACACTGGCAAACTTAATCACAAAGAAGTTAAATAAACCTAAGTATTATTTTAGGCATGAACAGACTGATTTTCTATAGGACTAACCAGGAGGTACATTTTTCCTCTTTTTATTCTTACCATCATATGGCTCAACCACTTCTACATCTTTAGAAAGAAAATACAGGAAAATTACACTAAAAACAAATATAGAGGAGGAGTGGCTAGACTTTATTAAGGCAGCAGGAAACACAACACAAATGAGAAACTCCTTTTACTTCAACGTTAACCTAATAGTTTTTAACTTGGATCCAGATTTTTCAGTTGCCTGTTTGGAAGGCACAGTGTGCCATCTAGTGCTTCACAGACCTGTCCAGAGACACAACCAGGCAACACAGCAGAGCAACAAATAGCACTGCTGTATCTGTGAAGTTTTGGGAAACAGAGCAAATTACACACATTGGCCCAAACCAAATCAAATAAAGCACATAAAAATCCCAGAACCTGTACAGAAATGGTCCTAGTCTATCCTTATTCTATACAACTAATTGCCTATACTTGCCAGGAATTTTTAGTAAGAGTGACCATTTCTGCTGTAGCAAGTTTGGCTTGGTTTCTTAATTTCTTGTATCTTAATGACACGAGTATGAAACTTTGCATTACTCCACAACAAACTAACTTCCTAAATTATTTATTTTTATACAAGCCAGAAAAGCTTAAAAGGAAACAATAAGTATCTCATCATGACATTTCAAGGCATTTTGTATAATGAAACTAGAGCCTAACTTAAAATTCTCATCTCTCTAATTTGGACATCAGTCAAAAGAAACCAACAAACGCTTGAGGGAAGCCCAAACAGGAGCCAGCAATGAGGAATTGCACAAGAAGTGAAAATCGTTGTGCCAGAGGCCAGAGTGGGTGCGAGCAGCCTTTTTATTTGACAAGAGCTCACTGTAGTCCCCTCCCTCACACAAGTGACACAATACTGACACCTGGTTTTTGACTGCTCCCTCAACCTGAATCCCTGCCATTCGCTACTCAGCTATCCAAAGAAGCTACATTCTGTCACTGCTCCGGATACAATCAGCCCTCAGGCAAAAGGAGGCACCAGACACTGCTCAGCCTTAAACAGCAAATGTTTGTTATTTAGTCTGTACTGCTTCTTCTCATGGCTATAAATACTAAAGGACCTTTTATGAGGATTCCTTTTTTAATGCTGTTCATAGACAGAAATACATCGATGTAAACAAACCAACCAGTTTCATCCACTGCATTCCCAAAGAAAATTAATTCAGCTCTAACTTCAGCTCCTTCTACGAATACCACACTGTTAAGTGTAACCAAACATTACGGTCCTACACTACAGCACAGGCTGGATGGAAGCAGCTTGAAATGGGAGTCAGCTGAAAAAGAATGAATGCAAAAAACCCCATATACTAACACAACTAGAAATTACGTAAAACAGAAGAATTGCTCAAATTTATTCTATTGTAAAATTCCTTTTTGAAGGTTCCTCTCTACAGTGTTAATGAATAACATTTATTAAGCTCCTAGAATCAAGACTCTCACAAAGGTACAAATGAACGGATTTATGAATGAACTCCAACATGAGAAATTAGTTTTTCTTGCTGTGCAAAAAATACTCTATCATATAGTGTTATAGTTACTGAATGTCTTACCATCATGTTATAGCCTTCCTCTGCATCAACAGGCTCACTTATTACATTTTTGGACGACCCCATTGAGTTTTCATACCTGTGTCAAAAAAAATGCAATTCATTATTTCACCTTAAACCACTTCTAAAACTACTTTTAGCTTGCTGGCAGCATTTAGGTCATGGACATCAGATCAGATTAACGTAGCAAGGCTGTCAGAAGATAATTTTATTTGTAAAGTGTTTGCATTGCTCCTTAATAAAAATAGCCAAAAGTCCAAGAAGAAAACAACCTGAGACTGACAGTACAGAAAAATGTAATTTTATATGTGGTTAGACAGGAAATAGTACAAATACAACCAAAACTTTCAAACAAATCATTGCATGGACTGCTCTAGAACAGTGATGCAAGTAGAATAATCTTTCCTGTGACACAGAACTGGGCAAGTTGGTTATCAGCTCAAAAATAAAAATGAATCAGAGACGAACTAACAATCAGCATCAGCTAATTAATGAGGAGGTAAAATAAAACTGAAACTTCTGTTCTCATTTAACTCTAAGATGTGAAGGCTCCTGTACAAGTCAGCTCTGACAAAGTGAATACTTTATGTAGCTGGAACACAGAACCATTACCACAAATGAAGAAAACACACAGGAGTAAATATTTATAGGTTTATCAAGAATTTCCAGGAAAAGTGGTAACGATTTTGAAATGAACCCTTGCTTCAAGGTTGATAAATTCTAAACAGCTGCTGATTTGAGTGCAGTCTAATCTGATTCATCTGAAGAACCAAATGTTAAATGGAAATTAAAGACACTTCTAAATTATCCGAAATTAGATAAAAAAACAAGATTAACCTTTAACCAGATCCAAAGTCAGATTTCATTGGCCTTTACCATGAATGACACTGCTTTAGGCAGGCTGTTCACCTGGTCTCATGTTACATAAATGGCTGGATTTTCTAAAAGGATATAGCCCAGCCTGTGTCAACAAGCCCACAGATATCTGTATGCCTTAAGACAACCTACTAAACCCATACAAGCCAAAATGTTCTGCAGATGGATGAAGGAAGTTGAGTTTTTGAAAACGAAGATTGTACTTCTGCATCACTTCAGCCATGAGAACAGACCCAGCACTGAGTCTTCAAACACTGAGACACCTTAGAAAACATTTTTGTACACTAAACTGACTTGATTGTAAAGGAGGGATAATAAAAGCTCATTAAACTGACATATATATCTGAGGAGAAAACATGAGGATCCACATATTATCCCAGTAGTGCAATACATTTGGAAATAATGCAGAAACAGGAATCTCTAGAGAACTGCAGAGGGAAGACGGACCCTGAGTACACTGCGAGACCCTCTGTGCTGCCAGCCGTGATTTTGTCTCTGACAGCAAAAGAAGACTACGGGTTAATGCCAGGAATGACATTAGCAGTTTCTAAGATGCAAATAGTCATACACCATGTGGCATTTTACACGAGTTCACAGTGAATTTCCTCAGCACGGGTGCCTCTTTCCCCCCCCTCACAAACCCCACTGTGGACAGGTGGGCCTGTCCACCCTAAAGGACCGGCAGGTTCACAAGCACCGGGATCCCCCTCAGGCTGAGTCCGAGTCTCCCCACAGGCAGCGCGGCAATGACGGGAGGGGCTGGCTCAGACGGACAGCCCGTTTACGCCTCAGGGCACGGCCTGACCCACACCCACCGCTCCCAGTCGCCTGTAGAAACCAGGCTGTCCCTGGCCCGTCTCGCCGGGCCGTGTGGCGGAGCCGCCCGCCGGGGCAGCGCCCGGAGCTGTGGGGCTGAGGGGGGGTGAGGCCGGCCC
>VYXF01005081.1:922923-1028595 GCA_013397295.1 Polioptila caerulea
TCCAACCTAAATCTCCCCTGGTGCAGTTTGAGTCATTCCCTCTCATCTCTCACCATTGCCTGGGAGAAGAGACCAACTCTTACCTCTTGTCGGTAAGTTGAGGAGAGCGAGACGGTCCCGCCTGAGCCTCCTTTCCTCCAGGCTGAGCCCCTGCAGCTCCCTTGGTTGCTCCTGGTGCTCCAGACGCTTCCCCTGCTCTGTGCCCTCCTCTGGATACACTCCAGCCCCTCCATGTCTTCCTTGTCGTGAGGGGCCCAAATCTGATCGCAGGATTTGAGGTGTGGCCTCAGCAGTGCCCAGCACAGACGGATGCTCACTGTCACTGCTGGCACACCATTGCAGGGACAGCCCAGGTGCCATCAGCCTTTTTGCCCACCTGGGCTCATGTTCAGCTGCCTTCAGCCTGACGTGGCTTCCTGTGCCAGTGTGATCACTGAGGTCATGGCAGTCAGCCCCTCAGCATCCAGCCCTTCCCCACTGCTGGGAGCTGGGAAAAAGGAAACAGTAAATAACAGTGTGCAATGCATGGGGTGTAGGTATAATACAGGCACCTTATCCTGGGGTGGAGTACTGAGGTGTGATTTGGGCTACTGTGTCCAGCCTGCACACTGTACCTGGGGACAGGTGGGGCCTGTGAAGAGGCTAGCGTTCCTCATGCGGTCTGAGGCCTAGGAAGTGTGATTTGTGAGGAAACACAGGACAAGTGGACTCTAGTAAGCCAAAAGAAGACAAAAGGGGATGTAGTAGGAGTGTTCAGGCATGTAAAAGCATGATGTGAATAATCCATTTTCCTCAGTGTGACAGGAACAGCGAGAAGAAAGAGGCCTAAATGATAACCTGGACAGCTCAGATTGTCATCTCTAAAACATTAAAAGTCCTGCAAGGATAGGAATAGACGGCTTGGGAGATCATACCCGCTTCAGTTGGATCTGCAGCAACAACATTTCTCAGAAATGATACATCACTCACTGGTGGTTCAGAGCAGAGAGCTGAGCCATGAAGGTCCCATCCAAGTCCCTCACACTGCCATCCTTTGATAATGCACTTGTTTATTATTTATCAGTGAGAGTTCCCACAGCTGCCTCCTCAGTGTGTGGCTGAGCTGAGTCCTTTTATACTGTGTCACATCAAAACCTGCTGTTCTGGTTTGATGCCAAATCAGACACAGCATCAGAAGAATCTCCTTTTATAACCTATTTCCTCAGATATTTATAACGGCACTAAATGCAAAGAACTAGAAAAACAGGTCAGTAATGTCTGCAGAGTATAAAATACTTTCTGCAAAGTCTTATGAAACAATTAGAACGCTCAAGAAGTCATATTTGAGTACTACTAAAGCAAATGACTCTCACTTTGAAATCCAAACACAGGGTGTTTAAATGTGATGATCTTTATAAATAAATTGCTGCTCAGTTTTTTCCCTTACTTAAATATATGTGCCAAAATCAACAACTTTTGTAATGGAAAAAGGAAGGATAATCTTTGCACACAGGTCTTCAATAAACCATCTCATATGCAGCTTAAAATGTTGGCACATGATAACAATAAAGGGAAGCCTATCTAAATAAGCTAATGCCAATCCATTTATTCTGACTGTGTATAAATGACATGCATTAGAATAAAACAAATTAAGGCTTATTCAAGTTGAGCAGTTCTTTATAAAATTAAAATGTAGAAATGTAAAAAACTTACAGTGAACACCAGATGGATAACTTGACTTGCTAGAAATAGCTGTTCAGGAACTGGTGTTTGTGCTGCTGGACAACTGTTCTCATGCTGACAGTCCAACAAACCCAACTTACACTTGCAGATCTCCCAGAGAAGAAGTTGTGTTGAACATGACCTTCTAAAATTCTTTTTTTTTTTTTTTTTTTTTTTTTTTTTTTTTTTTTGTGGCCAAAAGAATGGCTCCAAATAGGTTTGTGACACACTGCATGTGATTTGGCTTGAGGGAAGAGCAGATTTTCCAGAAAAGTCAGGAAGTTTACCACATAAAAAGTTTTTATAAAGCATGACTTGTATTCTGATTTAAAAATAGCTTCACTGATACTCCCTTTTAACTTACAATAGTGATGCATTTGCTATGCAAATGGTTAAAATAATGGAGGGAACAGAAAAGCCTCTCTCTTTTTCACCCCTGCATTCATACCAGGATGATCTTGAATTTTATTATGCAACTGGTTTAACTGTGTGCTGGGAAGTGTCTGGATTGTATTTTGACATGGAGAAGAATATGATTTCCTCTGCTTTCCCTCTTGCTGAGATCCAGATTTTTTTCCTAATGTATAGGATATAATGAATTTCATAATAATAAATGTGGTCTTGCATGTTATGTAGGCACTGAAATGTCTAATCTAATACACTTGCTAACCCTTGAGATATGCAGCGAAGTTTTTTGCAGTGTTAGTAATGCATCAGACAAAGAAAACAAAGCATCCTGAGTGCTATTTCAGAAACAAATCAAATCTTTATTTCTGTTTTGATTGCTAATAGGATTTGCTTTGTCTACACATGCCTCAAGTAGTAGGACTTAATTCACATTTTATATATGTGATTTATTAAATACTGATGGGAAATTTGACATGTAAGCCAATAAAAGGTATTAGACTTAACTCACTATTAGATTTTTTAATGGAAAGACATTTCTTATACAGGCAGGAAATTGCAATAACACATTTACTGATTTATTGCACTGTGTTACACTTGGATCTTCAAAATGAACTGTCATAGCTCTTCACAGTTAATAGAACTGGAGGTGAACTGGGAACAGTCCATGGCTGTCACCATGGAAGGGACTGGACAGTGCAGCAACTTCCGTTACCTGGGGGCTCTGTCTAAACAATTGTGTTTGTGGAAACACGGGTAGGTTAATCTCACTTCTTTCTGCTTAAAGGAGGAATTTTGAAAATGCCTTTGTATTGAAAGGAGAAATAACAAATCTAACGATGGTCCTACATAAATCTCAACCCAGTAACCATGATTAGTTTGACCGCAGTGGGGTCGGGATCAGAGCAATCCCAATTTCATGTGACAGCTGTTAGGAGTGATATTCCTGGGGAGGCCCCTGCTCATTTACTCGATGTATTTTCAGTTTGTCTGAGTGCTCAATGAGGCTAAATTTATTTTACGGCCTTCTATTATCTGTGTTGAACAGTTATTAGAACTTTTATTGATCCACCTTTTTAATTAATAACTCTTACAAAGCCTCGCTTCCCTTTCTCTTTGCCTCAGAAGGGTTACTTGTGAGTTGCCCCCTTAAGCAAGACTAAGGCTTGTTCCTTTCTGGTATCAACCTTTTGCACACCTTGTTTCCTGATCATCTTCCCCTTGCAGGGTTTGTTGATGGTTGCCTGAAATTCTGGTAATCAGAATCACAGAATATGCCGAGTTGGAGGGGACTCATCAGGATCATCCAGCCCAACTCTGTCCTGTGCAGGGCATCTCTAAGAGTCATTCCTACCATGTCCAAACGCTCCTCGAACTCAGTCAGACTGTGGTAACTCACTTCAGTCTGCCAGGCCTCACTGATGTTTAAAAGTTGGATTATTGTCAGTATATCCTGACGGTATTTGGTGCCTTCCGCTGGCGGACCAGAAAGCCCTGGCGAGAGGCCCGTTCCCNGCCGGGCCGGGCCGGGCTGGGCGGGGCAGGGCCGCTGACGGCGCGTTGCTGTGCCGCAGGAGGAGGCGGAGGAGGACGCGCGGCTCAGTCCGGAGGAGCAGCAGCGGCGGCTGAGGAACATCGTTAAGAAGATCGACGCGGACGCGGACAGTCTGCTCAGCGAGGGTAACGGCGGGGGCCGGGCGGGCCGGGCTGCTCCGGGAGGAAAAACCGCTCTACCCGTGACACAGTCCGTGGCTCTTGTGCTGGGGAGAATCCCCGTGTAAAACATCACGATCCCTTGCACAGTGATTTAGAAACACTGACAGGCTCATACAGAGGCTATCTCAGTGCCTCAGGTTTCTGTTTGACTCGAGAACCGACAGCTGAGAGGGGACCTCACTGATGTGTATAAATACGTAAAGAAGGGTTGCCAAGAGGATGGAGCCAGGCTCTCCTCGGTGATGCCAACTACTTGGACAGGAGGCAATGAACAGAAACTCATGTCCAAGAAATACCACCTGAGTATGAGGAAGAACTTTCTGTGCAGAGATTGCACATTGGCACAGATTGCCCAGAGACACTGTGGAGTCTTACTCACTGCAGGTTCTCAAAAACTTTCTGGATCCAATCCTGTGCCATGTGGTCTGGGATGACCCTGCTTCAGCAGAGAGGTTGGACCATATGACCCACTGTGGTCGCTTCCAACCTGACCCATTCTGTGATGGAAGGAGTGTGGCCAGCAAGATTGTGTGTAGGTCAGAGCAATATCAAATCGAAGGAACCTCCTTTGCACTTGTAACTCCTTTGCTCCTTGCATGTCTGAAGCTACTTGGAATTAAGTGGCTTTCTGTGTTTGTAATCCTGTTATGTGCAAATCAGAGAGGAGGTTTATGATGGAAAGAAAGTACTGCAGCCGTAATACTACATAGGTGTGCTTCAGTACCTGGTGACACCATGTGACATTGAGGAATCATATTTCATTATAATACAGTATCAAATGGCTCTTCCCAGACAGGTTTTTGTCAGTCAGATTTAGGAATTCCATGGTAAACTCAGGCCCTTCCTTTCAGTACATCGTTATGATAGTGTTAATTTAATTTTAAACCTTGTTACGTACAATTTTTTGTTCTGCTGTGATTTTGACAAAAAAGTCTCTCACGTGTGCACACACAAAGCAAGCAGAATCCTTGGTCAAATGCCAGAACAGTAATATTTTATTAAAATTATACTAAACAAGCAGGAAGCTTCCTAGGTGAGAGGACAAAATGTGGTTTTAAAGAAAAGATTGACTGTCTTTTGAATGCCCTTCACTTAATGCCTTTCACACTGAATTTAATCAACTGCACCCCGATTTCAGTGTTCCTGCATGGACTGTGTAGAGGCGAGAGAGTCTGTAGCTTCAGTGGGATGGCTAATCCGTGTCATACACCAAAGGCAGCTCACAGCATGAAGGCTTTAAGGGAAAAAGTCTCTATAGAGTATAGGAATTCCACTCATACTCCATCCTCATGGTATATATATTGCATCTGATTCTCAGTCTAATGAAAACTTACCTTCCTTTCACTTCCCTAAGGTAAAACTCACAGTGTAATGTGTTTTTGCACTAAGAAACTTAGGGTACTGAAACTTTTTGAGCTCAGTTATTCCTCAGTGTATTTCAAAACTCTTGAGAACATCTTCTTTATTAATGGTGCCTCCATATAAAGGCTGACAGTGACAGAAGATGAAATATATTTATGCTGCTTCTCTTATGTTGGAGTATTAAGAATTTCTGATTCATGGCACTGGACATTATGTGGTCACATGGCTGTGCCTCACACTTTAAATGCTGGGAAATAAACCATTAATTAATGGTGCCCATCTTTAAGAAATCATGCTGCAGTTTCTTGTAAGGCAGTGCTGGTTTGTGCACAAGCCTTGCTGGCACACACACCTCTGCATGTTCAATCAATTCACAAAATCTGTTAGCACACTGGTCCCTTTGCTGATACAAATTCAGTACCCAAAATGTATTTTAAAAAATCCCTTGCTGCTTTTCAAGGATATTTAAATAAACCTAATAAAGTTGTATTGATGTCTCTGCCAAGAAGGACAGGATAAGATACTTAAGTATTTAAAAAATGCTGTAAGATTTTTCTATGTCAAAGTAGTGATTTCTATAGGACCTTTTATTAGTCATCATGACTCTTCAGAGCAGGATTTCAGTTGAGCTGATTAAGATGTATAATTTTTGCAATGCAGAGGAAGATGTTTTTCCCTTCCAGGCACCTGAAAATAACTGAGAGATACTGGGAGAAAATGTTCTCCCAATCTTCTCTAAATGAAGTAACTTTAATGTATTTCTGTCAGTTCATTGGTATATTAAGTTTTATTGCTTTAGCTACATTTCTATAAAGACAAGCAGCTAAAAAACCTTTCCAAACTATGTGAGGCTTGATTTCAGCCCCAAGTAAAGGGAAAATAGCTCTAAATAAATAGTTAATATTTTATTTTGGGTAATTAAGGCAATGGTACTAAATTAAGTTTTATTTCAGTATGTGGGTTTTTCAAAAGAAACCCCAGAGGGATGGGAACAATGTTTTTTGGGGTACCAAATTACATTTAGAGTTGTCTGCCTAAACCACACTCAGCATCAGTTTCACAAAGCTCTGGAAAAAAAAGGAATGATGCTAGAGTGTTGATTTCCTTCAGATTTGAAGAGACAAGGCCACATCACCATTAACAACCCCCCTGAAGTCTGTAGCTGTGATCTATTCCATCACTCAGTTACCTTGGAAAAAGCCACAGCATGGAGCAAACAGACTGGTTTGCTTTAAGTAACTTCTTGCTTTATGCTTTCATCTGAATTGCAAAGTATATTCCAGACAGAAGAGATCTGTGGGATCTTCACAATTTTTATGGTGCAGATGATTCTGATTTTCTTTATTTTATTATATTTTTAATGTTTTCCACAGACGAGCTGAGCTCCTGGATACAGCAGTCTTTCAAGCATTATGTTACACAAGAAGCTAAGCAACACTTCAGTGACTATGACAAAGATGGTGATGGATTGGTGTCTTGGAAGGAGTATAACTTGCAAATGTATGATCGTGTAATTGATTTTGATGAGAACACTGTCCTGGAGGATCAAGAAGAAGAATCATTTCGCCAGGTAAAATGTTTCAGCAGCAGCTCCTGTGAGCTGTTGGCCAAAGGCAGCAATATTTGTTTATTGTGACAGAACAAGATGGGTAGAGAAAGCAGAGCAGCTGGCATATGGTTAACACTTTGTGCTATCTGAGATAGGGGAGTAATTAAAGGAAAGTAGTGAAGTATTAAAGCTGCTACCGACAAAATAAAGACACAGTAAAGTGGTACCTCCTGAGTATATTTTGCTGGCTGAGTGGAGCATAAGACTATTGACAGTCTTACAGCAGAGCATGGTCTCCAGCCACCATCTTAAACCCAGGCTGCAATCCACTGGGTGAGGTCTGCAGCCTGACAGGGTGCTGCCCTCAGCAGGGGCCAGCACCACTGGGGCTGGAGCAGAAGGAAGCTCTTTAACCCCTTGCTTGCACTGTTCCACTGTAACTTTTTCAGTTACTGCTCAAGCACTCAGTGTGGGCTGTCAGTATTGCCTGCTGTAACATAGCCTGTCCATTAGAGACCCACAGAGAAAGCAATAGCAATTCAAGCACTTTTAAGCAATGAAAATGCAACTCCCATAGCTAAAAATGGATGTTTAAACACAGAAGTTGCATGTGAGTCATGTCTATGAAAGCAGATGCTTAAGCAGGGAAAGGGGCAGGAGAGGCAGGGAAAAAAGGTTCACCAAGAGCCACCACATAGCAAAACTTGTTTCCTTTCAAGTTCCACATTTATAAGTACATGTAAATGTTTCCCAGAAAGAGAATAACTATGTTTTTAGACTATTCTATCCAGAGGTTTATTTTTTTATGTGAGGATTGCTTTGTCACTTCTAGTAAAGTAGTAGTAGCTAATATAGGATGTTAGCAGAAGTGAAACTAATATAGTGAAAAGAGGACTTTGCACTCTGAAGAAACAAACTGTAAAGCTTGGAACATTACATAACTGAATAATTACATAGCTTTGAAATACCAAAAGGCTTCCAGAGGAACGTCCAGTCAAAACATTGATACCATATTTGAGACATTGCCATCACAGATACATAGAGAGCTATAGATTTATAAACTGGGATACTGTTTACTTATGTTATGACTTGACTGCTTGCTGGGTTTTCCTGCCTGCTGACTTCTCCAAGGTAGATTGTAAATGAGCAGCATTGTATAAGCATCACAGGTCAGCCACCTTCAGCATTTTCTTTATGTTTCCAAATTCGTGGTCCTACTCTGATCAAGATGGAAGAGTAAGATACAGTTTAGAATTGGCCTCAGGTAACCACAGGAAATTACCAGAAGGTGGCGACCTTGTTCATCACTTCCCAAAAAAACACTGGAAAACTTTCTCCCTCAATGGTTCAAGCTTACATTGCAATATTGTACTTTCTGTAATCCTTCTGGATTACCTTCCTTGTTAAATTCCCAGCTAAGGCCAGCTTTTGTCTAAGAGGATATTTAACTATTTTGCAGAATAGTTAAGATCTTACACTTCTTTTGGTACGCTACGCTCTGTGTTCATCAGGTTAGCCTGATTTTGAGAGAAGTGTCAATAGGTAGGATATAAACCAGAAGTACAATTTGAAATGGTTATTTGTAAAGTGTTTATGATCTCTAATTTGCTGGCTACTCCCATACCCTGATCACTCACATTGATAGCACAGCACACCTAAGAATGGGATTCCAAGGTTTTTATAGCTCACATCATGTGCGGTTTGAGCAGCAACCGATTGTCAGTGGTGTGGGTCCACATTTTGTCCAAAGAAATTGTACAAAATGAAACAAGGAAAAAAATAGGAAATATTTGCACATCTGGGAGACAGAAATAGGAAGTGCAAGACATTCAGAAATAAGAACCTGCCTGCTTATATCAGATATTATTTCTTTTTTAAAGGCATGCTAATACATATACTTAAAACCGGTTAGAGAAGTGACTTCTGCTTAAAGTGATCACGTGTAATGGACAGCAGTCCTGTATTAAAGGAATCCGGCCTTAAAATGGCTTCAGAAAAGACATTTTACATGTATGATCTTTCAAGACCTTCTCTGAACTGCAGACAGCCCTTGACATAAATAAGATGTAGATCCAGAAGGTTAAGTGTCCTTAAAATGTAAATTTTGGAATTTGCAATGGCTGCCATTAATTATAATCATTGTACTTCACTTTGTTATTTTGGGAACTGATGACTTTTAGAAGAGGATGCACATATGAAAATGAGAATTCTTGGTCTTTTCATTATCTCTCTTTAGTGTGTTTTAAATGGCTCCTTAAATTGAAAAAGCAGGGGGTTTTGCAATTCTTAGAACAAAACCACCTCAGTTAAAAGTGTTGTTCTTATTGTTCTCAATGAACTGATTTTAGTGAAAATTTAACATCAGTATAATATGAGTAGGTAATGTGAAACAATTAATATCCTAATGAGCTTACAGCCAGCTACTATTATGTTGTTTTTCCTTTCCCGTAAGGGCTCTAACTAAATCTATTTTCTAAGCTTCATTTAAAGGAGAAAAAACGTTTTGAGAAAGCTAATAGAGATGATGTTCCTGCTCTAAACGTGGATGAATATATTGCCTTTGAACATCCCGAAGAAGTGGAGTACATGACGGTAGGATTTAGGGGAGCATCTTTATCAGCCTGTGTGTGTAGATCATTTCAATGTGTGTCCTTAGCCCCACGACCACGGGAAGTGGAGCAGTTATGGATATGGTTTGGACAGCCCAAATTAAAAGTCAGGTAATGTCTTGTGCATCCAGTGCTGGAGGTCAGGAACTGGAGCAGGAGTTCTGCGCTTTTCTTTGAAATCTGTTTCAAGAATTAGAATTGCGTAAGTGTCCCCAGCTTTGGGGACTGGACTGACTTAGCCACCTCTCAGGTCTATTAGGCTGCAAATCCATCAATGAATGAGATTTTAGCTTTTGGTTTTGGCTCTCTGGTGGACAAAAGACCAACCAGTTCTCCTAACAATTTAATTAAGTTGCAAAAATGCAAATTAGCGAATCCACCAGATGAGAAAAGTGATAAGAGATGATGGAGCTTTGTACATATTCATGTTTCTCAGCTGCTTTTGCAGTTTTGAATTGTGTTGAAGAATTCCAGCTCTATGGACACCTTTCAGATTTGGTTTTCATGAAATCTGACATTCTTAAGGACAGATCTGTTTTATTGCACATGAAGCAATTACTGCACTAGTCTGCATAAAACACAAAAAGGGATTTGAAATGAGGAAGTCTTTCATTTAAGGAATACATCATTGCTATAAAATGATTCAGTGCTGTTTCCCTTGATCATGACTTGCTAATTTTGCTTTTTGTATGTATACAAAAGGACTTTGTCATTCAGGAGGCTTTAGAAGAACATGATAAAGATGGTGATGGATTTGTTAGCCTGGAAGAATTCCTTGGTGATTACAGAAGAGACCCAAGTAAGGAAAAAAGGGAAGGGGCATGAAAGAGGGAACTAACAAAAGCATTTGGAATGGGGAGAATTGGATGCACCTTTATTTTCAGCTTTTCACACTTACACCTACAGATTCTGAGTAAGATTTTCTGACTTGGAATAATTCTGTTTTCTGGAACTGGGCATAGTAGTCTCCTTATTTCAGTTTGCCCCATGTGTATTTGGTGGTGGTTTGTGTGTAGCCCATTCCACAGTTTCCTTGCAAGTTGCTTCTTGTTTTTTGGAAAGACTGAAGCAAATTCCTGACCACAAAGGATGCAGCTGAAACAAGGTGCAGCCGTATTTGCCAGCTGAATGCATCTGCAGATCCAGCCAGCAGGAATGTGAGGGTAAACTGCCCTGGCCTTGATCAGCCTGAGCAGGCAGCTGCCAGCCTTGCTTTGGAAGGGCTGAGCTGAGTGTGTTGTGAGAGGGATGGAGGGGAAGTGTGAGGAGTTGTTTTGCTGTTCCAGGTATCAGAAGCCTGATTGCTGCCTTCACTCTTTGGTTGGTTTGGGTTTGTGTTTTTCCAATCTTGCCCTTCCTTAAAATTGATTTGTTCCTTCTTTAAAAAGAGGAAGGACACTTACCTGATGCTTATCAATATTTCTCGATGAATATTTTACACACTATATTTGATTTGCTAAAAGCTAGGGCAAATAATTCTTCCCATTCCAAAAAGCCCAGTAACTTCAGTTTTGTGCAAAGTGTGCTTGGCCCAAAGGAGTGCTAATTCTGAATGGCATCCTAGCTGAGGAGAATTGTGTACGCCACATGAGGGTATGGAGAACCAGGGGAATAATCTGTTTTTCTTCACTCTAATTAGCCACCTGGAATTTCATGTTTTATTGTTTCTTTGTTTGTTAGAGCCAGTAAAAACAACAGATCTGTGATGCAACTACAGAGTTCTTTATCTTTTTCCTGCTCTAACATGAAAGCAAGCTTTTCCAAGCCAGTCTATAAAAAGTTGTTGGAAAGGAGTGAAATTGTTGCAGTAATAGAGAGGATAACAGCTTTATCATTACAACTTGTTAGCGAGACTTGAGAATCAGCTGTGATTGTACAAACTGCTTCAGCTTTTCTCTCCTGCAAACAGTGTTCCTGCAGCAGTCTTTAAAATGACTAACAGGCTGCATGGAGGCTCTGATTTCATAATTAGCTCATGGTTTGGGGCAACAGTGCATGGTGAATTGTGACATAAAGGGAAAATCTCCTTGCAAAATCAAATGTTAGAAAGGAAGGAGAGACTTCACTTTTTCTTTTTTAATAATAGAATTACAATTACAATTTTTAAACTGTTATTTACCTGATTGTGATACCTGCTACTTTTGACTTTCATAAGGCTTAGAAAGCCAGTTCATACTTGTCTGCAGTGTTTATAATTTTGATGAATTACTTCTCAATTCCTTGAAGAGTTAAGGAGAAGTCTAAGATTACTGTAGGCTGTAGGATGCAATATCTGTACATAAAGTATAAAAGAAGTATAAAAGAAGTGTGCAAATAAATACTGACAGTAAATGAAATTGCTTTCCCTACTTTCCTCTGCCCATTAAGGTTTGTTTTTGTTTATTGGCATCACTTTTACATTGTGTTTTATGAGAATAAGTGAATTTGCTTAGGAGAAAAGATGAAAACCTCTGCTTTAAAGTGAAGAGTGGCTTTAAACTTGACTGTTGTGTCTCGCTAGCTGCAAGGGAAGATCCAGAATGGATACTGATTGAGAAGGACCGGTTTGTGAATGACTATGACAAGGATCATGATGGAAAACTCAACCCTCAAGAGCTGCTCTCTTGGATAGTACCCAACAATCAGGGTATTGCACAAGAGGAGGTTTGTGCTTTGACTGCTGGTTAGGTTTTAATTACTGCAGGGGAATTTTGGAGGATCACAACCAAATGAGAGAAGCATTCAGATTGATCATGTCTTAGTAATTGCAAAAGAATATCAGTAGATGTTTGTATATATTTTTAACTTCTTTTCACTTCGACAAGGAATGCAGGTCTTTAACTGCATTAGGCAAATGTGAAGTTCTTATTAATTGTGTAAATGTTTGTAAATTAACAAGTGCTTTTGTACATGTTTAAATAGCTTATCTACTTTGATTCAAGGGTACAGAATTTTAATAAGTAATTTTTTAGTTGCAGGTAAATCTAATGAGATGCACTACCAAAAGAAGCTGCATAATTTTGAAATAAGAAATTGATTGTAATTCTTCTAACTGGATAAATCATCATCATTTGTAGAACTAAAAACTTGTTTTAAGTACAAGAAAATGGAAGTACTCTGTGATTCAAGATGGTGTAAAGCAAACTTTGATGATGCTAATTAAAATGGTTTAATCAGGGGTAGAGCAGCATAATAGCTTTTAAGTGGATTCTCATTTTAGCTTCTTTTTTTGTGTCAGTTTCCAGTCCCTGACTGCAGTAGAGAGGATTTCTGCCTTTCTTCTAGTAACTTCTCAGCTAAATTTTCCATGTCTTTGTTTTACCCTGGCGGATTTTGGTGTTCAGAATGGCAGGAACACCAGGCCTTCCCATGGCCTCATGTTCCTGGGGAAGAGAGGTACCTCCCTGTGTCAGACACAGCCCATGTGCTCCTCTCTGAGCTGCCCTGTGCCCTGCTGGGCTCTGGGGACAGCAGCAGCAGCAGCAGCCCTGGGTGCTGCCATGTGGGACCTTGTCAGACACTGAGCTCTTCTGGGAGTATTTCTGTAAATGGGGATCTGTGAGCCTTTGCATGGCCTTTTCAGCCTGTGATCCATTCTTAGTTCAGAAATAACACTGTTCTGTCATGAACTCTGTGTGCTGCTGAGTCTGTTCATACCTGTGTCGCTTCCTTGGTTTGGGGTTTTATTAGCTCAGCTATCTTTCAAATTTTGGCTTACAGCAAGGCCATGCTGTAGTAATAGCTCAATTCTGCAACTAATAATTTGTTTTATTCGTTTCTCTAATGTGCTAGGTTTTTTTCCTTTGGGTAATATAAAGGCTTAGCAAAGTCACCTGTCCAGAAGAGAAGGTAGCATTGATTGCAGTCGTAAACTGCTGTTAGGAGTCAGAATATCACACTTCCATTTCTGCATTTCAAAATGACTTGAGAAACCCGGTAGCTAAATAACATAAAAATAGAAAAATTACTATCTGTTCCATTTTCAGGAGTTGACATGTGTTGGCCAAGATGTTTGTCATATTAATCTTTCAGCTTTTGCCATGCAAAGTGCTTTTAAAATCCCCTTGGCTGACGTTAGTCCCCGTTATTTTTGGCTCAGTTACATTGAGCCAAACCAATCAGGAAAAGTAGGAACAGAAGGATTCTCTAAAGCACTGTATTTGTAGATGTTCAGCAAATGAAAAAAAAGCCCATATAATACCAGGACTCCTATTTCTCAGAAATAAGAGGTGCAGTAGAGCTGCTGCACAGCCTGTTAGCTTTGAACTATTAAATACAGGTGAATGAGCTACGACAAAAATATTCTACAATTGGTTCTTCATTTTACTGCTAAACTTACCTCCTTTTGTAATATATAAATAAGCAAAAATCAGAATTGCTTTAACTTGGTGCATGTGGTGGTCTGTTTCTTTTACAGGCTCTGCACCTCATTGAAGAGATGGATTTGAATGATGATAAAAAACTTTCTGAAGCAGAAATTCTTAAGAATCAGGATTTGTTTCTTAACAGCGAAGCAACAGATTATGGTAGGCAGCTTCATGATGAACGTTTCTACCATGAAGAACTTTAGATTATTTATTTCATAATCTTTTTTTCTTCTCTTTCTTTCATTCGGAGCTTTTGTTAAAAGCACCCATCAGCTGCATTGCAAGTTTTATGCTGTAATTACAATACACTAATGTTTGTGTAAATAATTTGCATTCAAAATTTAATTGCCCTCCTGCAAACTTCCTGGGCCTCTTCTAGCCTTCAAAATTAATCTGAAATACTTGCTATCAAAATAATGTCGTGTTGGGAAATAAATTACTTAGGGTAGTACTGTATTGTGAAGAGTTGTTCTACTGTACTTGAAGAAAATGAAGAATCTAGATAGTTCTGAAAGAATGCAAAATATAGTAACTGAGACTACTATTTTTCTAATCAATAAGTTAGGGCAGAGTGTGGGGAAGGTGGGGGGATGTTTAGAGTTAGTATTAACTGTGTTTTGTTTAATACCTTTGGAGGAATACTTACGTAAATGCCTCAATTGTTTAGGAGGTTTCTACTTGATTTTGAATGGTTTCTATACTGTGTTTTACTCTACCATAAAACTTGCTATTTTTACATCAATAGACAAGGGGTTTTTTTAATGTACAGTTGTAGAACATTAGCAATACAGTGGTATTTTACTGTGTTGAGACCCTCTTCATTTGCTGGATTAAAACTTAAAATGTTCTATCTTTCTGTGTTTTGTACATTTATTTCTCACCTTGGGTCACCCATAGCAGCTCCTGGAGATGTGAGCAATATGCATAATGTCTGGTGTCAACATTCTTGGCTTTATCAACCAGAGATGTGTCATCTTATCTGGCTGCTAAAGGAGATTCCAAAAAAGCAAGGTGTGCATTTAGCACTTTCTGGACAAGTTTTCAAAAGCAATTATGTTTATTTTTTTTATTTGTGGTATATGGACAGCCAAAGCATCAAGGCATTACATAAATAATATTTGTAGTAATAACCTCTAAAAGTTAACCTCAGCTGAAGGATCCACAAGTGAGTGCTGTCCCATTTTATGATTATTTGAAATAGTCTGAAGGGTTAATGGCACTACAGGTTCAGTGTAGGAAAGTCCAAATATTCACTTCTGTCTCCTGAAACAAATGAACTGAGAAGCCTCACAGAACAGCTTGTGTGGAGTGTGTTAGGTTTTTTAAATTCCTACATAAATAACTCTTGTAATGCCCTCATAATGTTCTCCTTGACTAATGTTTTCCTTCCTCCCAGCTCTGTTGAGTTAAAGCAGCTAGTTCTGCCTTAGTTTTTTTCCCTGGATACCACTTCTTAATTATGCTCAGAACAAATGGAATTCCTTTCAGGGTAAGTGCTGATGTGTCACCAGTAGAAGGCCAGAAATTTTGATTCAGAGCAAAACCATGTACACTATATTTTTAGATGTCATAGTAATAGAAATTCAAAACACTTTTTCAATTTTAATGGTTGGATTTTTTTCTACATGTTATTTTTTTATGTCAGTTGCTTGGGAGTATGAGTACAGCTTTTGCCATAATGGTGATGAGATCTGATTTTTTTTTTTAAAATTAAGTCTGATAAATCCAGTGTGCCCAGGAATATTAAAACAAGCAAAAAATAATATAAACTGACTGGTGATGTTTCTAAATGAGCACATATGCAGAGTATTGGCTAAAATATGCTGAAGGAAGCAAAAGTGTTGCCTCCCATGGTGCTAAACAACACACTACTGCTGAAGAAGGGACATTTGATCCAGAAGCAGACCTGCTGCAGGTGGTATGTTTGGGACACTGATCCAAAGGACCTTTTGAGATGTAGAAACCTCCTCAGCAGCACCAGCATTGCCTGCTTGGCTAATGAATGTGCAGTACTTGCCAATGAGCAGTGATTTGCTTTGAATTAAGGCATGGAGAAAGCCAGTGTATTGATAAAGCATTCAAAAGGTGTCAGAGAAATAGAAAACATCTTTCAGCACGTACCTGAATTTATGACAAGAAGAGAGGGATAAAAACCCAAATAATTTCATTTTCTCTTTCACAAAGTACTTCTACTTTTCTCCAAAGAGCAACCTGATCCTGTTTATGCTCTTCAAGGCCCCAATGACTTTGCACTTTTCCACAGTTACCTTTTTCCTTTTTTTTTGCCTTTGAAACATTTTCAGGGCTAAGGATAGTTTAAACACATACCAAGCACAAAAATAGCCCACATTTCTATGATACAAACAATTTTATTATGTACAAAGTATCACAATGTTAATTCTAGAGGAAATCCATTCATACTTTTTACCATTGTGGCAAAGGCTGATGATCTTTCTCTTGAGTAAAACAGCAGAACAGGGTCCACCTTTCAGTGATGGCCTCTATTAGAAACTGCTATGAAATGCTAGATAAGAGGTAAGGACAGAGCCCGTGCAATTTATATTATGGATTTTACTGAAGCAGAATGCCAGCAGGCATTCTTGCACTGTGAGACTGCTTTTGGAAGGCTGTTCCAGCAGTTCCCTCTAACAGGAGCAGAGGGAGTTGAGTTTCAGAGCTGAGCAGAGGCCCCCTGGAGGGTCTGGGCCATGCTGAAGCAGCCTCCAGCCTCAGCCACGCCGGCCCATAGCAGCTGGAACAAACCAAGCCAGGTGTTCCGAGGCTGCACTTTCTGTTTCCATGGGAACAGAGACTGGCTCCTCACAGAAGGCAAGGTGATTTCAACATTTTTAATGGGTGTGATTTGGGATAATTTGCAAGTCCCTGACATTTCCTGCATGGAGATTCCAAGATCCAATTGTATGGAATTAGAACAGCTCAGCAGCTGAACCATGTCTATTTTAGCCATGGTTTTCCTCTGGCAGTGGTTTCCTTGCTGCTGCTGTCCGCAGGCTCTGCTGCTCAGATAGACCCTGGAGGCTGGGCTGTTGGAGTTTGGGCATGGCTGCACTGCAGCTGTTGTTGTATCTCAGATGTAATGGTTCTAGAGGCTGGGAAGGACCAAACCAGTGCCTTCCAGTCTCCATTGGCATTTCCCAAACCACCATTCCAAGGGACAGCAATATACCCGAGGACTTCTGAAAATTACAACCAGCTCAACATCAGATTATCTGAGTGTTCAGCATTTCTCTATATTCTGCCTTAGTACTTTTCATAGACTCCCTCATCCTCTTGCTATGTAGAATAAAAGGTTTACTGTCTGCTTGATCAGACTCCCCAAAATCAGAAACATTTCGTCTGAAGAATGTCTTGCTTGGCGTCCTGGATGAGCTCAAAAATTTTTGTAGATGCAATTTTCATATTTTGCCTGCTGTCAAATCCAAACCTGCCACCCAAATCCCTGATAAAAAGCTTTGCTCAAAGAAGTATATAGTAAAAAAATTAAATGAAACTTCCATTGTAAATAATGAGAAAATCTGAGAGCTTTTAAAACAATTATTTTTTTAAAATCAGACTCATGCTCACTTTTTGAATGGGTTCAAATGGTACGTTCTGCTGCCAAACAATTTAATTACTGGGGAATAAACCCTCAGGAAGTGTGTTCTTCACCTTATCAAACAGAACACCTGATTTTTAACCTCTCAGAGCAGTGGTGGAAGGAGATGCAGTAGCTGTCAGGAAAGAGTTTCACTTAAGGCTCCTTGTTGACGCTGCTGAATTTCTGAGCGAGCCTGTCAGGTCAGGCCAAAATCCCCTTTTAAGGAGTGAGAAAGGGCAGCTGAAAGGCCCTGCAGGTGTCCAAAGCATCCTGACAAGTCTCAGCCCCTTCCTTGCCCGCTAAAATGCTGCTTCTTGGCTCGAAGGTACTGCCATCACTTTTGCCCAGGGAATTGCAGGATGCTCCGGGGGTTTCAGTAGATGGCATCAGAGCATTCACAGCCTAGCGAGGTTCAGTGACTTGGCTCCCTGTGTCAGCCCCACGGAGTTCCCTCCCAGGCTCAGCCTTTCCACACTTCATGGAAGCCTGGCCACACACATCAAGATATCCTGAGATACAGCATTTCAGAACTGGAGGCCTTAACGTCCTGTTCCTATTTAGAGCAGAGGGGAATAGAGAATTGTGTCCTTCTTCTAAAGCCCTGTAAAGCCTAGCTACCCATACAAGGCACAGCATCCTATGGACATAACCCAGTGCCACCAGGGAGCAGGGACCCAAATCTGCTTCATCAGAGCCAGGGCTGGGACTGACACCAGCTACTCTGACAGCTCATCAAAGCACCGAGCTGCAGACAGTGCTATTCTGGGGAACTCACCCACTGCACAGAGTAAACTGCCTGTGCTGATGGCGTGAGAGAGAGAGCATCCCTGGAGCCACTGGGGAGGTGACTCTGCCACACCAGAGCTCTTGGGTGGGATGGATGCAGGCATAGAGCCCAGCCTGAGGTTCACTCAAATAATTGGCTTTGTGGCTGGACGCCAAACTAAAAATAACAGGAAAGTAGCATATCATTTTAGAGGGCGAAAATGCACTCAGTGCATATTTATGAACCCCAACAGCAGCAAAGATGGTTTCAAAACACAGCTGTAACTTGGAAATAGTAACAGGAAACATGTAGGTTTGGAAAGACTGAGATGAAACACACTAAAAAAGATAATTTTCTTTTTTGCATACAGCTCAATATGACTACCGCCCATGTCCTCAAAATACATTTTTTCAAGGAATTCTCCCTTCTGGGAGAAAGCTTCACCCCTTTCCCCTCAACACTGTCTGCAAGTGAATCCTCACATTTCTCCTTCTCCCACTCTCATGCAATGATGCTTTCTCCTTGCTACACCTCTGGCTCTCCAGACTCTCGTTTGCCCTCTGCTTGCACTTCATTTTCCCTCACAAAGTCCCTGCACATTCTCTATCTTCTTCAGACCATTAGGAAGGAACCTTGCAAATTCTTTACAACACCAATTGCAGATTGTCCATGGAGTGAGTAGGGGGAACTGCAGCCCCCAGCTTCTGCAGAGCTCTCTGAGCAGAGCCCCGAGTCCTGCTGCAGCCCAGGGAAGTTGCAAGACTTCCCCACTCGGGAATGATCTGCCCAGGGGCTGCTGCTGTGGGACAGCAGGAGAGCAGCAACACCCAGAGCAGCATCAGTCGATTGGAGGTCAGTAAGTCCTGATGTGTTCTTGGTGTGGACAGACAGCTTTTGCATAGGCAACTACCACAAGACTATTTTTTCTTTTCTATTTTTTTTCCCTACACCCCAAAAATGTCAATGAGTATTTAAAAACAGGTATTCAAGAATGCTTAAAACATCCTAAGGAGGTAAACAGGGGCAACCTCCTCTGGAAGGCAGGTTCTTTGGAGAGTGTTTCAGGGAAGTTTTAGAAGTGTTACCCTGTGCTCAGGTATTTGCAGCAGTTATAACTGGAGGAGTTGATTTGAGGAGCGGCCTGAAATACCTGGGTGTGGTCTGGGTGCTGCTGCTTCACTGGTCTGTGAGGCTTCACTCAGGTCCTGGTGCTAACAAACTCTTAGCCCTCTTCTTTTTCAAGACTTTGGATTTTACTTCTAAATTTCACATATCTTGCATATTCATATGAACATTTATATGAGGGCATGCAAATCAGGAGTGTTTTCTATATCGACATCCAGGTATCTAAATATGTGCAGACACCTGCAGACTTCTCAGGGTTCTTAATTTAACCTGAGTCCTGAAAAGCCTTTTCAGCTGCAAAATGCAGCTTTGAGCTAAGCTTCCCATGTGCAAAGGCATGGGCCCCTGCCTGCCCCAGAAGGTGCTGCAGAAATGGGGTACCTATGTTTCTTTTGCTTCCTTTTCTTTGCAAGATCACAGCATTAGAGAACAGCTTATCTCTTTGTATTGTTCTGGTTTCCTTTGCACTGTAATTGTTCTCTCTCCTGCAGCTGATCAAATCATATCACTGAACTTAGTGACTTTTTTTTTTCCCCCTCTATTTTTTTCCTGTCCGTTCACACACACCCATGGCAAGGAGCAGCCTGACATCATTTGACATCTCCTTGCTTCCTCATTTCAATATTAACTGTTTACCACAAGAGAAACAGGTTTGAGGTGCGGGTGCTGAGCACTTGCATGTCTCTGTGTGTGAGCAACAGCTCTTTTGCCCTCTGTCCCTCACAGCCGCAGGTCATTTCTCTGAGCTGCCTGGAACAGCCCCATGCTATTGGCACCAGCCTGACTTCAGGAGGGACAGCTCGAGGATTTGGATGTGCTGCACTCTCTGCTTGGGCTGGGGTGCAGTGACAAGGCTCAGAGCCGTGCCTGCTGCCACTTGCACCACACAACGGACCTGCTGAAGGATTCCTACCCCTCCACAGAGCAATAAGAATGACCCAGCTGCAGTTTAAAGATGCTTTTTGGGTAAGTGAGCATTTGCTATATGTTTCCTATATGCAACGTATCTGTATTTTAAAATACAGCTTGGTTCTTAATTAGTTTAAAAGTAATTTCATGCTGTTCTGTGATCTAAATTTAGTTTAGTAAAAATCCAAATTTGTCCCCACACAAAAACTGTGTTTGGTAGTGTAAGTGTTTGATCCTGGGCAGAAGGATGCAGACCCCCTAAGAACAGTGACATTCCCAGTTCCTATGCTAGGGCCAGAAACCACTTTTGAAAGGAGCATGGATTTATCTGTCTCACAGTGCTAAGAACCTGCTTGCAGTGAGTGCCCTCAGCTCTACAAGTGGCTCTCAGCAGGTGAGCTGTTGCTAATTATAGGCTGAATTCCCTCCTGTTTGGTGAAGAGCAGAGCCAGCAGCTGGGAGCAAAATCCTCCAGCTCAGCTCCCTCCAGGCTCCCACCCTGCTGCCAGGAGCATTCCCAAGCATGCAGAGCCCAGGAGCTGTGAGGTAGCACAGGTAGAAAGGACCAACAGTGACACTCCACAGCTAAGCCCAAACACTCACAGCTGACCTAAAGCCTGCAAATACTGAAATGAGGAGATCTGCTCCGTACTTGTTATTTGACTTTTGTTTGAAAATCCTTTTGGTCTCCTGTTTTCAAGTTCTTTCCCTGAAGTTACAAGGTAAAAGGACCTTAGTCATTTCTCTCACTATGGTAATCTGAGGTTCTCTTGCAGTTGGAGAATGAAAGTTCAAAATCAAAATTCTAACTTTGTGAAGTTGAATAAACAGGATTTTACATGGTTGCCTCTTTTCTGGGCAATCATTTATCCAGCATCTAGGACTGCCTTTAAAAATGAAATGAAGCCATTCCTGCCATTGCCTGGCTGTTCTTTCTGCTTTGCTCTCTTTCTCCCCACCCACACTTCAGGGTAAACCCTCTTGGTAGAAAACAGAAGGGCAGAGGCAAAAACACATTTCAGAGAACCACCATCCTCCGGGCACTTCCAGGAAGCCCTCCCCACCCCCACTGCAGTACTAGATTGGAGCAGTTAAAAAGAATAAAAATACAATGAGGAAATACAAAAGGCAGCGTTGATGTTAGGACTAACTGTGCATGACCACACCTACGTGAGATTCTCCTTGTTTGTGCACCCACTGACTGCACAGTGCAGTGCACAGGGTGGGACACAGCTGTGGGCCAGTGCTACCCTGGGAGCTTCAGCCCTTGCATTGCTCAGCTTCCCTGGAAAACAAGCCACCATTTGGTATAGTTACTTTTCAATGCCTTGGACTTTAGGGAGAATAAATCAAGCTATGGGAGTAGTGTGAGGGTGATTAATGCCAGCTGACGATCTGGTCAGGCTGGTTCTTCATGGCTCTTCTTCCCTAAACTTCTCTCCTGTGCTTAGTCACATTACCATGACTCAAATCCTTGCTTAGCTTCGAAGCTAACGCCTTATTTAAAGGAAAGCATCTTTGGATTTTGTGTTTTTTCATTGGAAATGTATTGCCCAGCTTGATTAAGAGGGCAGGCATGTATCTGGTTGCAGGATGGAAGCTTTAGCTATGCAATAAGTCTTTTAAAGTGAAAACTTACAGGATATTGCACAACACAGCACAAGGGTGCAGCTTGCCCCCCAGATTACAAGATCAGCAATTATTTTTGCATTCATAAGGTTCTATGGTGAGAGGAAAATGTATTCATGTGGTTTGCTTCAGCGAGCAATTATCTGCTGTATTTGGTCTGTACATTGGACAGAGACTGCCTTTCTGATTGACACCCAAAAGGTGTTTGCCCCGTGGGGGGTGCCTCAACACAGAGCCCGGATCTCAGATTGCTGCACCCCCTCCCTACCCTTCACCCTGACAAGGTGTCCCTGCTCCACCATCAGGAAACTTTTGGAAAAGCAGGGGTTTCCTCAGGACCTGCCTCAATGTAAAATATGTAAAGAAACCCTAGAAGCAGGAGATCTCCTCCAACTAGCAGAGAAAGAGCACCATTCCAGAGAAAAAACTCAAGCAGCAACTCCTCAAAGTTCTCCAGACTTCGTATGAACAGGGTGTGCTGTCTTCCAGGAAAATGCAAACTGTTCCTCATGACAGGTTTAAGTTCTATCCTCTTTTTTCCAGATGAATGTAGCAGTATAGTACTATACTAAAACCTCCACACTTAGTTCAATTTTATTTTCTTTGTAGCGTGGCCTGAGCAAAAACCTGTGTATTTTTTAATGACAATTACTATTTCTATATGCTCCACACACTCTGGAATGGTTTAAGGTACAGTTGCTCAAAGTTTGCACTAAAATGTGCTTCTTAACAGAAGTTTTCTATCCTCTGGTAATATTTTTTGGAAAATGTTAGTGAGATGAAAATTCAGATCGGGTTTGATAGCCAGTGCAGGGCAGTTGCTGATGGATTAATATTCTGCTGGGCTGCTGTACCAGCCTGACAGATGTTACCTGTCTTCTCTGGCATCATGTGAGACAGGCAGGAAAATTCCTACATAAATAGGGAGTGAGTATGTGGCACTAGCCCAGTTCCACCTTAATGGGGTTATGTTAACAGGCAGAGAAACAGTATTTTTTTTTGGTTACAAAAACCATTTTCCAAGAAAATCTTCCCCCTTAATCACAGAGTGTCTTTCTTAGTCTCATTCTGTGTTCTTGCACGCATTGGTGCTTTTACTTTGCAATTCCTGTAATTGCCTTTTCCTTCTATTTAGTCTCCCTCCAACCTGCTGCTCAAAACTGCAGCTGCAGCCCCTGAAATGCAGCTATTTCTGGCCAAGAGGTAGGAAGGTGCAGGCACCACTTCCTGGCTTTGCCATACCTACCTGGGAACAGGGAATGAGGAAAACTTTCAAAGGAGCTGGTTGGTTTTGAGGCATGCTCCAAAGTGCCCAGAGTTGAGTGGGAACAAACCTGCTCCCTCAGACAGCTTTGAATCAAACTCAAGCAGCAAAGTCAATTTTCAGCCAAGTCTGAAAATGTGTCATGGGCTCCTAAGGTGCTCAGGATTTAAAAATAAATGCCTACATTGGGAAATGCTTGTTCCTTCTCAGCTGTGGGATGAGCTTGGGGCTTGTGGATTCTCACAGCTCACGTTTAAAAGTGTGAGGGAGATGTAGGCCAGCAAATATGAAGCAGGCCTTGAACACGAGCTGGCAGGATTTGCTCCCCTGCCCTGCTGTGGGCTGGTCCTTCCCACATCCCTGCCTGTGGACCCAAGGTTGTGGTCAGACCCTGCAACACTGGGAGCCATGGAAGTGCTCCAGGAACAGGGACTGTTACAAAGATGCTTAAGGTGTCTTGCTTTGACTTCAGGCTATGTTCAACCTCAGGTTCAGTGCAAAGTTGACTTTGTAGGCAAGCCTCCAACACCTACTGTAGCTTTTTCACACAATGGTCTGTTATATATGCCAAAAAAGAGATGTAATTAGCTTCACAAATAATTTAGCTTCTAATGAGACCCTATAGCTGTGGAACAAGAGCTCCATGGTGATAAAAGTCACAGTATAGCTATTTCCTAAACTTACTAGGTAATGTGCTAAAGAAATACAACATCAGTTGTTTTACTCAAAATAGGAAGTTTTTTTATACCAGGAATTACCCTGCTTTCCTGTAGAGGTTGAGCTTCGCAGGGCCTGTTGTTTTGCAGCAGGTCTGTGAGCAGGAAGTGAGACTGGGCAGGTTTGTTGGGAGGAACTGGAGCTGGGGAGACTCCTGCCAGCCTGGCACCCCAAGGCTGGGCTTGGGCAGGCAGGGATGAGGCTGGCAAACCTTCCACCCTGGCATCCCAGTTTTGCAAGCAGGTCCCAGCGAGTTTGATTTGAATGGCATGGCAGTGGTTGTATCTGACCCTAGTGACACAAGGCAGATTAAGATAAATCATCTCCCTGCACAAGAGCACACACGTGGGTTCGCTGGCAGCATCTCCCTGAGCTCCAGAGGCATGGCCATGGTCCTGCATCTCCCTGTGCTCCAGAGGCATGGCCATGGTCCTGCATCTCCCTGAGCTCCAGGGGCAGAGGAACAGCCACAGCACTGATCACATCAAGGCCAAGTCATCACTGCAGGACGTGTGTGGAAATGGGGAATTAGGGGTGAACCAGCTTGAAGAAGCTGACCTGGTTGCCCAGCTGATGTCTGTGTTTGTTGAGAGGTTGACTTCATCTCCACAGAAGAGGCTACTCTACTCTTTTTTTACATGTAGTTTCTTCCTCCATTCCCCCAGCTGCCCTGGGAAGGACGCTTGGCTCACTGAGGCAATGAGAAGCACCTGTGGAGGGTGGGCAATCACAACAGTCATTGAAACCACAGGAAATCACAAGTAGGAAACCTGATCAGTCATTGTGGCTATGGAAACACTGGTCCTTCACTAGTCACTTCTGAGCAGAGCACAACAGTTAAAATGAAGCTCAAATGAAATAACACTAGATGAATGGATGTACAGGGAGTTCATTTTGGGTCAGTGACTGAAATAATTAGACAGTTAAATATACTTTATTATGATTTTCTGATGACCATGTTGCAACTGAGGGGTTTGATTAAAATTGGCTGATCGATGAAGTCACCGTGACATCTTTGTTAATATTTGTACACAGCTGTATCTGGTTTGTTTTGATCCATCCTGTTTTGCAAAAGTTGGTTGGTTTTGCTTGGGCCCAGAGAAGGGGAGGATTCTTATTTCTGCCAATTTTAAGTGTGCCATGAGTCTGTATTTTACATATGGAATAGGTGAGTCATGGACTCTTCGCCCGCATGTACATGGCCATGTCTAACCAACACCACTTAAAGAGTGTTTGTCACACACAGCTTGAAATGGAGCCTCACACAGAGATCAAAGAGGGTCCTCTGCCTTACTAGAGCAGCCCACTGAGGTGCATTTTCTGAGGCAAAGTCACAGAATAGCTGAGGTTGGAAGGGGCCTCTGGCCATCTCCTGCCAGCCCTCGCCCAGCACAGGGCCGGGTGCAGCATTGAGCTCAGAGTGTCTCCACGGATGCAGACTCCACAGCCTCTCTGGGCAAACTGATACCATGTCTCACCACCCCCTCAGCAAAAACCTTCCTGTGCTTGAACAGGACTTCTTGAATTTCCAAGGGTGGCCAGTGGCCATTGCTTCTTGCCCTGTCACTGGATGCCCCTATGAAGCCCTGGCTCCATCTGCCCTGCTCCCTCCCACAGGAATTTAAATACACTGAGCATCTCTTGTGCAGGCTGAGCAGTGCCACCCCTCAGCCTTTCCTCCCACCATAGCTTCTCCAGGGTGAATCTCAGAGTGTCCCTATGAATCTCAGTTCAACAGATTTTTTCCTGGCAGGACTGGGTGATTCGCGGCCCATCCTTTTCCTCCCTCAATGCTGACACTCCTGCAATGCAGCAGAGCTGCCTCTTTCTTCAGTAACTGGCTGGGGTCACTGAACTTGTGCTGCTTCCTAGGCACAAGGGAACATCTGGAGTTTCAATCCAGTAACACTCATTGCAAGCTTATATGGAAAGCAAGTTAGGCTGCTTGGTTATATTTCAGCTCCTTTAGCTCAAGAAGATCTTTTTCAGATTTCACTTTCCTGCCTTGCCACAGCAAGATAGATTCCAGCAGGCAGATGGCACAGATACACTAGTTTCATCTCCAGTTCAATCTAGGTTTTGTAATTAAACAATATGTACAAAGTTCACTGTGTTGTTCAGTAAGAGTTTGGGGATTTGAGGCTGGGATGAGGTGAGGGCTGGGGGAACAGCTCTGCATGGAGTTCACTCAGCCTTGCTCAGGGTGTCAAGGTGAAGGGGAAAACCCCACATTGAAAATACACATCTGGATCACAACAGCTTTTCAGTTCCCCAGAAAATTATTCCCTTACTGTACATGGCATTTAATACTTCTTTAAAGTGGTGGAAAAATGTCACTGAACAAGACTGAGGAATTGAAAAGTTCCATAGCTCCTCATGCAACTTAATCTTTGCTTGAAATGAAAGGCAACAGTCTTGGAAATTAAGTGAAAACGTACCAGCTTGGGCTAGCTCAGAGATACCAATACCCGTGGTTCCATTCAGAGCAAATAAATAAATAAACACAAGCTTTTTTCCTTTAATGTAAGAGCTTTTCGAATCAAGAAGCTATTTTGTGCTGGTGTCAGTTTGTCCAGGTCTAATGTATTCCTAATATGAAAGAAAAATAAAAAATGAAGTGTCAGGACAGAGACAAAAAGGGAAAATAGGTGGTCAGCAGCCCTGAGGTCTGAGTCTCATCGCTTCATGCTCCTTGCAGCAGGTGCTGTAATTACTGAAGGGTTATTAACAAGTCAGGACTGACAAACAGCCCTGGGGCTGCTGCTCGATGGGATGGAGATCCCCAGGAGCACCAGGAGAAGGAAGGGAGGGCCCTGCCATTGAAAGACCCTGGATGCACATTTGGTTAGGATTTGGGTTTCTGACAGAATCTTTTATGTGGAAAAACATGGCTTTACTGGAAGTAGGGGTGCTGTTTTGGAAGATAAAGCTAGGCTTTGATGAAAAAGTTCACACCTGGTGAAGGTTTTCTCTGGAGACAGAGAATTAAGGTGCATTTGCACCTTAAAAGAGGAGGGCACCAGGCTCATAAAATGCCTCTGTAGTTCTGGGAGCTCTGCAGGGGGAAGGCACACTCCGGAACAGGAACTGGAGCTTTCCTTGCCCAAAGCCACTGCCTGCAGCCTGGAGTCCAGGCATGCCTTCCCTCGTGCCACGAGGTTCACCCCCACATAAAACAGCCGGAGAAAGAGGTTGGAATGAAATTCCCCTTCCCTGTCCAGGCAGCAGATGGGGGGTGGTGTGGCAGCTGTGGCAGGAGAGTGTCTGAATCAGATACTAACGGAGTGTAAGAATGTTGCATCACATTGAGTAATCGGATATGTTGAAAATTACTATTTAGGTGGCAAAGATCTCTTGTGAAATGGAATTGGTAACATGTAGCTATTGACATAATCTTTACCAAGAAGTAAAGTGAATCTTTGATTCAGTCCCCTTTACAGCAAGGCTCTGGGAATATTTCCTGAAGTTTTACTCCTCCCCATGTGCCAGGAGACACCAGTAACCAAGAGAGCATGGATTCAGCAGTGGCTTTTATGAAGTGTCTTTTTCAGGACTGACAGCAAATAATTCTAAGCATTTTAAGACACATAGGAGGAGAACAACACATAGTTTTTTTAATAAATTAGTGTACCAACTAAGCAGGTCTGGTTCCAGTGGCTCTGTAAGACCTGGTGGACAGCTGTCTCTGTGCTTGAGCAAGTCAGGGCTGTTCAGGTTCTTTCACTCACCGTGGTCTGGGAATGAGCCCACAGTGCTTGTAGAAGGAGAGGAGCCCTCTTATAACAGAGAAGGAAACTGGAAGCAGATGAACTGAAGAGGATAGAAACAAAAGTAATCTCTGACCATTATTTTGTGTAAAACAGAAGTATCCTCTACTTGTAAGATTCTATTTCTCCTTATTTTTCTTCCAGTTTCTCTTGTGTAGCTAATGTTTCTCAGTAGGAAACTGAAGGAACATCTGATTTCACAATTGACAAGTTTATCTGTCATGTTTCAGAAGGACCATGGCAACAGTGCTGTGCCTTCTGAAAGACAGGTACAAATCCTCACTTCTGGCCTCTCTGTTGGCTCCCAAGGAGAAGCCACTCAATTTATGGATTTAGCTGTTGTCTGAAGTCACATGGAGAAAATACACAGGGATGCTGCCACCTCAAGCCTGTGTCATGTAGCCACATCAAGCTCCCATTTAAAACTGGAAAGGGATTCTGCTGCCTCCTGTCCCATTTCTTACCATCCCCATCACAGAGGTGTTCCAGAAGTTTATTCTATATGGATTTCCTGAATGAATTCCTACTTTTTTGTCAGACTTTTTGTTGTGATGCATATCCATCTGGTGGCTCTTTTCTCCTTCTGCTAGCACAGGAGAACTGGGGTTCTGAACTGCACTCAGAATAATGTTTAATCAAATTATTAAGAAGACAATCTAAAACACAGATGAAAAGCACAAGCAGAGTCCTTCTAGTAGACTGGAACTGAGACTTTCCGAGGCTGTTCCCTGTGTGCCATGAGTCTGCCAACCAGCTAACTACCTACAAAAGTGAGGCAGGCTTTTGTGCAGCCATCACTTTGGAGCTGTGCAAATCAGGGGGTGATTAAAACATGAAGAGAGCCTAACAATATGCTGTGACTGTAAGAATGCCTAATACATAACACATGAGCAGTTTAGGATGCCAGTGAGGAGGGTGAGGACTCAAGAGGCTGAGGAACAAATTCCCCAGTCAGCAGAATTCTAAATCAACCATTTCCTTCTCAGAGAAATCCCACAGGGTCAAGAGCAAAAGACCACTGGGGAGCTACTCTTTTCCTCAGTGTCATTTGCAGTGCTATTGTAGAGTTTGTGAATCTCAATTTCAGTTTTATCTCTGACTATCCTGGCTGCTGCAGGTTTGAAGTCTGGTGAGAATCTTGCTACAGGGGCAGTGGGAGAGACCGTCCAGCAGCCCAGCAATTGGAATGCTGCAGAGGCAGTGCTTTTTCCTTTCTGATTTTGGAAGGTCCCATTCAAGGTTCACCTTTATGCTATTGCCTGGCAATAAATATGATTTGCTCCCCATGAAAGGTACTGCAGGTACAGGTTTAGGTCAGGTTTAGGTAACAGGCTGCAGTAAAACTGCAGACTAAGCCTCCTGTGGAAAATGCCCAAGTCAACTCCTGGAATTATCACCAAAATGTCCCTACCTAAATCCTGAGCAAACATTTATGTTTCTGATTCACAAAGAATGAATTTACAAGAAGTGACAGAAATCTTATACAGCCAACTTCAACCCACCAACCCACCTACTCTTCCTTGCTTTTTCTGCTTATGTGGGGGAAAAAAATCAGTACTTAAAAATAGATTTTTCAAGCTTGTATAAATTCTGTAGTCAATCTTGGAAAGCACAAGCAACCATCACATTCCCATCCATTCCAACTGATTGCAGCCCGTAGGAAAAAGGAACTCTTACACACTATAGCATGAGCAAATGCTTTTAAACCCACTCAGCAGTTGATTGTGACATGAACATGTGTGGAAAAGGACTCATATCACACCAAGCACTGGCCAGGGAGAACATTTTGGTCAGAAGTTTCTGATGTGACACTGCTCTGTTCAGGGCATGGTGGCCTTCCCCCACGTGTGTGCTCAGCTCAGAATGGGGTTGCTGAGCTGCCTTTTCAGCTGCTGGCACATTCCCAGGGCCAGGCAGCAGAAGGCCAGGCTGAAAAGCTAGGGGTGGTTTTGAAGAAGGGCTCTTTCATGGGCCCCCGTGGTGGAGCAGAGCTGGCACAGCAGCTGAGGAACAGGAAGCAGCAGCAAACCAGCTCTTATCACAGCAGGGCCATGGCAGGCACCCCTGACCCCCGAGCTGGCCAGGGCATCTCAGCACACACAAAGCACTGGTGGTGCTCACTGCTGTCCTGTTTATTCCAGGAGAGTGTGGGTGGTGCAGAAAGGCAGCAGTAAACTTCCCAAAACACTCTGTATCAGGAATGTATTTCTAGAAACAGTAGGAAATTTTAAAGTGTACTAGGGGAAAAACCATGAAACATAAAGCAAGTGATTGAATTACAGTGAAAGGCCATGGCATGATAGGAAATACCCAGGCCAATGTACTTGGAGATTCGAAGTCATGTTTGGCTGTTAGGTCTGTTTGCTGCTCATCTACACATGTGAAGCCCTTGGCAGAGCACTTGACAAGGAGACTGGCAGATCAAGGGAAAAAGGTTTGAAACACTCAGGGCCAGTACCCAGTGGTATGAGGCAAGAATGCAATTAATTGATTTAACTCTGTCAGAACAACTTACTTTCAGTCCAGGACTGAGATATCATGTGTGATACTCCTGTGGATAGAAAGGATTTATTTCTGAGAGTTGAAAAAGGTATTGTCAAAATGATGCTTGTTCAAAACTTCACTGTGTGCTGTTCTCTCTAAACTTCCTCCTCACACCAGTGGTTATTTCCTTTTTTACTCTGGAAAAGTGGATTTTCAGTTTTTATTTTACTAAAACTATTATAAGCTTACCTAAACTAAACAAAATATCAGTGCAAAAAAAAGTTTGATTTAGAGAAAAATTCCAAAGATGCCAATTACAGATCCAGTTTCAATTATCTTTCTCTTTGAAAATCCATATTCATCGTTTATTTGGATTAGGTGGCAGCACTTGGCTTTTTCAGTCCAAAACCATGTAAGAGCACTTCTGATACAAGCTTTGGAGAAATATCATTAGGAGCCAAGATGAGGAATGAACTTTTATAACTGAATTCTTTCAAACAAAAGAGAAAGTGTGGGGGAGGGTTAAAAGATTTTTTTAATATTAGCAAATAATACATTTCAAATGATTCCTCAATGAGGGCAGATTAAGCTGAAGGAACCCCTGAGAGCTCTGCTNTGAGGAATGAACTTTTATAACTGAATTCTTTCAAACAAAAGAGAAAGTGTGGGGGAGGGTTAAAGATTTTTTTTTAATATTAGCATAATAAATAATAAATTTCAAATAATTCCTAAATGAGGGCAGATTAAGCTGAAGGAACCCCTGAGAGCTCTGCTGTGGCTGTCAGTGCTCGTGCCAGGCCCGCTGGCAGCCAGGCCCCCCAAAGAGGGGCAGAGCAGGTACCATGTGTGGGTTTTGGTGCTGTGTTTATCACCACAACAGCTCAGCTCTGGGCACTGAGCAATGCACCCAGTGTCTGCTGTGGAGTTTTTCCTTTTTCAGCCCTTTCTCCCCATCAGGGTGGTGCCACTGCCCTGCTGTACCCTGGGGTTACTGTCCCTGTTCCTTACAGAAAGCAGGCAAGCAGGTGCTGCAGCTGGAGATGCTGGGACAAGGCCTTTCCTGCTGAGAGGCAGAGCAGCAGCTCCCAGAGCCCTGCAGCACTCCCAGAGCCCTGCAGCTCCCAGAGCCCTGCAGCTCCCAGAGCCCTGCAGCTCCCAGAGCCCTGCAGCTCCCAGAGCCCTGCAGCTCCCAGAGCCCTGCAGCTCCCAGAGCCCTGCAGCTCCCAGAGCCCTGCAGCTCCCAGAGCCCTGCAGCTCCCAGAGCCCTGCAGCTCCCAGAGCCCTGCAGCTCCCAGAGCCCTGCAGCTCCCAGAGCCCTGCAGCTCCCAGAGCCCTGCAGCTCCCAGAGCCCTGCAGCTCCCAGAGCCCTGCAGCTCGCCCGGGTGGAGCTCTGGCACTCCCCAAACAGGACACACGGCTTCAGCAGCAGAGGCTGCCCTGGGGGAGAAGCTCAGGTGCTGCCAAGCCAGCTAATCCTGCAGGGAGAGGTCTGAGTTGTGGTATGTAAACTACCTCTAAACAAAGTCCTGGACGGGCAAGCCAGGTGCCAGCATGGTTAGAAATGCTCCAGGGGAAGCAGCCACCACAGAAAAACCCAGAGTTGCCATGGCAATGACCTGATGAGCTCACATCACTGTGACCTTCACTAGCTGGATGTGCAGGGTGCACCATGGAGTGAGTGCTTTGTGCATGAGTTTGGGTGGTTTTGCTTCAGTCCAGTCCACTGGAAAAGCTATTTACTGAAAGCTGCTTCAGTATCGAGCACAGCATTTTAATATTTCTTCTTTGATATTATTGCATTAGTAGCCTTGTCACTTCAAAATGTAAACTCTTGGACTTTAAAAAGCCTCACAGTTCCCTCTGGGCACCCAGCAGCATGAGAAGGAACTGAATATGTTCTGGAATAAGGCTGATTGTCAGTGAGTTGTTAAAGACACAAGGTTACTCAGCTTGGTGCTACCAGAAGGTAAGAAGAAATTATGTCACCTCTCAGCAATCCTGGTGCTTTCTACACTCTGGGCAGGGAACTGACACTCCCAGTCTTCCCTTGCAGCCTTCATTACCAAATCCAGATCCTCAGAGCCTCTTTCTGATGGCTGCAGGAACCAGCTCAGAGCCAGCCCTGAATAATCTCTCCCGCAATTAACTCCTGACATTGGCCTGGATGGTTCCCCATGGAGAAACCCATACCAGGAGGGACAGGGCACAGTCCCAAGGCACAGATCTGACAGGAAAGTGCTGATGGGAGGGAGCAGCATTGTCAATTCTCAGAGGGAAAAAGAAATGGAAAGAAGAACGGGTATCCCAGTGTGCTCACTGTGGCCACCTCTGCTTGCAGGCTTCCATACCTCCTTTCAAGTGTTCTAGGAAAAGCTGTTCTGCTTAAACTAGGGCATAGAAGTTGTGGGTTTCAGTCATATACTCCCCTCCACGTTTCTTTTGCCTCTGAAGGAACAGTGCCACTCATTGCACTGGAAGGAAGCAACTTTTGTCACTGGGCAGAGGAGAGGAAACGCTGCCCCTCCTTTACCTGCAATTTTCAAGAAGAAAACAAGAAGAAAATCCCCAGATAGAGACCAGAGCACCCGTGCAGAGTTAGGGGGTGAATTTCAGGACAACACAACTCTGCTCACAACACTGAAATCCCTGTCAAGCCCTTTCTTGTTGGTGATTATAGGTCTGTTGGACAACAAGGAGTAACTAATCTTTTTTAGTAACAAGGATTAAATCCTCTTTTACAGCCACACACGCTTTGACTAAGCAGAATCTCTTTCTTGGCGATGAGAGAAATTACTGGTGGTGAGTCAAATCGCCCTCTTCCAAGCAACTAGATTTTAGTATAAGCAAATGATGTTTTACACATTTAATGACTATATTTATTATCTAATTAAAAGATTTTTTCTAATTTCTAAAAAAATTAAAATAGTTCTTTGACTATTCATTAGGTTTTAGAATCACCACAAAATCCTTTCTGAGAAGTATCAAGCACTGACTGAGTACTGCAGCTTAACAGCTTTTGTAAAACCACTCAATGTGGGTGCTAATTATAACACAAAATCGTAAATGGAAAATGGAATAGAGGCAAGACAGCTTAGCAAGGCTAGACGGTTGTTTAATGAGATCCAATCTTGCTGTCTGGTTGTCTTGACAAAAAAAATGTGGGGTCAGTGATGGTGCTACACAGGAAATCCTTAAGACACTAGATGAAAACAAAATGGGACTGAACAGAAAAAGCAGGGGAAGAACTCTGAAGTGGGCAAAGAGACTGATCTGGGGAAGGTGCTGGATCCTGCCGTAAGACATGAAGAATGGACTGGAAATAGCTGTGCTTGAAACAAACAGGCAGAATGAAATATTGTACAGGAGGTATCCGATAACCTTTGAGCCTGGGGTAACAGAAAACAGATAAAAATCTAAGTTTCAAAGTACAAAATGGGAGTAAGACATCAGTAGTGAAAAAATCCAATATACTCTGTGGCCTTGTTGAATAAAATGGCAGAGAAGGAGAGAATTGCAGGTCTATCTGTAGATCATAGCTCATTTAAGTGCCACTGCTATGATGTGATAGTGGAAGAAGGCAAATACAGTCCTCTGATGCACAAAAAGTGTTTCTTAGAGAGCTGACATTAATGCCATGGTACAAAGCATCACTTAAAACATCATCCTTGTCCAATAGGGATTTATTCACCCTTCAACAGGTGCTATAACAACACGTGGGAATCAATGGGATGAAAAAGCAAAATGTCAGGAAAGGGCAAAGAGGTTTGTTTGGAAATGAGGGGAGGTTGAGAGTTGTGCAACACATGAAAGGAGAAATAGAACTGTTGAAATGAAAGGGAAACATTTGTGCAAGTAAGCTGAGGCCTGAGTGATTCATGGCTCTGTTGTGGTTGGAAATTAAGAAGCAGTGCTGCAGGATGAGTGACCAGAGCAGCTCACACTTGTCTCACCCTGGCTGTGGTGTTTCCTTTCTCTCCCTCTGCACCCCAGGCAGGTGGCACGTGCTGTTCAGAGCACAGCCAGGGCTGCTGGTTTGGATTTCTGACCCTAGTGTTTCTGAAACAGGGCCTCCACATTCTTCAGGAACACAGAGGAGGACAAGAAAGCAGATTTTGAGATGAATGTCCCCCAAAATGAAGATAGATTAAATGAGTGTCCGTGGTAGGAATCCTTGTTAGGAGCCAAATCTCTCTGCAAGGGCCAGCCAGAGGAACAAACCCCAGAGGAACCTGGCAGGCAGTGATGCTTCCAGGGGCCTGATGAAACTGCCCGATGGACCCAGCCCATCAGGCTGCCCCCCAGCACACTGCTATGTTTATGTGTGTGGTTTAGGGCTGATAATAATTTGGGATTGCATTCTCTGTTTAGGGAATTTAATAAGTGTTCTCTCAGACATAATGAATTTGTCATCCTTTCAGTGCAAAAACTGTGCAGGTTTAAAAGAGGTGGAAAAAGACATTAAGTGAGTTTAGCATTTGCTGAACAAAGAGAGATGTTGAACAGAAGGGCAGACTAACTTCACAGTGAGCTTATTGCTCTGCCTTTGTTGCCTGTGGCAGTGGCTGACTGCTGGGGTGATACCAACCCACAGGATATTTTCACTTACCTCATGGGCAGCATTTCTGGGACAGGAAAGCTGAGTACACAGCTATGGGATATATATAGCTGATTGCATCTGAAAATATACAATTAAAATGCTGGGGGTGTGAGTTGGTTGTGGAGCATCTGCCCAGAGTTTCTGCCCAGAGTTTCTGCCAGGCAGAGGGAGCCATTTATAGTAATGTTTTTACAGCAGTGATGCCTTCTACTATTGGAATGTCCTCAAAAAAAAGAGACAGAGGGGAAGTGCTAAGTCCATTGCCAGGATATTATCAAGAACCTTTCCTACTTTTCTCTCTGAATGGCAGAACTTGCTGCTTCTCATTTATTTCACAGCAGGATCCCTCCCTGTGATGTGTGTGTAAATTGTCCTTGGAAACATTAGGAAAACTGATGTTTTGGGCTTGAGATCCTGTTTCTTCAGGGGTGATGGCATTTACAATGAACTGTAGCACTGGAAATGTTACTACAGCCTGTAGGTTTACAGGGATTGTCTGCAGAAACTTATCCTAGCTCTTGAAGAACCAAAAAAACCCCCAAAACTGTTCCTAGATCTGCAAATCTCCACAGAAGCCCCAAGGCCTGTGTGAGCAGCCCCTGCCATCAACCACCATCATTCATCCCCAGAGCTCCCCTGCTCCTCTCCAGTCCCAGCAGCAAGGAAGCAAAGGCACAAGCTCAAGGGCCCAGCAGTTGCTTGCCAGAGGATCTTTTCCAAGTACCAAAACCTAAACAGCTGTCTTCTTCACAGTGGTGGTGGAAAGCAATAAAGTAACCCATTTATTAAATGGTAACTGCTTAGGGGACAGTGGATGGATGTATAAACTGCATTCAGTTCATATATAAGGGCTTGTATTGTAGATCAAATGCTTGAGGGAAGGAACACACTCATTCTCTTTATGGTTTCACAGCCTGTGATTTTACCATAATGCTGTAACATAAAGCTCAGAAAACATTCACCACTGCATTTTCAATAAGGTTATCACTATGTGCTGGTTAACTCAGGCTCCCCATGGAAAAATGGCTTGTCCTGATCCTGCTGTGAGGCAGTGGGAGGACCAGAACACAGAAATCCTGTCTCCCTGTGCTATGAACCTTCCCATTAAAACACTCCATTGCTGACCAGGTGGCACAATCACTGCCCCACAGGTCCTGAGCTGACTCTGACCTTTCTTTTTAGAAATATGGTAAGAGGAATTAAGAAATAAGAGTTAGAATCAAGGTAAGAGGAAGTGATGTGCTTAACAGCTATTACTTTTTCTTTCTGTCTTCAGTGCAAAGAGTTCACCTTCCACACCGGCTACGAGGTGCTGGTACAGCGGCTACTGGAGGGGAAGAAGATGTGCAAAGATGTGGAGGATTTGCTCAAGCAGAGGTATGAAAATCAGAGTGAAAGAAGTGTGAACAGCCTCCTTTTTTGTCTCATTTGGCATCTGGAAGGGTGCAGGCTGTTTCTCAGTTTGATAATGTTATGAGCTTCCATAGAAAACCTGAGTAATTTGAATCCCAGCATTGTGATGTGAAGGTAGATAAACAGAAATCTCAAAGACTTGAGAAGGGAAGAGAAGGTTAAAAGAGTCAGAAACCCAGAGCTCCACTAAAGCACCTCATTATGGGTCCAGAATCACATAGCAGCACCTACATCCACAGGTAGCATTTCTAAGTTTCCCTTTTTGCAGGGCAAAAATGACTTGCACATTTTTGTTTCTCTTTGAACATGCTGTTGCCACAGGCACTCTTTCCGTTTCCTGCCAGTACCAAAAATGAGACTTTTTCAAACACAAAGCTACATAAAATGGTACCTAAAACCTTACCCAGACACACAAACCAGCCCCTGCTGTTCACCAACCTCAGCAGGCTTTGAGTGACGATGCTGTAGTTTGTGTTCCTGAGTATGTGCTTCTTGGTGCTTCTCAACAGCAACTATGGACAGCTGACAATTTTGTGAGTGAGAAAATATGTATCACACTGCTGCTCTGGCTCCTTTGCCATTCCTTTTTGTAATTGTGACTTTGAAAAGCAGCTCTGAAATTTGGCTCTGTTTTTAAGTGGCTTCAGCAATTTCAGCATGTAGCATGAAGCACACACATGCTCAGACTTGACATGTAGGAACAACCACATAAATACAGATTATATATCCAGCAGGTAATCCCAGAGCAGCTCATCTCAGCACTGTCACCTTAGGAATATTGCTCTGCCTTCCTGCTTTTTCTTCCTATACTGTCCCCATCTAGCTTTTTGGGTTTAGGGTGGTTTTCTGAAGGCTGATTTTAAAGCCCTGGGAATTTCAAGGGGATATGAGTCAGACTCAAAGGTGGCTGTTTCACAGTGTGTGAAGTCTCCATCAAAACCTGAAGCTATTTAAGTTGCTTTTGTTGACCACCAGTGGAAGCCTGTTATACTGGCACACATCACACAGTCCTGAAGTCACATCTGCCTGATGGCAGCTCAGCTGCAACAGTTTAAAATAGCTCCTTTGTGCCTCATAACTCACAGAGATCAGAACTGCACTGCAGGCCTCGGGTGCTTCAATTCTGCATCGGATGCTGCACACGCCTGTGTTCCTTCCAAAACATTGCAGAGGCTTCCGAAAGCTGCAGGATGAGCTTTTTGCTAGTTTATGGTGGAGCCACAAAGTTCTTTCCGTAAAGAAGAAAATCTACATGTCCAGTCATTTTGCAAATGTTTCCCTGAGGTTTTTCACACTCCCAAGACAGTGCAGAGAGCGTGTGTACGTGTGTGTGCCTGTGTGTGTACGTGCCTGCTGGTGGGAAGGAAAAGGAGATGAGAAGTGGGCATGGAGTCAAAGATGTGATTTCCAGTTTATTGCTGGCAGATGTTTGTTTCAGCTCGCTCTCACGTCATTCATAGGAATGACCCAGCAGAAGATCAAAGGATGGGACGAATCTCTCTTTCTAGAGGCTGCCCATAGCATGTGGCTCACGTTGGAATTTCAACAAGGACTCCTGCAGTCCTGAAACCAGCTGCCCTGGCCCTGGCCACGCTGACACTCAATCAGTTTTCCAACCACAAATCCCCCTAACTGGCCCAGAGGAGGGCCTAAGAGGTTTGGGAGTGAGAAAGAATTGTATCCCGGAACAAAGCCCAGGGTTAAAACATAAAGTGTGTTCCCTCTCTGGATGGCTTCAGGGGAAACTAGAAGCTGTGCCCAGGAGTACTGGAAAGTGGGAAAAGCAGCACAAAGATGTGAAGAAATGGTATCAGCCTCCTGTCAAATTCCTCTGACCCTGGGCTAATCCAGTCACATCCATGCTGAGGTTTCAGGAGCTGGGATTGGCTTAAAAGCTGGCCATGCTTTTTTCCCATGATATACTTGGGTACTGAGCAAGCAAAGTAGGTCTGCAGCACTGGAGTAATTCTCATTGCTGCACAGGTGCTGGCACTAAGCAAAGTCTCTGACACTGAAGTGTTTCTTGTTACTGAAATCAGAAGAAAATTAATTTATTCTTCTTCTGCAGCATTATGTGTCTGGAGTGTTATTTCCATTGATGAGATTTCATTCATCTAACTTGAAAAAGAAGTGGTGCCTCTGTGTGGCCTGTCACCGTATTTTGCCCCCTGTTCCTCTAGCAGGAATGCCAAGCAGTGCTGTAGGAACACCCCACTAAAACACAGCAGTTCGAGTGCAGGAGGGCAGCACTTGCAGCATTCCACCCACGGGAGCCATGGGCAGAGGCCAGGGACACCCTGCTCCTCCTGCAGGGCCAGCACTGCTCCTCCTGCAGCCTGGCTGATCTCCTTGGGCTGGGGAGAGCCCTGGATGACCCTGCCTCAGGTCCCAGGAGATGGTGGATTTACACCTGAGCACCTTGGCCACAAGGCAAGGTGTTCCCAGAGTCCAGGGGACTGGGAAGGGTGGGACATTCTCAAGGACCCATCCCAACAGCTGCCATGGGGCAAAACTGCAAGAACAGCCTTCAAACTGCTGGAACTCAGCAAAGATGTACAAAGCACCTCCTGGCCAAGTGGGAAGAGTGATGTGACTAAAACCCAGCAGGGTTGTAGGGCCTTGTACCCACATCAAATTCAGTTTTTGAACAAAGAGAATGTTTCTCTAAAGTGCCGAATTTCAGGCCAAAACAGTTTGAAATGCTTTGAAACTGCTTTTGAGAACTGGATTTACCCTAAACAAAATCATCCCTCCCCCCAGGTGCTATTTGTTCATTATTTATTACTGACCATTCAATTAGCATTAGCAGCTACTCAAAGACTGACAACTTGGTTCCACCCTGGTCTTGCACCCAGGAGAAAGGAAGTGACACATTTAGTACAAATATTTTTTTTAAAGAGAATAGAAGTTTCCTTCAGTGTTGGGGGAAGGGAAAACAGCAAAGGAATATTTGTATTTCTTTATTAACCATAGAAACAGAACTACTTTCCTGAGTCACCAGTTACAGTTCCCCATTAGGTGAGATTCCGCAAATTGTCCCTTCCACAAAGCTGCCCCAGCCTCACCACACAACCACCAGGGCTCCTTCCCCCTTGGCCTCCAGGGCAGCTCTTCCAGCAGTACCTCATCTTTCTTATGGATAGAAATATTCCTGCTACTCCTGGCTTCCATTTATAATCAATGTCTCTTGAATGGATCCTTTGGAACCTGCTCTTCACTCCCCTCACAGCCAGTGTTTTCATGGATTGAATCACCCGTCATTTTTAGGTTCCTTTTGCTCTGCTCTGAACACCTTCATCTCATCTTAGTTCACCTCCTTCTTCCCATGAATCCGTGTTTTGGGGCCAGAGCTGTACATAGCATTCCACAGTAATCAAAGCCATGAAGATGGGCGTCTTTTTTATCTCCTTTCTTCCAGAAATAACTAACCCAAAATATTTCAGAGGTTAACTAAGGATTGAGGAAATAGAGCACTAGGATTGAGGAAATAGAGAAATTAAGTAAGTTGCATTTCTGATGTTTTGCACCTCAGATACAATTACAAGGTTTGTGTAAATGTGATGCTGGTACCATTAAGAGAAACTGAGTAAGTTTTTCTCTTAACAGAGCACAAGCAGAAGAGAGATATGGGAAGGAGCTGGTTCAAATCGCCCGAAAAGCAGGGGGACAAACAGAAATCAAGTAAGGAATTCTTTTATTATGACTGCATACAAAATGATTTTGGAAGAAATATCAGACTCCTGTGTTTTGCCTGTGGATGGGGTCACACCACTTACTTCAGTGCTTTACACAGCTCTTCACAGTGTACAAGGAAAGTGGGGAAACACCACACTCCTTCGCAGTGGGATTCACAAAGTCTCTATTTGGAAACTGCCAGTAGGTCCTTTTCTGAGAATTTTTTTTTTTAATTTCAAGATTTGTAACATTTAATATTTGCTTCCAAAAGTAGACTAAGTGATGGGGAAAAAAGAGAAAGGAAAAGACTGCGAAATGTTTAGGATGGTGCTTGATAATTCTGGAAAGCTGGTGAACACTGAGAGACTGTGACAGAACAAATACAAAGACCCCAAAAATCAGCTTCTGCAGCAGGAAAAAAGGCTTAGCTTAGGAATACAAAATGCAAATCTCTTTGAAGGGACCTAATTTGAAATAATTTATTGGAACTACTGAAATACACTAAGATGACATCTATTTTTCTATGTCTCCTCCATTGCTATCTTAAATTATGTATAAATTGTGTTGGGAGGGGAAGATAGATGTTGGTATGGAATTTAACTTAATAAACACTGCTGATAAACTGCTGCTGTTATTGATGGCAGCAGCAATAATGAGACATTTTGTCATTATTGTAACAAGTAATAATACAGTAATAAAGTGGCAGAGGATGAAGATTTGGGGTCACAGAAGATAATCCTGAAAGAGAAGACCTCAATCTAAACACAAAACAGCTCTATTGATCCCTGGGGCCTGCTCCCCTCCTCCATCCCATATCTCATTTCTTAATTGCAGTCTCCTTTTCACATTGATTTATCACTCCCAGTGCAAGTGGTTTCCTGTCCATATTTTATGGGCAAGCTTGACCCCACAGCCTTGCCCTGCTGTGGCAGGCAGCAATCCCAGAGCACCACTGTGACTTGCTGGTGGCATGGCCAGGCTGGCACAGACACTGCTGTGCTAACCCAAGGCCTGCCAAATGCCAGGAGAACGTGCAAAGCTTTCCCTGCCAGTGCTCCAGTTCTGCCTGAGCAGCACCCAGGGATCCCACAGTCCTAGGAGATGGCTTCTGCCTTCCTGGTGGCTCAGCTCACTGACCTAATCAGTGAAAAGGAAAGAGAAGAAGAAATATTCTGAAATTAAAGCATCAGATTAAGGATGGATGGGTTCTTCTCAACCCAAAGGCTAAAATCAGCATGCCAGGATTAAAGAAAGGCTTCACCTCAACTCCTTTACTGGCCATACAGGGCAGGCAGTGTTCAGAGCAAATGTGTTCAGCAACAAGCAGCTTTGGCTGCTCTTCAGTAACTTTGCGGACAATTCATGGGTCTGCCTTTTCCCAAGAGATTATGAGAGCTTGATTTAAAAGCAGAGCCAAGTCCCAGTGTTGGGATATGGATCTAAGTTCCCCACAAGTTGGGAGAAGTTTGGACTTGGCCCCAGCTCCACTTTCATCCAGTAATTTTATAGCTTGGTGTGGAGGGAAAGCTGAATACACGAACAGGGCTGTGCTGTGGAGCTGATTTACGGTGTTTCCATAACCCACACCTGGTCAGGGACACACCAGCTCTGCACTGATGTTTCTATCAGAGCAAGTGTCTCACTGTGCCTGTTCTGAAGCAGAGAGGACACTTAGCTCTCTCTCATCCAACATCCTCTGATTGTTTAAGGAATTACATGGACAGTGAAGGGCATTTGTCCAGGGCAAACAAAAAATCAGAGAAAACTAAAGTCTGGCCTGGGTTGGAACAACACAGGTAAATGCAGTGTTTGGTTTTGATGCCTTAAAATTGTTGAATTTTCTGTGTTTGTGTGTTCTCCTCGGTGTGAAATTTCTGTTTGTTTATATGACATTGATTGCTGGCAGCAGTTCTGCCCCAAATTCAGTCCTTCAGGGAGACTTGAGGGAGGGAATCTATGTACTCCCTAGAATAAGTAAAGCATGAAAGGACTGTGCTGGAGCTGTCCCAGTGCATTTTTCCAAGTCTTTATAGGACTCCCTATTATAATCTAGCATACTAGGTCCTAATAGAATTACAAGTACTTGACAGGCTGAACAGGGCTGTTCACATCTTCAAATGCAGCTTTGGGTAGCAGTATTTCTTAAAGTCTAATGTATTTGTACCTGAAACTTCCATCTGACAATCATCCCAAAAAAAAGTAGCTTCCAGGGTTTTTTTTGAAGAACATTTTGCAGACCTTCATGTGCCATGACAGAGGAACAGGAATTACTAATTTTAAATGGTTCAGTCGTCTCCTTGCTAGTGCAAAATTACTATCCTCTACTCTTAAATTTAGCCACCTTTTAAATATCTCATATACTAAGACTTTCTGTCACTTCTCCTGGGAAATTATTTCACACCCCTGTAGTTCCCAATATCAAGAGGGTACCTGATACTCTTCCAAAAAATTGATAAAAGGAACATAAAAAATGCATCCACAACAAACATCCAAAATCTTCCAGTATGAGAAAATTCCCATAAGACCTTAAGAGAAACAAGTGCAAGGCTGAGGTTGATATTTCAGCACAGCCAGGATAGGCACAAAACAAGGTGCACAATGATGAATAAATGCTAAGCACCAGAGCAGCCTGGAGAAGGTGCTGGCACACTGCACCAGGTAGCAGCCATTGCTGCAGAAAACATGTGTCTCCTCTATATTTTAAAAGCTTTTATTTTTGAATCAAAGAAAAGAACAATTTCAACATTTTTAAGGCTTGCTCCTTCTCCCCCCAAATTCTGCTTCAGACAGAGCAACTTGCAAAACTCAGCTAAATGTATAAACAGATTCTACTGCCCTTTTTTGTTCACCAAAGCCAGACATGAAGGAATATGATGTTGACTCAAAAGGAAGGTTGTAGGGAAGGCTTACTGGAATGTAATGGCAACTCTGGGACCACTCTCTCTTGATTTGAGAAAACTTGGTGACAGCAGCACTCAGGATGCCATGCTGTATCCCTGGGCTCTTCCCTAGGCATGGCTCCAGCTCCTCTGATGGAGAGCTCTGTCCCAAGCCTGGCAGGGAAAGCTCCAGGCCAGGCCCACAGGGCACTTCAGGGTCACCAGCAGTGACACCAGTGACCTGGTGAGAGACACGTGGTGTGTCCACTGCGGACTGCTCAGCCCAGAGAGGGGAGAACCACTCTGATCTCAGGGCTGGCAGGGAACGAGGTCTGAGTGCTCGTGCTGGAGGTGTGGCTGACAGCCAGGGCCTGGCTGCTGCTGTGCACAGCGGGGTCAGGACTGCCTGTGGGGAGCCCACAGGCCAGAATGTGTCTGACAGCACCAAAACCAGCAAGGCACACACACTGCACCTTTTCTCATTTTTAGAAAAAGCCAAGATGGGCTTTCTAAAAGAAGTTGCTGCTGGATGCCACTAACAGGGCAAACAGACACGCCAGCTTCCAGCTCAAGAAATAAAAATTCCCTCTAAATGCTAACAGCCAAAGGACACCATCACTCAATAGCCTGGCTGCTTGTCCTTGCCAAAAGCACTGCAGCTGGGACAAACTCCTTCCCATGGGGAGGGGGAGGTTCCTCTTCCCAACCCATGGAACAGCTCTCACTCAGCAGTTGCTACAGGCCTTGGCAAGCTCATTCCAAGCACACAAGGATGCACACACTTCAATCTAAGCCTGGAAGAAGGATCACACAGGCTCAGACTGACCCCTTCAGTTTAATATTCTGTTCCCAATGCTAGATCCCAAGGGAAGGGTAGAACAACAGGGCAAGCATATGAAGATATTTCTTCTAAATAATTTTCTAGCCACAGCAATCAGTAAGTTCATAGGATGCCACACCAGCAGCAGCTTTCTATGGAATAGCCTCCAGTGCTTTCTATTTTTCCTTATTTAAAACCCTGAAACATTTTAGCATCCACTGAGTCAATAGGTAAAGCAATGTAAGCCTGATGTTATTAAAATGTTATTCCACTAAAACCAAACCAAAAATGAAATCTGCGTCACCATTTCCTAATTTCCGCTCATAAAAGAAATTATAAAAAGGTGATGATAACCCTACAGCCATGTTTCTTGGCAAAAGACAGCTTTATACCCATATACAGCAGGGGAGAAAGAACTACAGGTTTTGAAGTTTGAACTGCTGTATTTGTACTCTCTGTGGTGCGTGCATGGGATAGGATGTACAGAAACTGGGATTTTCAGCCAAGTTACAGGCTGAGATCACAGCTGCAGCTATTTGCTGGGTGTACACAGCAATGATGCCTCTCACACTGGAGAAGATTCTCAGCAGAGCTTGTGCCTTTAGGAGGAAACACCCTTCTGGCTGCAAGGTGCCTGGGAATTTCCATGCAGTGGCTTTGGGCAACTCTTCAGCACCGCAGCATGAAAGCAGAACATGCTACAGAGCCCAGTTTGCAGCTACATGCTCAGCTTCGGCCAAACCAGGGCCTCTGGGAACTCTGTCCTTCTGTAAAATAACTGATGTAACATGCACTGGCTGGTTAAATTCTGACTAGGCTGACAACAGCTATTTTTGTCATTTGCTCTGCTTGTCTCTTCTCATGTAGATGATTTCCTACATTTTTCATCCCTTTTTGCCACTACCATCTCCTTAGGACCTCGGGAAAAGGTGGTTCCTTCAGGCCCGTGTGTGCTCTGCTCTTCTCTGTGATGCCTGAAATAGAACATTTCAGTGAGTGTGAGGTGAGGGCATCTGTAATGAAATGCCAATTGCTGCTTCCTGTGGATAAAAATAGTGCATCTGTCACTTAATATACAGAATCCTCTGTATTATTCCACACAAAGCAGGCATTTTTGAACTGAAGCTAAAAGTCAGTTTGGAAGGTCACATCCTTCCATGGTTGCTATTCTCCACCCAAATATTCCGAAGCCACACAGAATTTATAGTACTTTGAACTTTCAGAACTCTGAAAATGGACCTAAGCTTCTGCTCAGTCCTGATTAAATTTGATCTAGATAAGCTCTCTGGTGATGAGGACAGGCATTTTTGAGCAGTGCTGCTCTCTTTCTGAGAGATGTGAGGAAATTTAGTTTCATCTTAAAGGTACAAAATTTGTTTTGACTGTTTTAACCTTTGATTTGGATAGCACAGCTCATTCTGGAGTCACAAGGATTCTAATTTGTTGACTATGGGCACAGATTTACAGGGAGGAGAAGGAACATGGAGATGTCTTCCTGTTTGCTCCCCTGCCCCAGTAAAGTCTGGGGTGACGTGTCTGTGCTATCAGTGACCAGCCATGGAGTGATGACACAGCCCCCTCCCCCTCAGTTCAGGGCTGCTGCCACTCCTGACACATACCTGGAAATATCCAAGCAGCAGAACTTGGATGTGAACTCCCCACAGCATGGGAGGAACCCTCCACACAGGTTGTGGCTTCCATGAAAGCCACACAATCCCAGAGCTGGCACTGAGCCCAGGCTGGTGCACAGTGAAGTCTCTGCAGCAGCTATGACAACTCCTGTGGCTCCACACCGCAGCCCAGCTGGGACCTGGACACAAATCCTTCCAGTTGCACTGACAGGTGTTGCCTTTCTGTTTAGAGCTCCTCTGAGAACAAGACAACATCCTGGCAAAAGTCATTCTTCCAAGTTTTTGCCACATGCCCACTAAAGAAAGTCAGACACGGCTGTGTGCCTGGCCTAGGACTGGGTCGTGACTCAGTTACCTCTCTGTTAAAAGAGCACAACTCCTCGCCCTTCATTTCTCTTTTGCACTGCAGACACAATCCCAGGTGTGAATTATTTGAGACCAGATGATTTCGGATGCATCTCCTCACACTTTGCTACCACCACTGGGTTTCACAGAAGGAATTGTTGGGACAACCACATTGGGAGTCCCTTGTGTGCCAGGAGGAAAGGCAGATGTTAAGGGTGGCCTCAGAGGGGACTGTCTCTGTGGGGCTTTCGCAACTCTGCTGTTGGGATCCACATTACTGGAGGCTGAGGGGGGACAGGACTTCTGGGAACTGTCTGTAGGATTCATCTGGAACAGCTTTGTCTCAGTTTCAGAAAAGGTATTTTTAAAACTTACAAGAACAACTGAACATTGTAAATTGTACCAATGTCAAAATAGAAACCTACCAGAAAGGAAGGTGGGGTTATTTCACACTTCTATTCACCAAGCAAAGGTAGAAAAGAAACAAAATGAAAAATGATCTGTGGTTTTCCGGTTAGAAAAACCTGTTTAACCTTCCTGTGTGCAAGATATAAAGGGACTCTCTAAATTACTCAGTTAACACAGTGTCTAAATGCAAAGTACAGGGAAAACAATGCCCAAACTATCGAGCTTAAAGTTGAAAAAATTTAAACAAACAAAATAGTGTGGTGCAACAGTGTACGTGGTGAGAATAGCTGTCATGGAAGCACTGCCACTGACAGGGCCCTGCTAATTACACCTCTGGTGCCACGAAATTCAGCTTCTGATGGCTGTGAAGCAGGCCAACAGAGCAATTCCCGATGGTTCCCGTGGCACACAGGGCTGCCCAGCACAGCTCAGTGTTTCAGCAAAAACAAGGTCCAAAAACAAAGCGAGAGAAAGCGCAGAAAAGCACAAAAAGCCGAACCACCGCGGTAAGAGTATCGTAGCCGCTAGATGGCAAACTCCCCTCGAAGTTGCTGCCGTGGCTGCTGCACAGCCTCCCTCTGCTCCCTCTTACTCTGGAGCCAGGTACTCCTGTTCCCACCCAGAATTAATTTTGACAAATCAAATCTTTAACTGTACAAAGGGAGTCATTTAACAAACAGGGTAAATTTGTGTGCGGCCTTATTTTCAAGGAGACACCTGCAGAATACTCCATGTGGGGGAGCCCAGAGGGAAGGCAGGAGCTCTGTCTTTAGCCAGGGTGGTTTAACAGTCTTCCAGAATGTATGTGGAAATCTCAGAAGTGAACAATTAAAAAACAAACAAACCCCCAACCAACCAAAACCAAACCAAACAAATAAAAAAAAAAAAAACACAAAAACCCAAAACCAACCAAAAAACCAAAATCTAAATGGTGTCAAATTTTCAGAGTTGCTTGAATTGTTTTCAAGCCTAGGTTTTCTAATTTAGCCACAGGACAAGCACCAAAAATCAATTACTACCAGAATGCTAAGCAGCAGCATCTGCTGGGGATAAAACACTCTTTCAGAGTGTCCAGGAGAGTGAGATGTCCTCGCTTTGGATGCCTCAGAGTAAAGCCCGTATCAATCCCACTAGAAAGCCAAACCCACCCAGAAGCAATCGGTAATAGGTGCTGTACATCCACACCAGCACAGACAGAATTAAACTCATTTGTATATCAGCTACAGGAGTCACTTCCATTAAACCCTGTGAAGCACTGAAATATTTCACTGATATAATCAGAACATCCAGGAGCAAATCTATAGCAGTGCTGCTGCAGCCCAGGAGTCGTAAAGGGAGCCCTGATGGATCCACAGGTCAAAATTTGATTGATTTATTCTCTCTCACGTATATAACTTGGCATGATGACATATTTGCTGCCCCCTTAAGCTCTGTAAGGATGTAAGGATACAATTTACTGATTTTAGAAAGTTGTTATAAAAATAAGGAAGGAAATGGCTTAAGTCTATTTCAATCTACTTGCACCAGTCAGCAGCTATGGAATTGGCTGGACAAATCCTTCATACAAGGAGGAAAAGGCCAGAGATTTCTGAAAAGGCCATTAGAGACCATGCAGGAGAAAAATTGTGACCTCTTTGGGTCACAGCCAGATGCATTATTACACCAGGGACTCCCTTGGCCTTACAGAGAGCCAGCAAAGGCAGAACAGTTCCATGGGTATCTTGTGGCCATGAACAACTCTGGGAGCTCAGGTGCCTAGAAACCAAAAGAGCAGCAAATTGGTTTGTCCTTGATATACACTAAGAAAGTGCTATTTTTCATTATCCACTACAGCTGTTCTGCCAGATTTTGCATAACTTGAATCACCAATAGCAAAGGGAAAAAATCTCTGAGAAAGAGAGATCATCAACAAAATCAACACAGAATGCAAACAGTATGTCCAGTTTGCAAGTGCCCTCTATTTTTTTAAATTCCAGTATTTACCTGTTTCAGGCATAAAGTTGTTAGCACATTCCCCACCTCCTATTGGAAATCGCTGACTGGAAAAGAAAATTTTATTCCTTGTACATATTTATTTTTTCAAAATAATCAATTAGATGTTTTAAGTGAGAAAAATCTATCTCTGCTGCTGATATTCAACTTGTTTTTTAATGTTAAGCTTTTAATTAGCTGAAACTAATACTGCTTGTTTCCTTTGTGGTGTCAAAATTTATTTTCCCTTAAAATTTCACACCAGACTAACTTCTACAAAATAAACCTTCAAAAGTACTAGTATTGTTAGGAAAACTCTTAAAAATACTCAATCTAGAATATTCTCTCTGGGTTATCTCAGGAGATTCACCACAATCTAAGTGAAATCTGAAAAAAAAATCAAGCAGCTCTTCTTTTCTGTCTGAAAGTCTTTTCCTTATATCTCTACAAACTAAGATCTGGAATGGGTTTCCAGGCAGTTTTTGCTGAGGACAGGCCCAACCTTTCCCCTCGCTTGTGCATTTTTCTTTTGCCTGGCAAGGCAGCCTCACTGCTGGGAGAGCAAGCTTTGATTAGCAAACAGATGTCCAGCCTGAATTAACACAGGGCAATTAGGATCCTTCCTGTGCCTCGTAAGGCTCCCGAAACTGCCCAGGAGATGCAGATTTCCCTGCCCATCTGTGGGTGCACATGGCTGGGAAGTGATAGCAGCCTCTCCTGGGCTCTCCAAGCAGCTGGGGAGACTTGAGGCTCTTCATTCACCATCTTCTCCCTGGGCTCTGCCTGGGGCAGACCAGGGCTGCATGGAGAGCCCAAAACTGATTCTTTCCAGGAACAACACGCTCTGGGGCTTGAAGAGATAATTTCTGGATCTGAAAAGCTTCCAAGTCACACCCCAGCCCTGGCTCCTCTATGCGAACGGCCTGCCAGCCTGCAAATTCTGAGCTAGAGGAATTTATTAAGTTGGAAATGCCTTTTAAGCACCTTATGCTCTCTTATCACATCTATGCTGGTATCTCTGGTGCCTTCTGGAACTGGACTCTGCCTTAGCTGAATATGGGACATCAATCTGTGGTTCCCTCTCCTGTCCCACTGAGCCATGTGGCTGCATCCAGCAGCTCCGTGCTGAGCAGCGCGGCCGGATTTCCCGGCACAGTCTGCTCCTCATGCTGTGCTTGTGGGATGCGGCAGGAGCTGGGATTGTGTGCGGGAGGCGGGAGCGGAGCCGCTCGGGGATGGATGCTCGGCAGGCGAGGTGCGGGCGCTGCTGCGGACAGGACGAGCACCGAGGACGGGAACGGGGCCGCACGCAGCGCTTCACCCTTTGGGTTACTTCACCCTTCGGGTTTCGCTCCACCCTTCAGGCTACTGCTCCAAAACCCCAATTCCCCCTGGCCACCGGCGTTTTATTCGTATCTACCTGCAAGGTGCAAGACGAGAGAAACGGCTGCGAACATTCACAGTCACAAATACAGTGCGACTGAGAAAGAGGGTGCACAGAAGTTGTGGTGCAATTCCCTGCTTCATGGAGCATTTTATTGTGTTTCCTGACGGTAACAGATTGATGCTCTTGTGCTTGTTAGCGTGGTCAGCTTTTATTACGAGGCCATTAAGGGTTTTATCTCTATGTGGATCTTTGAGGTTCTGAGGGAAAGTTTTTTCCTTGGATCCACAACCCACCCTTAGCAGCCAATATTAATAAAGTGTCTTGTTTCTGCCCCACAGCACACTGAAGGCAGCATTTGAGATGCTCAAGCAACGTAAGTATTTCCCTGTTCCCTTCTGACCTGGGAAACAGACACCCAATGTGTTCATCCTGTTCCCCACACCATTCCCAGCTTTTCTTTCACAGTCTGTAGGGTAAAGATGGGAGGCAAAGGATGCCTGCTCAATCTGGTGGCAAAGAAAATGGCTTGTTCTTCAAGGAAATGTTATCTGAGTCAAGTCACAAGATGTGAACTCTGTTCCCTCTTCTGCAAACCACTGACACCAAACCAGCTTCCTAAATGTGTCCAAAGGCTCAATGAAACAGTTTCACACATGCAAAATGTAGCACCATGAGAGCCAATAGGACACTGTACCCGGTCACTGGCACCTGCTGTTTACACCAAAATTCCCTCTTGAAAAGCAGCTGCTGGACTGAGGTATTTTTAGGGCCTGGGTAGGGGAGCTCAGCATTTCTGGCAAACGTAGGGTTCCATTTCAAAGGCACTGAAGCTGAGAAATGCAGAGCAGTTCCCAGCCATTTCAAACAGCACCAGTCAGGTGCTCTGAAATTCAATCCATCTTGGCTGATCCTTGGAAATTCTCAGTGTGCAACCTCATCTAATGACTGGCCACTGTTGGCAGCAGCTCCCAAGAGCAGTGACAGTCCAGCAGCACAGCCAGGGCAGAGCACACACCGGGATGATGAAGGTGAGGGCTCCTTCCCCCCCTCTACACCACAACTCCTGACCCTCAGTCTCAAAGGAAGGGGGGCAGCTGGGGAAAATGGAGCCATGAAGAAACACTCACTCTGTTCTTGAACCCTCAACAATGTCAGTGCATGCAGAAACACAAGGGAGACCTCTTTTAAGGCTGCCCTGCTTGTGACAATTCACAGGGCAGCCACATCACAGAAACATCTCCTAAAAAATGCGACTTTAAAGACCTTCCCACTGACTGAATATGAATTCTGATTTGCTTTAGAAATTGAAAGTGTTGGAAACTCTCATATCCAGCTGGCAGTAATGCTGAAGGAAGAACTGAAAGGAATAGAGGAGTTCCGAGAAAGGCAGAAGGAGCAAAGAAAAAAGGTGAGAAAATAGAGAAATGTTGAAACAGATTGGGTCAATGGTCCATGCTGATGACCTGTCTCCAGCCATAGGCTGGGAATTCTGCAGAAGATGATAAAGCATTACCAGCATGCTCTGTTCCCTCTATAGACGAGACTGTGGCACAAAAATCTCTGATCCCAGCTGGAAATAAAGTAGTGCTCTGAACTCAGGAGCCAGAGGCTTTAGTCCCTTTTACTCTCTCTCTGGGGTAACTGCAGATGCTGTTATTATTATTTCTGTAAGCACTTAATCCTTCCTTTTCTCTTTTTTATACCCTTGCTAATGGGTTTCTGTACAATCTCCAACATGCACTAAATAAAGGTGTAACACAAACGTTTAAAAACATGACAGCAAATTAATGTCACGCTGAATGCAACACCACTATGTGCTGAATTCCAAATACATAGAATAAGTAGCATCTACTTGATGTTGTATAGTAAAAAATTTTTAAAATTTCATCCCCTGTGACCTTATCAAGTCCTAAATCTCTTGAAAAATAGTTCTCAATAGAGACAGCAGTGATCAGTCTCACACCTTCTCTGGGTCTGTGGGGTTAAGAGAAAGACAGGATTGAGTGATGGAGGAATAAAATATTCCTTTGTTTGCTAATTTTAGACAGGTGAAAATGCATACAACCAGTATCCAGTGCCACAAAAATCTTGTGTCTACAGGAACTTGGAATAGCAAAGAATTCTGAATATAAAAGTGGGTTAAACGAGTGCCTCTACTGAGATTCGAGGCTGGCAGTGATCTGATGAAGCAAATAAGGCATTAAAAGGCAGGCAGTGGGCACCATGTTCATCAGTGCCCCATTCCCTTTGTCACTGGGATGTGCAGAGAGGCTCCCTCCTGTTGAGAGCTGTAAGCCTGTAACTCGACTGGGAACAGCTAGAGGGGCCAGGGGAAAATAAAAGGGAAAATTGCTTAGGAGTCTTAGATGAGCTTTTTTCTCTGTCCAGCTTTTTTTCTGTCCTCCCAAAATGCTGTGATTTGTGTTGTTCTGTAGCTGCCTAAGGACTGTGCCCAATGTGAAAGAAGCATCTGGGTAGCCCTGGAGAGAGTTTTGTTTGAGCAGAATGTAAAGATTAAAGGAAAGTCCCCCTGAAGAAACCCATCCCCTGCTAGTAGGAGCATATCTCATTGTCACATAAAGCTGGGCATGGCACAACTAAAGCCATGAAAGAGAATCCAGCATTGTCCTTCCAACACTGCCCAGATGACTCCAGGATGGAAATTAAATCACACTGAGCATAAAGTTGCCAGAAGCAGTGGAATACAAAAAAGACAGGAGTTGTTTGGATTGAAAATGGACAACTACCTGTGTTTATGGGGGTGAGACAGTGGTTTGGTCGGCAGAGATGTGGGATCAAGCTCTGGCACCAGCAAAGGAACCCTGCTGGCAGAGCCCACTGTGACTGGGTGTTGCAGTATTTCATCTCCTTAAGGAAAAAAAGAAAGGGAAGAAGAAAATGAAAATCTACATCCTCTCTGCTATTATTGGAAACCACCAAAGCAGAATTATCTGGGATTATTTTTTTACCTGGCACTTTGAGGCTCTCTGTATCACTTAGAAACCTGTCATTTATAAAAGCAGAGTGAAGTAATTTTCCCCACAGGGAGGTGGCTTATAGAAAGGCCCTGCCTATGGTTCTCCTAATCCTGCTGCTGGAAAGGGGAGGAAGAAGTCCAAAGTAAGAAATGCTGACTTGTGTGTGTTTCTTACAGTACGAGTCTGCAATGGAGCGGATGCAAAAGAGCAAACTGTCCCATTATAAGAAAACAATGGAGGTAAGCAGGGAAGGCTTGGGCAGGTTTCCTGATGCACACTGGTTCCAGTAAAATCTGTATCACATGTACCCCTATTTAAAGAAAGGTCAAAACTGTGTGAGTGTGCAAGAGTGTGTGAGGGAGGGAAGATGTCATTCCTGCTGTGAGGAGGAAGCTGATCTTCCCTGCTGCACCCACTGAAAAGTCTCCAGAAGGTTAATACAGGATGAATGGTGCCTGAATTTAACAGGATTTCATTCTTTCTAGGCAAGGGTACTTAGAGGAGTAAATATAATTTTTCAGTGTGTGTAAGTACAATTTCAAGAACAGTGAGGGAATCTTGTAGGCAGGAGGAATTCTCTACAGCTGGAAATCTTGCAGGTATGGAAACTACAGGCAGATGGGTTTGGTTTCCAATGGGCAACAGCCTCTAAAGGAAAGTAGCTGCAGACCTGTCAGTGCTACAGCTGGAAGTGTGCTAACAAATTTTTTTTTTTTTGCAATGTGGTTGTTCTAAGTGCATCTCTAAGATACAGAGATGTTTTGGTGCAAAGAAAGATTTCTCTTGCTTCTGAGAACACCAAGACTGTTGCCCATGGGGTGCTGGCTCTGCCACACAGCTTGGAGCTATGGCCAAGGCAACAAATGACAACCCACCCCACGGAACGAGGGCTCCCAAATTCATCTGTCCGTGGTTGCTCAGGCAGCTGCCTGATGCACCAGTGGTGGTAGAGCAGCCTGTGCATTCCTGCCCCCTGCAGGGAGTTGCAGTTGTACAAAGCAAAAAATTTCAGGGCTTCAGGAAAAGGATACAATTTATGCTGTCAGCCCCTACTGCGATGTTTCAGTTCTATTTTTCTACCTCCTTAAGGTGGATTGGGATTTTTTTCTATTGCCCAAAGTGGGCACCGATTTGCTCCCCCAAACTGCAAACGAGAAAGTGGCTGGAACATCAGAACACCACTGTGGGGGGAACACAACCTTGTTCCCCCAGCCAGACCCTCATTTTGATTTCATTTCCACCCAGTCCAAGAAGACCTACGAGCAGAAGTGCAGGGAGGCGGATGAGGCTGAGCAGTCCTTCGAACGCACCAGTGCTTCAGGCAACCAAAAGCAAACAGAAAAGGTACCTGAGATGACAGTGCTGTTCAGAGGGGAAACCAGGGGGTTTACCTTCTCAAGGTACAAGAGAATACAATTAACCAACTCATTCTACAGGATGCCAGGGGCTGCTTTGTCTTCAAATTAGCCCCAAAGAATCCTCTGGGAAGGGACTAAGTTATCTAATTAATTCATCCCAGGCTGTGATCCAATTGCTCTATGAATCCTGAAAGGAAACTGAATGAGATTTTTCTCTGAAATTATTCATTAAGAAAAATAAACAAGTCAATAGTATGTCATGCTGTTAGTTTTGCCTTTTGGTCTCTTCCACTTAGTAGGCATAGCATCCTACATTAAAATGCATATTTTTTCCTCAACATTTTCTCCTTATGGTGAGTTTAATTCCAACTAAATTTACAGAGTCAAAAATAAATCGTTGGAAATTAAGGCACTGCAGTCCTTCATTGCATCATCTTGATACTTGTAGCTGACAATTCACTAACTTTTAATGGGAACATTTTACAGTGAAACAGATGGAGGAAACAAAATAAATGAACTGCCTTTGGCTTGATAAAAATCAGTGCAGTGTAAGCAAAAAGGATCAAAAATCATCTCAAGGAGTGAGGGGGGTGGTAGGGTGGTGTGGAGACTTTAAAAACAGCATCAGAACTTTGTGCTTTATTTCCAGCATTCCCTAATCTTTGATGAGCAAACCCCTGCAGCTTAGCTGCAGAGAGGGGATAGAATCCCGGCCTTGCCGAAATGACACCAGAACATTTCACAGCTTCCATGGCAGCTGAAGCTGACCCAGCTCCTTTCATGCAGAAGGATCCCAGGGTGCTCCATTGCCATTTCTTCCCCGCACATGCCAGCACGTTGGGAATGCACAGAGGCAGCTCACAAGCTGTTTAATTCTGCTCAGCGTTTGCAAACAGTTTGGGCCAGGAAGCAAATAAGAATGAAGCTTCTGTTCCCAGCTTACTTACTACACATTTCCCAGCCAGCTGTGATGAGGAATATGATCACAAGATCCCCTACCTGAGCCTTGTCTTCAAGGGCAGGATGGAAGAATGTATTACACTGATGTCTAGAGCAGTGCATTACTGTGCTGTCATCATCATCTGTGCTGAAAGACCTGCGAGTACAGACCTGTCAGTGATGGCTGTTTTCTCATTTGCTAAAAGCTGCAGGTTTTTAAAACAGAGAACATCTACTTAGAGTGAATTTTGCTTTTAGGCTTCTGAGTTGTTATGGGAAATAATCTGGCATTTGCAAAGTATTTTAAAACCTGTGTGCTTTTCATCTGAGTATTACATGAGGGGCTTGAAAGATGAAGAATTTTAACTGCCATTTATTTCTGCTTATAAGTATCTATTAGAAAAGCACATCAAACAATTGAGAAAAAACAACTCAGCCAGCAGGCACAGCTTCAGGCTGGATCATGCTGGCTCTGAACTCCTCTGGCAGGGATGTCTGAATGGAAACCTTTCCCTTGAAGTCATTGGACCTACGGCTGCACCCGGGAAATTCTGGTCCCTTCTCCATAGCACACATTCAGCAGAACCGTGCATAAGGTGGGGACAGCCAGGAAATGCTTGCAAGTTAGAGCCTTTCCCCTCGGGGGAAAAGAGAGCAGGCAGCACAAAAAACTGGGACAGAAGAAAAATATGTCAGAAATTAATTTGGGGTGTTCTGTTTCCTGTTTCAGAGCCAGAACAAAGCCAAGCAATGCAGAGATGCAGCAAATGAAGCAGGTGATGCTGTTTGCAGCTGAACTATGATTCTTCTCAGCAAAGATCTACCAGCACAGGATTTTGATAGAACACAAATCACCCAGGCTGTCAGGGTTCCCAAAGTCACCTATCCAAAGATTAATGAAGCAGCCTCTGAAGAGCAGCAACCTGACAGTCCTCGGCATTCACTCCCCTTTGTGGAAACACCAGTGTCCTGCTTGCACTAAAGAATTTACAGAAGACTTCCTTTAGGGACTTCACCCAGGGAGGAAAAGCTCTTCTTGAAGCAAGTTTGAAAGCACAGTAGACACTCAAATTGGCCCAAGAGAGCCCAGAACAGATCCCCCATCCCCACGTGCATGAGCAGAGTAGTCATCTCCAGCCAGAAACATGTGTATGCCCAGAAGCAGACACCTGAGCTGGCTCAGGAGCTCAGGCTTGTCCCTCCCTACTCATGGAATAGCTTACACCAAATCACATGGCTTACCTGGCTGGCTTGGAGCAGAAAGAGCCTAAGGATGCTCAGTGCCCAAGCATGGTCCAGGCTCTTCATCTCTGAATTGTATTATCCCTACCGTAAAGTTTATAAATTATCTGCAAACCATACAGAGAGAACCCTTACTCTAAGTACATAGCTACAAAGAAAAACCTCCAATAATTATTGTGCCCCGTCCATTCCAAGCTCAAATATTCTTGTGATGCTCAAGCAAACCACGGGCCAGAAGTGTAGGAATCACAGGAAAGGCCTAATAGGAAGAAAGAGAGAAAAGCTGTATCACTTTTCCCCTGACTGTTGGGTTTCTGTTCTGTGTCTGTTTACAGAGAACGTGTACAAACAGAACATCGAGCAGCTGGATAAGGTCAGGACAGAGTGGGAACAGGAACATATCAAAACCTGCGAGGTAAACATTGACCTTTGCAGTGATGTTTGCACACTCTTTGTTTTATCCAATTGGAAGATTTCAGTCTAAGGCCTGAAATATCATCCCATGGGTTTTGCTGTTTGCTTTATGTGCAGTCTCAGCAGATGTCTTTGCAAAATTACTGCAAAAACTAGAGCTTATTTAGACATAGCTGCTCCTGTCTCACTGACACTCTCCTTTCTTGGTCAGCACAGCTATGTGAAAATAAAGGAGGGGAGTAAGTGCAGAGGTGGGAGAGGTGGAACAATATATGAACTGGTACATACCCCAGTCACTCTTTATATTTCATAGCTCTTTTAATTCACCTGCAAGAATATTTGTCCTCTGCCATGAAATAATCTTTCGGTTGAAAGGTGGAGGTAGAGAAGTCTCTTATCTCCATTTTACGGAGGATGGACAAGGAGATTTGCACTTGGCTATTAAGTTTTGCACAACAATTTACAGGAACTGGTTGGCATCCAAATCAGCCACACATTTGATCACAGTAATCCTTCAAGTACATTTGCCCATCTGCTAAAGTCTGATTTTGCTATATTTACTTGTTGCAGGCTTTATTTCCACATAAAATAAAATGCCAGGAGGATACCTTTCCAGTTCTCTGCTTCCTCTTAAATATTCCCTATGTGAGAGGACTGAAAAACACCACAACTGGCACAGACATTTGCACAGATATTATGCCAAGCCTTAGTCTTCCAAAGATGCATATTTTCTCCCTTCTTAAAAAGCCAACAAACCAGTGAAGCATTCCACAACCTCATACTCTATTTTGTCCCATATGGCTAAATCCTGACTAGCCCACAGAGCTTGTGACATGTCCACTGCTTAATCCAAACAGCCATTCATAAAGTAAAGGCATCTTTAATGCCTTCTTTTAAAAGTGCTTGTAGAGAGAAGAACTGATACTCTTTTGGGGTTTTTTTAAAACTAGCAATTGGTACAAAAAGCAGATTAAAATCCTACACTTGTGGCTGCATAGTGGGGAATCTGGAAGTGCTGGGCTTGCTCGGATCTCTAAGTGAGTGCTGGACACCCGCAGCCTGAAAATGTTGGCTGGCAAGTGGGAGCACTGGGGCAGCCTTTGTCCCAGGGGCTGTGCCACATTGTCATGGAATGCCCTGGTTCTCCAGCAGCACGAGGGATGTGTCAAACACAACACCCAGCTGTGCTTTTCTGGGTGCTGACAAGGGCTTAGGAGCCCAGAGTCACTGCACTGCCCTCTTGGATTAACTGCATTTCCTGACAGGACACCATTTACCTGGAAAATTCCCTGTTGGCTCTGGTGTGGTTTATCAGCCTTGAGGGCCACAGGCTTTCTGTTCAGAACGAGTATTGAAATACTCATTCTCCACCTTGCAGGTTCTCTTTAAAAGCTTTTTCTCACAGAAACCAGTCCCCACAGCAGCTTTCTCCCAGGATAGATTCCTTTTTCTGGGTTTTTTTAGTCAGTAAGTTATTAGATGGCAGGCAGCACACCCAACTGAGTGTTCTGCTGAATGTTGTATACATTGGTGGTGTTCTGGACATAATTACTAGCAAACAGAGATGGAGACAGATGGCTGGAAGCATCTGAGATTTTCACACCTCATAGAAAACCAAAACCTTTTTCTACTTTTTGTTCTGCTTTTAACAGTACAACATAGCGATCAGGGTGATTTTTAAAAAAAAAGTTTTTAAAGAAAGAGCTTATCTGCCTCCTCCCCCAAATTGGTTCACACTTCTCTCTCTGTGCCCTTCATTCTTCCTGAGCAGTGAAGCAACATGAGCAAGCCAGACAGATGAAGGAAGGGAGTAATTCTGAAGACAGAAAAATGCCCTCTCTTTACCACAAAAATAACCTTTGATATGCAGAGTCAACCCCAGAGACCCTCAAGTACTTTCAAAAGAGAAAAGTTTAGAGAGACACTTTAGAGGGCAGAGGTGGATAGTTTTGTCTTTACCTCTAATATAAATACAACTCTTTCATGCCAGTACTCTACTGATCTGTTAAACATCAAGATTTCAGTGTGATGGGCAGACAGGACCCTGACTCTGAAATCCTCAACAGCAGACGTAGCAGTCAAAGCCAGATCTGGATTCCTCTCTCCTGCTTTGTTTTTGTCTCTAAAATATAACTTTAATTTGGTGCAACCAATTTGAACACATTTTTGAGCATGGACAGTAGATGTAGTTTCTCCACCAACTGCAAAAACATCCTTTACAATGGTGCCTTCAGAATAGGTTTGCATCCCCAGCCCTGCCCCAGCCTGCACAGCCACTAGCTCCATACCACGAGACTACATCATGTTTCCTGTTTGGCTTTAGGTCTTCCAGCTCCAGGAGTGCGACCGCATCACGATCCTGCGGAACTCGCTGTGGGTGCACTGCAACCAGCTGTCCCTGCAGTGTGTGAAGGATGATGAGGTACAGCCTGCCTTGCCTTCCCTGCAGCGCTGGCTCCGGGGGATAATCTCACTCCTGTTCTCTCTAGATGTAATCCAGATGCATGTCTGGATGCAGACAGTCTGAGCACAGTCTGTGTCACACTTGGTGGCACTCCCGTGTATTACCCTTGGTTTGCTGGGGAACGCTTCCTGCTACCAAAACACTCAGCTGAGTATATTTGGGCTCTGACATAATTTCAAAAAAGGCATCCAGTCATGGCCTCAAAACTGGAAGATGTAAAGAATAGACTCAATTTGACTTTGAATGGTTGTTTGCTGCTATTAATTTCTTTATTGCATTGAAAAGTCCTGGACTGCCTTTGTCCTGCTCTCTTTAAAAACTATCTAGAGCACAAACAGGTGTGTTTACAATAATATTGGTACAGGGGACAGGCTAAAGATCAGCCAGGTCAGACATGTACCAAATATAAAGTGTTTCTTAAGGGGACAATTACTACAAGAGCATTATTTGTTAATGCAATGTGAAATGTTAAAAGTTAAATTAAACTCTTGGATTCTGTTTTGTAGCTGTATGAAGAGGTTCGGGTCAGCTTGGAGAACTGCGTTGTAGAGTCAGACATTGACTACTTTATTAAGACAAAAATGACAGGAACACAACCTCCAGGTAATTATTCCTACTGATCTTGTCAGATGGCTTGTGCAGTACATGTCCTTTGGAGGTGAAACCAGCTGGAGGAGTTTCTGCTCCAGCTTTTCATTCCTGCTTGCTGGGGCTCACTTCCCCCACACTGCGCTGCCGTGCTGCCTGTGTGGTGCTCTAAGTGGGATAGCAGAATGAGCCAGCTTAAAAATAACCCTCCAAAGAAGAAAAACTTGTTTTGGCTTTGTAGCCAGGCTCATTTCACAGTACAGCTGAACTGACACCGCTAAGGAGGTGGCAAATTGCCTTGCAGAAATGGCAACTTCAGCTTCCTGCAGTGGTGACAAGACAGAGCCAACTCACCACGTAACTGCACCCCAGAGTCCCCTTGACAGAGGTGCTGCCTCTTCATTTGCAGCACAGAGAAGACCCAGTTTTCTATTCTGTTCCACATGCCCAGTGGGAATAACTAATTTTCTGCTCTCAGGAAGCTGTTTGCATAAGCCAAGACTTTGGCTGGGAGAAATTCTGAATGAAATTGGCTTTGTCCCAGCACACAGAACTGCTGTCAGGTTCACAGGCTCTGCCCATTCAAGCCAAAGTTGCCTTTTCCTTGACTTCAATGCTCAAAACCTCTGGGCTGAAATGAAGATCGACCCAGCATGAGGCAAGAGCAGCTGTAAAATGAAAACCTGCTGCTCTAGGGTAGGAGTTCTCTAAACACTCCAAAGGAAAGGAGCTGTCTGAAGTGTCACTTGGCCAGACAAACCACACCCAAGTACTTGGGTTGCATAGAGTTACAAGAGTTACATAAAACCCTCCTATGCTAGGAGCTGTACAGGTACAAAATCAGCAGTGTGAAGGCCTGATCCCTGGGGATAATTATCTTGTACAAGAACAAGTTCCACCCCTTTGATTTCCCTGCAGAGCTCAAAGCTGGCAGGAATTACACCCCAGGACCTTCTTCAGCAGAGCTGGGTGCTACCACTGACTCAGCCCTGAGCTGCTTTACACTCAGCCTTTTTGCCATACTCTTATGATGGTTAAAAATTGGGATTTGGGGAATTTTTAAAAACTAATATATTGATATTGGTGCACTGGATGCCATTTTGCTGCTATAGTTTATTCTTCTTCACATAGGGGATTTAAACTCACTGATACAGGAGAATTTACCCAGGAAAAATTACATTTGCAGTGGCAGAAAGGAGAACTGTGCCTTGCAACCATGTGAAACAACTTCTGTATACTAAGAAATCTGTAATAATCAGCTAGATTTTTGTTTTAGATTCTTTGGGATTTTTTTTCCTGTGTGAGATTTGTCATTCTCCAGTCACCTAGGAAAGTTCTACAAAAAGCTTTTGGCTATGTCAGAGTAATTTCTAATAAGAACTAGGTGGAAAAAACCCTTGAGAGCTTTATGAAAGGCAAAGAAAAACCTGACTTGCTCCTTTATTGTTTTTATTTTTGCTACCTTCTAGAAGATGACATATTCTGGAAGCAATGTCCCAATATCTCCACAGCTCTGGCTAATCAGTTTGCACTGTAGCACATGGTGGGCTGTTGATCTGTGCTATTATTTGCAAAATGCAGGAGGAAATCCACATATAATTGTGCATTGTGTGGCAGAAGACCTTCATCCTGACTAAACCTTCTTGATGCTCTTGCTCACTTCCTTTTCTACCCAATCTTATATTACCCTCCAGACTGGAAACTGAACCAAGGTGACAATGCAGAAGGGCAACAGGGGACCCTTAAATTGGTCAAAAAACTCCCTAATTACTGTGAGTCTTATTTGTAGGGATTCTTCACTGTCCAGCTCTATGTGCCTGCTCTGCTTATTATCATGGCTGACACAGCGTGAGAATGTCAACATAACCTTTAGGCCAAGTCCAATGTCTCCCTTAACTTGCTGGTACCAGGGCTGAGATAAAACACTACCACAGGCTTCACTCACATTTGTTTGGCTCTCACACCGAGCAGGCAGAAAGGGCCTGTGGCCACCAGCTGTAAGCAACTGCCCTGGGAGCTCTGAGATGACAAATAAATCCATCTGTAACTATTTCCTCTCCAAAGTTACACTTGGAAATGGTCTCAATTTCACCCTTAATGACACCAGAGGGGAGAGGGAAGGAACTGCAACCTAAATGTGTTTTGAGAGAACAAAACCCAAATATCTCTGGGTAAACAGCAAATAAGCTCTCAGGAGGCAGATGGAGGAGATATGAAAGGTGGGGAAACACACAAGCACACACCAGGAAATTGCTCATTATTGCTGCAGGCAATAACACTCAGAAATCTCCCTAGCTCTGAGAAAAATTCCTGACTGGATACATTGAGGAAAGAAGAAAAAAAAATGTGCTGCAGCAAATCCCATCATGAACACGGTTTAGGGCTCACAATGACCATACTCCGCCCCCTTAAATCCCGAGCTTTGAGACAATAGAAGAAACAGCCATGGAGGAGACTGCCTTCTTCATTAGGGCAGTCACAGCTCTTCGAGTGGGGCCTCAGACCTCAGCTCAGGCCGAGGGTGCCTTGCCACCAGGGCCATCAGCCACTGCAGTGGCTTTTGTCAAGCTCCAGGTTCCCCGGAGCTGCTCCAGCCACATTCCAGGTGAGGGCAGACAGGTGCTGCCCTGTAGTTTGCTCCAGCAGCCCCAGGTCACATTCTGGCAGGGAGAAAACTGTTTGCTCCCAGTGTTTCCTGTTTGAACATGTCATTTTTCTTGTCCTGTTGCAGATGCCATAGGGTATGAGAACTACTACAGCAGAGAGCCCGACAGGCGCAGCATCAGCCCCACCCAGTCCTGTGGCATGATGAAGAGGTGAGTGACAAACATCAGTTCCCAGAACGGGGATTTCTCCACACCAACAGCCATGCACGGATGACAAAACATGACCTGGAAAGTTATTACTTCCTCATCGTAGCAAGAGGCAACTACGTATCAGTAAATGTGATTTGACAGAAGAAGTAAAGGCATTAAAATGGAGTCAGAGTAATTTTGCCATGCCCTAGTGGGAAGAGGGACAGGGAATGAATTCATCACACAATTACTTGGCCAGCAATGTCACTCGTTTCCTCTTTCTTACTGAGTCAGGGCACGTAGCAACAAAACCAGTTTGTTCCAGGGAGGCTGAAGGTGAATCTGGCTGGGAGCAAAGGCTGGGAGCGCCGTGCTTTGGGGTAGTTCCTCCACGCTTACAGCACCACTCAGCTGAGCAGGACAAAGAACCACTCTCTGGATCAAAGGGGGAAAACACAGGCTGGAAAAACTGTGATGATTAGGGAGCCAATTTTCCTTATTCTGATCCATTTTTGCTGGTAAATGCTAGAACAGGGATGCAGTAACAGCAGCAGAAGAGCGTGGTGGCTCTATTGGTTTAAATATTTTATACTAAAATGGCAAATTCACAATGAGGAAGGCATAACCGTTAAAGCAGAGGAGATTTATAATTTAACAAGCCCTGTGACATAGCAAAGACAGGAAGCAGGCAGTGATCTCCCGTTTGAAGTGTGGTCCAGGCTTGCCAGTGAGCTGGTCAGGGTTGTACACAATACTTTTGTTTTTCAGTTGGAAACTGGATCCTCTCTAATAATGAATTCAACACTGCATCCTGTACAGTTACATAAGACAATTGTACTGCCATTCAGAACACAAATGTGAGCAGCATGGGCCAGGAGCCTAGAGAGACTCAGCCTGAGTATTTCAGGAACTCTTAAGATAGGATATCCATTTTCCAGAAAACCTGAATGTTCACTAGCTGAAAAATCTTTAAATATGCCTTAAGCATGCAATGCTATTTCTTTCTCTGCTTGAGAATCCTAACCCATTTTCTCACTTTACTTAATCTTCGGTATCCAGCTGTGATATAGGAAATAACTAGGGATAGATTAAAATGAAAATAAAAATTCACTTAAACTCACAGCTTTTAGAAAGGCTTCTTACACAAACTCTGTATTTTAATTTGTATCAGGGGTTTCTTAAACGCAAAGAGATGTTAATCTCTTATACGCAACTGACAATTTCTATCATTTTAACGTTGTGAAATAATTGGAGTTTCACACCATGAGCCTTCGGCTCTACAAAAAAATATTACCTGCTGCATTTCATGCACAATTTAGTGAGGGCTGATAGTTCAATAGTCTGCTGCATTTTTTAAAATACATTTTTAAAGGAAGATAAATATATCTACAGCATAAAAGAAGATAGAAGGCCATGGGAAGAGGTGACATCTACTCTGCGAAGCAGATGGAGGGAAGGCTGAGTCAGAGAGCTGAGATAAAGGAATGCTCATATCCAGGACTGTTCACTCATTTTGGTTTTGGCTTCTCTTGGTTCTGCAGATTCTCTGGACTACTCCATGGGAGCAGCAAAAACAACACGGAAACTGCCACTCCCTCAGCCCCTCCTCTGGGTATGCTCTGCAGGAAATCAGTTCACCAGATGTGTTTGGTTTAGATCATGTTGCTAAACCAGGCTTTGACATGGAGCAGAAATGTACAGCAGATATTCATATGTTGGCAGGCAAGAGTAGTCTGGAAATGAACTTTGCTTAGATGTGTATTAAACAAATTTCCCAGTTTAAAGTGCCAAATAATCTATAGATTCTTCAAAATCTCCATCTAGGCAGGGGAAGCCTTTACATTCGAAGCAGCAGTCTGACATAGATTATTAGTTTTCTCCTTGTGTAGCATAACTATCACTGAAAGCCCCAAAAAATACATAAAATTTTTAACTCACCAGACACATGGATTACAAATACAAATATCCATCTCACCTCACAGTTACACTGTTGTCTTGTAATCCTTATAACGAGGAATCTATCAGATCATGTTTAAAACAGTATTTTGACTATGTAGAATGTAACAGTTTATGACATTTTTATTGGTTTGATAGTAAACAAAAGCATTTTAACTGTAGTTCTTACCAAAAGAAAAGTTATTTTCAAACAGCTTTACAATCAACTGCCTCTGTCAGACCTGCCTGCTTGGGCACCCAGAAACAGCTCAGACTCTCTTTTGCTGCATTTGGTGCTCAGCAGGGGAAGCTCCCAGACAGATGCTGGGAAGAAATGAGAAGTTTCCCTAATTACAACAAGCTGTAGTAAAACAAAACATCTACAAAAAAGTTATGTCCATGACAAATAGCAATGTGAGAACTATATAAACCACTGGAAAATGTCTGGTGACCCATTGACACAATATTTTCCATGCCACGGAACTGCTAGAATTTTATACCCTCAGTAGCAACATGTAAAAATCTTTTAAATCAGAGTGTTTCCCTCTTTGGATGACTTGGATTGTGTTTTACCAGGGGAAACCTTTTTCCCAACCTGAGGCTGAAGCTAGTTGCTGACCTCCCACAAAGTTCAATGGGTGTATTGTTATCCCATCAATGGAGGACAGTTTTTGTGGAAGGCTTTACCTACAGTTCACAGCAGCTTTTCTATACATGTACATTACCAGGCAGAGAGAGAACAGAAACCCTTATATTTGTGAACTCTTGCATATGATCCCACGCATTTATAAGCAACTGAACTCTTTGTTTCTGTGGTGGGTATTTCTTCCTTATTTTTTCCCCCCTTGCAGAGAGAACAGACGGAGTCTATGCATCCATTTTTGTAAATGAAAAAGCTGGGATCACACCATCACAGGACTACAGAGTACTTTATGACTACACAGCCCAGGTAAAAAAAGGCTTCAAAATAAAAGTGATGCTGATTGAAACACGTTGAAAGTGTAAATTCTGTGATGGAGATGTTACCGTCGTTTTATGGTTAGGGCCATTTTACAGGCAGGGATGTGATCTGTCCTGCTCCAGCTCAGCACTCTGGTTCTCCATGTTGGAGACAACAGAATCCCATAAAGGACATTCTTTCCCTGTACTTCCATGTTGCAATCTGCAGAATCACAGTGGGTGTGGTTCATCTGCCAAGACTGTTAAAGAGAACAACCTGCATCCTTAGCTGGGATATTGAACTCTCCCTGATTCCAGTCCTAACAAGGCAGAATACCATTAGTAAAAGCTTGTGAATATTATAAAATATAATAACGGTTATAAATATTTGCTAATTCAGATGGACTCCAGAACATGGACTCCAACCCACTTGCTTTTCATGTCAGTTTAAAGGTTCCTTTTATTAGCTTTAGATCAGCAGAAAAAACAGCATCCAGGAGGTCTTATGTCTCAGTGCAGAGAGAGCCTCACACCAAGGGACCTACCACAAACAGACAATGTTGAAGAAATGTGACAGTGACAAAATACATAGCCAGATAAATGATGAAAACAGAGAAAAAGCTCAAAAGGTGCTTTCCCTTAGGAACAGCAGTGTTCTAACACCTTTTATCTGATGTTGGGGGTTTTTTTGCTTAATTTTAATCTTTCTTTTATTATTTACATGAAATTATTTACATGAAATACAAGTACTGCTGAAAGCACCTCACTGTTAATGGCAGTTCCCCTAAGGAACTGGATCACCTTGTTACTCCAGGAGTCCCTTAAAGCTGTGCCACATAGGGATATTACCTGCTGAGAAAAGAGCCTGTTACTACCTTTAGGATATTGTACATTGAGGCCTCTCATTTTTTGAGTCCATTTGTACCTACTCAGGTGCATTAAATTTAGTTTTAGCTGACACCTCAAAGATCTCTGGAAGCCTCCCTTATGGTGTTTTCTATTTACTACACTGTGGGCAGAAAAGTGGTTTCCTGTGGAAAATAGGACAGCATCACTGAACACTGATGGCTGCCTGGGAGCTCAGGGAGAGCTTATTTGCAACCACTGCATTTGTCTGGGGATGAAAGTCACCCCAGCTGTCCAAGAGTCACTGTCCCCCACTGGTCACTGCCGCTCCCTGCTAAAAGAACTGAGACCTATTTCAGGCATGGATTAGCAGAGGCACTGTTATCCCTCTCAGGAATTAAGCTGTGCTTTGTTTTATTTAGCAACACCTGCAGTCTATGCAGGTCATGGTGAGCTGGTTTAGGAGAGTGGTGTTTAACCCTTTCTGGACTTCCCCAGTGATAAAACTATCAGGTTGTGCAGGAGGAGACACCACAGAGGCTGGGGAAATCTGAGGATCTTAAGGAAATAGCCAAAATGCTTAATCCCTCACTGTCTGGTATTTCAGAACCAGAAGGACACTGACAGACTGTTGATAAAGAGCAGGATTAAAAAAACCCCACCAGATACATGCTTGGGCCCTCCTGTGCTCTCAGGCTAACTACATTTCTTTTCCCTGTCTCCTTTCAGAACGTGGATGAACTGGACATCAGTGAAGGAGACATTGTAGTTGTCATTGCAGAAAATGAGGATGGCTGGTGGACAGCAGAAAGGAACGGGCAGCGAGGCTTCGTGCCAGGCTCTTATCTTGAAAAGCTTTGATGAAAAGAAGCCCCAGTCCTCAGACTTTACAAATATTCTATTAATGAAAACAATCAGCAGACAAGGTCTGCTTCAGCTGACCAAGGGCATCCCAATAATAATGTTTTCTACAGCTACCAGTCAGTAAATAACCAACTGGCCATGTTTTGCTCTCCCTTGCTGCTGCCTCATCCCACTCATCCCACATCCACTTCTGGCCTACACTATCTGAAAAAAATCTTCACTCCTGAGAGATTGGGACTTGCATGTTTTGGCACAGTCCTACCCTCAGCACACTGTGCTGCCAGCAGCATTTCAAAGCTCAACAATCTTGTGAGGAAAATCCTGCCCAGATCTCAACTGTGCAAAGGGAAGAGATCACAGAAGCCAAGTGCAGCTTTTCCAGGATGGAGGACTGTCTCAAGCCAGCCTGGGAGTCACCCTTATGGTCACAACAGCCGCGGTCTCTGCCATGGATCCCTTTCTCTCCATGCACAGGCCATACTGGCATTTTTGACAGAGGATGGTTTATGAGTCACAAATAAAAATACAAAAAACAGTGAATGCAGCCAGAGAGGGGCACCTGAAGGATTGGGACACATGCCTAGTAGGAAAACTTGAGGCACTCCCCATCACAACCATCTCCTAATACAATGAAAGCCATGCTAGGCATGGCTCTGCTTTGCACTGAATTCTGGGGCAGATGATGGGCCCACAGCTTGCTTTTGCCTTGGGTGGAAGGTTTCTCTAACGCCTCTCTGGAATTATGAAGTTTAAAAATCCAACAACACAAACAGCAGCTGAGCCAAGCCTCCAGCAGTGCTGCACTGCCCCGATTCCTCTCCTCTGAGCACTAGAGAATTGCCATTTACCTCCCCCTGCAATGCCAGAAGGACAGCCTCCCTCCCACCCACTCACCTCTCCTCTCCAGCCCACGGGCTGCTCTGGCTCCATCTGCTGCCTGCAGCCTCTGCACCTCTGTGATTGCTGCCACAGGCATATCCTGGGTTCCTTCCAGGCACATCTAATGTGCTCATTCTTCAACAAAACCTCTTCAATGATGTTGCACTGTGCAGGTTCACTGTATTTCACAGATTTCAGCTCTATCAGTCTTTCTAGTTTAATATTTAAGAATGTTTCCAACTATTACTGTGCTGTACAAGGGATTGATGGACAGTTTCTGCCATTCTTCCCTTTTCAGTATTTCAAGATAGTTAAAAAAATAAATTAAAAACTAGTGATTTAATTTGAATCAGAGCAAACTATTTTTGGGGGCAGAATGACCGTTTGCTGAGGTTTCAGGTCCTAAAACTGAATCAAGACAATGAAAATTAATCTAATCGCTACCCAAAAGCATGGAGGAGAGAGGAGCTGTTAGCTCAGGCACACAAGGAAGACAAGAGAAATTTAGACAAAAGAAAAAGCTGTAGTGGCCACTGCCATCTTTTCTTAAATGGAACACAGTGAAGGTCAGAGGCACTTGCAGTATCTGATCCAAATTCTTCCTTCAAGAATGGAACAGAAGTTGCCGCAGGCCCTTTTCCTCTGGCTGCCTGCAGTCATTTGCACAGGACCTTTCACCCTTCCCAGTTACCACGTAGCACATCCACATCAGGGCTGAAGGGCTCCAGCCCCTGGCATCAGCACAGGCTTGGGAGGGGCTGGGATGGCACTGAAGGCAGGGTAAGAACAGCAGTGTCTGGAAACGGAAGGAGAGGTTTCTGTGACCCTGCCTGAAGTGATACAAAGATGCACAATGACTTCAGCTTGGCCAGGACATTAGAGTGGAGGCTGCCCAACAACCACAGCATCCCTTGTTAGCTATAGCAGGAGAGGAAACCAAAAGCACAAGAGATTTAATGCATTCACTTCTTCAACACCCAATCTTCCACAAAGAATACTGTAATAAATCAATCAATAAATAAATTTAGGTAGATATTTCACAGTATATCTGAATTAAACAGAAGAAAACTCCCAACCAAACAAAAGCACTGAGAGGCACTTTCACTAATGACATGGGGGACACAGATTTTGCAGGACTCCTCACTTCTCAGGGGGCCCAACACCACACAAAGCACTGCAGGGTCCAGTCTTGATTGCTGTGAAACCCTGTAGCAGATCATCTTTGCTTCCATGGAGCACATGGCCTACATCACCAACAGACAGCTGGTGGAACAGTGGCTGCTGTTTCTCTCCCATCAAATCATTCCCTATTTTTGCTGTTAAAGTTAGGAAACTGATTTCCTTTCTACAATCTCTTCTTCTGTCAAGTAAACACTGTTGAATGGCAAGAGGCTATAGGTATTTCAATATCTCCCCAGTGTCACAGCATCTGGGTCCCACATGCTAACTCCAGAATGTTCAGGAAATGAAAAAGCAGCAGCAATATTTTCTCATGAATCCTCTGCTTCATGTTGTCTAGATGTGGCTTGGAACTACTCATCAGCCAAATTCTTCAGTTTGCCCTATCTGCGTGACAGCACTTGTCACAAACAGAACAGAGATATCAAGAAATGCCCCCACCCCCTGAGAACACCCACATTTTAGGTGTCATTCATCTATCCACCCCCATCACTAAGAAAAGCAAGAAGGGCAGTTGTAGGTTACATCCTTAATAACATTGCCTTTATTAACATTTCCTCTCCAGTTTGGTAACGTTTGGGCAATAAAACTGACACAATCAAGTTATAATTCAATTTTCAGCTAAGATGGGAACTGAAATGAGCCCTTTCCAGTGGAATTCTTATACTAAAATCAAAACATGCATATTGTTCTCTTTTACTATTTACTACCAATTAAGGAGAAGAACAGGAAAACCTTTATGAAATAACATTTAAGCAATGGTGACCACAAGAAATTAGGAAATGTCTGAAAGTGTAGAGTGAGGTCCATCTCTGCACAGAACAGATTTCTGCATATTAAGAGCCCACAAGCCAGTAGTAACTATAAAGTAGTATCAGACTAGAAACAGAGAGATCCAACAGATCCACTTCCAGGACAGCCAACACAGCCAGGCCTCCTGCCAAGCTCAGTGATCTGTAGAGCCAAGCAGCTTCCAGCGTTTCCAACAACTAGGCAGCTAAAAGGAAGAAATCAACCTCTTCCCAGCTGAGCATGTAGCAACAGCAGGAGCACAGTGACTGTTCAAGGTTTGAAGTGTTTGCCTCCTCCCTAAGGACCCCTGGCTTGAGCTCTGTAGTATGAACAACCCCAGCACCCATCAGCCAAAGTGGTGACAGATATGTACATAAAGCATAAACAGTAGAAATGCTTACCTTGGCTTCCTTCCTGTCAAGAGGTGAACTTGTGGTCAGAGTCTCCTCTCCAGAGTAATTTTCTCCCAGTTGCAGGTCGTACCTCACTGATTACTGAATGCAGTTGAAGTGGAAGCACGTGGATGCCAAGAGAAGCATTATAAGCCAAGCACCAGGTGGTGGGTATCTAACAGGAGCCTGGGTGGGCATTAAGGAACACCCAACCTCAACACTGGTGGGTGACTTACACACTATTGCAGTATCACAGAACCTCCTGGCAGTATCACTGTGCCACAGCTTAACTGTGCAGGCCTGGAGAGTGCAGGGGACTCTGCATCAGCGTTATCCAAACACAGCATGAAAAGTCACTGTTAGCCTTCACTGTGGAGAGGCAACAACTCTGTATGGGACAGGACAAACTCTACAGGCCTGAACAGCAGCCTAGACTGCTCAACACCATCTCTTTTCCCTGGCTTTCTTGTCCTCCAGCTTGCAGGGCTGGGGCAACACAAGAACAGTCACGAGCCACACAAATAGCAGTACTTCCCATGTCTGTAAACAGGAACTACACTCAGAGTTAGTGAGCAAGAAAATAAAGAAAGTTGTGATGTTGAGTCTTCCCTGCCTTCTGGAAAATAATTGGCTGCTAAGGGACTACAAGGGCTGATGGGCTGGGTTTTGTAGGGGAAGAATACTTGTGGAGAGATTAGATTCTGGAAGAGGAATTAGTATCCTGCCTGTGACTACGTTATTAACAAAATGCCAATGCCACGTTCACTTGAGAGGGCAAAGAACTAGTCAAACTGTTAGCCACTCCTTGTTAGCAGTTACCTAAATTCAGCAGCTGGCTCGCATTTTGCTCAGAGCCACAATTATCTCCAGATTTGTGCACTCCTGGATCCTGCACAGTGCAAATCTGATCTGTTTCTAGAATAGCTGGATAATCATATTTCCATCAAATTAGCCAGTTACATGTGGTACAGTGCTCAACTTGTCCTTCTACCAGCTGCTAAAGGACGGCTGACACCTGATCTGGCACAAAGCTGCTGGGGCACCATTAATTACAGCTGATCACTGCTGGGTGCCATGTAGCTGCAGCCTTTCTGTCCCACACACTGACCCATAAAGCAGATTTACTGTGTTCTTCTACTCTGACTGAAAGCACAGACTAAATCTTGCTTTTAGATAGAGAACTCTAATAGAAATCACTGTGACATCCCAGCAAAATCAGCAGAAATCAGTTGATATCCCTGCAATTTCTAAAGGGAAAGATAGTACCATCCAAAACCACCAGGCAAACAGAACTCAACTTGGAGCACAGCTTCGAGTTTATAACCAGGGATTCCACATATCATCCTGACTGAGGGTACAAAAACTAGGGGGCAGAGGTGAAATGGGAACAGATAGCTTATGAGGATGTTTGAAAGCAGGAGGGATTTTACTTACCAGATCTAAAAAAGCCAGTGTTAACCAGATTTGGAAACATAAAACAGCACATGTATCCCAGCTTTGCTGCCCTTACCATAACTCAGCAGAATCACCAAATCAAGGCAGACATAAACTAACTAGTGTGTTAATAGGTGCAATGCTGAATGAGCTACAGCTGCATAAGAGGTGCTTTGACTAAAATTCTCTTTGAAATTCAGGTATTTGCTGAAGCCTCTGCCTCAGGGTAAATGGACACACAGTACAGCTCAAGGCACTCCAGCCTAGACTTGAATGAAATTTCCTGCATGTAGGATTACACATTTGGATTGTTCAAGCAGCCCAAGCTAAACCCTTGAATAAATCAATGGCTTTGTGAAGCAAAGCTACGACTCTGGAGAAGTTGTGCCTCACCCCTCTGTTTCCCCATTCATCACGGGGAGGTCGTAATCCACTCTGACACTGAGCTGAAAATCCTCCTGGCACACTCAGCATTTTGGTGATTGTCCAATCCCAGACCCAGCCGAAACAAGCTACCATCGGGTGGTGGTTGGATCAATATTTGCAACGGAAAATCTCGTACAAAAGGACAAATTATATTGCGTGCACAGGGCTGGATGGCTCTGAGGAAGGGGGGGTGCAGGCTTGAGATAACACACTCAGTGCAGGGAGAGTGTGGGGGAGTTCAGTGCACTCCCACTCTGCAAGGGCACAAATGCTCAACAGCTGCATCTAAAGATGAATTGTTCTGCATTTTTAAGCCGAAAACAGTCCACGGAGGAACTTCTTGGGAAACTGGTGAACTTTAACCTTCCCGGGATAAGAACGCTAACGTGTGAATGGGAAGGCTTTCAATACACTGATAGACGTGAGAAGTGCTTTGTCTTTAGAGAAGGGCTATACAGCCCTTCTTGTGTCTGAGCCCGGGTGAGGAAGGGAGACTTAAGCGACAGTGACTTTGTTCTGCTAAGTGGCAGCTAAAGGTTTTACTAGGTCACTGCTCAATTCAGCAGCCATAGGAGGATCCAAAACCAAAGAGGGAGAGGGCATCTGGAGAAATTCGTCCTCCCTGCTCTGTAGGGTCCTGTGCCAGCATTTATAACCACAGCACTTATCAGCACAAGCTGCAAATTTAACTTATGTTTCCTCAGTGTCTGTAGTGTATCCTCAATGCACGATTTTTCAATACTGAAGGTGTTACTGTACAGGGGGAAACAAAGCTATCAGGATAAATGCTGGGTTTAAGCTTTCAAAATGGACATTGCACTCAAAGGGCAGAAACACTTCAGAGTGCAAGGCTACTAGCACCAAGCATGCAGCCCAAGGATGGGGCATTCTCCAAGTCCTGGAATTACAAGGAGTGCTTAGTTCTACAGCATGTACTGGGAATTAAGTCCTGCCTGTTAGCCTGGTAAAGGCTGACACAGGACTCAATGCCACCGATGCTACAGGTGATTTATCCCTCTAGTGCTCTCAGCTCAGAATGTATGAACACTACCCCTGCACACACCTCATGTGCTGGCAGACTTGTTCAATGCAATTCAACGGCAGACTCATTCAGGCAAGAGCAGATCTTGCTGCTTCCTTTGTCCAGTTGGGAGAAAAACTTCAGAACTCCATTTCAGAAGTATTTTCTAGACCAGAGTGCTTTTGCATGCAAGGCATCCTAGATGCTGTCAAGCCCCACGACTGCCAGTGGTTTGCTTAAGCGTTTTATTTGCATGAGGGAAATGTATTACAGCTCTTCAGTCACAGCCTGACCCAGCAAAGGTCTGACAGGACAGCTATCCTGGAAAATGCTTAAATTTTTCTTTGAAATGGGGCAGAAGCCCATTTCAAAAAGAGAAAGAAAGTGAAAAGAGAGGGTACCTGAAGCACCACACACCCAAATGAAAGCAAAACTGTTCTCTGGAATGCCAACAGGAACAGCTCCATGGTCCCAAACTGCTGTGGCTCACATTACCCCAAGCAACCCAGTTTGCAGGCTTCCCTCTAGAAAAGAAAGAAGTTTCAACTCAAAAGCTCTGATGTATCTTTAGGATTCAGGGTCAAGAGAAGCAGATGAGAAAAAAAGCGTGTGGTTCAGTGCACATAATGAGAAAGAAGTGCTTCTTTGTTTGCTCCAGAAGGATCACCAAGTCTCACGTCCCCAGACCAGAGCTCTGTAGTCTCTCACTTGTGCAGGTTTAAGTTCATGTCCACACTTAATCTACAAACTCAGCCCTGCTTTTAAATGATGAATAAGCTGTACTCTGTGTTCATCTACAGTGTAAACACCCCACACAGAACAAGTGAGCTCCTGTCCTGGAGTCCAGACACTGAAAGAAGCAACATCTGTTGCCAGGCACAGATCCAGCAGGGATTACTGCAGTCACAGCAAGGACTAAATCAAAGGCCTATGTCTGGACTAAATATGTATTGTGAGCACAAAACCTGTATTGTGAAGGCAACTGCCAGACTGAAGAAATAAAGGAGCAGGTTGACAAATCTAATATTTACCTCTGCCACCCCAGGCAGGTGTCCCATGCCAGGACATTAAACATGTCCAGGGTACAGGACATGGCCATGGAACAGCTGTACAGCTGTGCTTCTCCAGCACCTTCTCCTCCACCTAGTAACAAGGGGCCTGCAATTTAGCCTTATTTTAAGAACCAAACCTTGTGTTATGGTACACAGAAGGAAACACGACATGCTGCAGGACTATGTCTGGGCTATCTTGTAGGTTTTTTGCAGATAATCCTTTCATGGGGAGGTAGAAGGGCAAGGTTTACACCTTCTGCTGTACAGGGCACAGGCAAACTATGACTGCCCCATCAAAATTAGATCATATCCAGACTTTCTACAGATCAGCAGCAACATAATTCTGCTACCTGCCAGTGAGTTTGGTCTCACCTAATCAGTCCTGTTACTGAAGAGTAGCCCCAAAACTGAGATGGACAAATAGCAAACCCAGTTATCACAAGAGACATCAGAGATTGGTGCTGAAGCAGTGCAGGAACAGTGCAGAGACTGAAATGCAGGACAGTGGGAAACAGTCTAAGAATGCCAGCACCTTACCCTCCCATAGCCAGGCATGGCCTACAGCAACCAGTTATGTTGCTACTGTATAGGGCACTGCATCACATCAAGAGCTTGGCAGAGGAAGCTTTGTGCTCACATCAGTTCAGCTGTAGCACAGATGGAAGTTTGCTCTGTGCCTTTTAGCAATAGCCCAAGCATACGTCATGGTTTAAAAGTTGCTGCCCCAAGAGAGCTTTCCAACTGCTCAACACAGCTCCAGGGGAAACAGATCAGCTATGAGAGGCTGCAGAGATTAGCAAGGAAAGATTACCAACGTGTATTTTGAAAAAGGCCATGGAAGTAAAATTAAGCTCATGTGTAGCAAGGACAGCTGCCCCTGTCAGTAGGGGTGGCACCCAAGAGCGAAGACTGCAAGAGGCAGGGTAGAGGCTCAGGTGGCATTCTCCAAGCACTGCAGTCACCCCAGAGCATGCTGCTGCTGCAGACACAGCACATGGAACACCAGAGATCCACTGCACCTGCACACTTGTGCATTCCAGAGGGATTTGTCTCAGGCCCAAGATTAAGTCAGTTACAAGATCCGCTAACTGCACTCTGAAGGCTATCACTGATATTATTATCACAAGTACTTATCTCAAATCTCATCTGAAACTGCAAGTACTGAAGAATCTCATGAGCTGTCCTCTTCCAGCTATCAAGGCAGAAATTTCTTTTTTCACTTTGTTAAACTGAGCTTGTTAGACCACTTCTCTGTTTAATAGGGCAAATACAGATGATCATGCCTTACTAAACCACAATCCAAATGAGACCCCTCCAAATCTCATGAGCCTCCTATTAAGGTGCTGAAAGGCAGTAAAGCACAGGACTTGCACTGCAATGTACTTAAGTCACTTTAATAGCAGTGAGAACAACAAAACCCAATTAAAAAAAACCCTGAAGGCAATTCTAATCTCCTGTGTTAAACCCCTCTGGATCAGGTAAGGTTTACTGCTGCAGGCTAGCTCCATGCCTGTGTGCTCTGTGTAGCACACATGCATTCACTCAGTCTGGATGATTTCCTGAGCAGTCTGCACTGAGCCCTCCCAGCCTCTTCAGCTACAGGATGGCCAATGTAAGAGTTCTACCACTCCCACATGACTCTCCCCTGAGAGGGGAGGCTTGTCCTTTAAGTCCTTGTTAAGTAAAAAGACAAACAGGACTCTTGGTTGTTCTCATTCTCCAGGTTGTTTATTCTTTCCTTATCAGCAATTTCTGCACACCAGGATTTACACCAGCCTAGGGTGAGGGAGAAAGGACACCAAAAAGCCTCGAACACACAGAATCAAGGTTCTCTTAAAGAGAATTCACCCAGTTATCACCAACAATGTACATTATTTCTACTTTTCCACCACTAACTAAATTTCTATTCACATAACACTGCACTGCAGCAAATTCTAATCAATTGTCCTGTGTCCCCAACACTGCTGGATATGGAGTAGATGAAGAAGAAGGAAGAAGCCTAAAAATGACAAGGATCCTCCATCTTGTCTTCATCTACTTACCATTCTAACAAACCCAAAAATCTACATTTCTCACCCTGTGATAAATTACATATTATAATACTATCTAATTTATATTCCTGAAAATTGTCTCATCCCAAACCCTAGGAAGCCCTTTCCATGGACAAAGGTTAAAAGTAGTATTTGTCAGAGGGTGTGGATCCTTTAAAACATGCTGGGAAATATTCTCTGCTTTCTGGGTTCCAACATCCCACCAAGAAATTCATCTAGGAACTTAGAAGACTAGACACAAGAATCAAGGAAAGAAAAAAAAAAAAAAAAAGCTATAATGAAACTAAATCATCCCTTGTCCCCTAAAATACACTGTCAGATATGAATGTATTAATTAGGAAGGCCAAACTACAGCCACACCAACACTCCTGCCTAATGCAAGCCAAAGTTTATTCATTTTTTTCAGTAAGGGAAGCCACAGAACTACACCACTTGTTCCCAGCTTCAGTGAATCACACAAAATTTGATATATTAGACCCACTGCAAGTGTTTGGTTGGCTCTTTAGGGGGGAGTGTGGAGGTGTGTGAAGTTTGATTTATATTTAAGAAAACCCAAACACCACCATACCTTCACTCACACATCCAAAACCTACTACAAACTGCAATACAAGAAGGTCACTGGTTCCTAGGAAAAACTAATTGACAGGAATTAAAAGTTCAGTTGGGCTTTGTTTAGATTGTAAAAAAGTTGTAAAATATTGAGTAGTTTCCACATTCCAGCACAAATATTCTGCATTTTAAAGAGGAAACAGACTTCCTTTATTTACATGCAAGTACTGTCAAGTCATCTGTACTTCAAATCCATGTCTTCCAGCAAGTTTAACAAGCATATGCACTGTTATCCTCCCCCAAACTATCCTCATTTCAAAGGGGTATTTGCAGGCTCATGACTGTGGAGTTTCTTTCTGCCTTGTAGCTGCTAAGAGCTGAGCAACTTTTTAAACATCCTTAGCCTTATTTTGTGCAACACAGATCTGTCTTAAAACCTCTCCACACTGATTTTTACAAGCCTGGGTCACCTCAAATCTTATTAGTTCCATATTTACAATATGCAATACAATATGAAGATAATCAAATTCAGTGAGCAGTCTTGCTGCCACATCTGGGAAATCCAATGCTACAGTCAGGAGGCCTCTGGGTTGAGCCACATGCTGTACTAAGAATGACAATCTTAAGTCCCAAGGGAGTATCATTTGAAACTCACCTTTAGAAGTTAACAGAATTCCATAGGTACACTTGTACAGCAGTGTAACAGCACTGAGAAAAAACCCCAACAAGCCACACTGCCCTCAACAATGTGTACACATTAGAATTTTCTAATTTTCTGAGTGATGTTTCTTTAGTTATTTGAGATTATCTAGATGTCAATTTAGCTGAGCATGTCTGCTTTGTACATAAGCAACTGGTAAAAATTCTGAACATTTCTGGCTTCTGCAAAGGAGGAGGAACCTGAAGACACTGAAAGTAGGGCAGTGACTAAGTATCTGAATAATGCAAGACACATTAAAACATAATTAACATACATACAGCAGTTACAGTAAAGCTATTCATTACCCACTGCTTAGAGGGTACAGATTCTTCCTTAAGTGTATGCACAAGATGTTAAGTTTCCATCAAGTTCAGTCAAGTCTGTCGTTGTGTTTCCCTGCTATTGTTTCAAATAAAAAGAACAAAAACAATACAATCAGGTTTCCAGCAAACCATAAATACAGAGCTATTGAAGACAAGCCATCCAAAACTTGTTGTTTTCACACAGTTTGTGTGTCCAGCACACCCAGACTCCATTGGACCAAATACATTGGAATCTTAAACAGAAAACAAGACATGTTTATAGGGAGGATATACAGAGATTTATTTAATCAGGTTTACTATTTACAGTTGAGATCACTTTCACATACTACTTTGCTACTCTACATGGCTACATTGTTTCCAAACCAATTGAAGGTCTACAGTCTAACAATTCACTCAAGACATAAAACGCTCTTCATAGAAAAATGAAATATTTCATTATAGAACAGTAGTGCATACATTATACTCCTGAAAAGCCAGCTTGTATTTTAAACCACTAATGTTTGAAAGACTGGATCTCTGAAGGTCAAAACTGCAGTCGCAAAATCCTAAAATTGGTTAGTTTTGTTTTTTACAATTTCTTTATATATAAAGCGTACTGGACTTAAGTGTTGTTTTTTTCTTTTTTAAAAGTGACACTGGTGAGGGGCAAGATTAAAACATTTTTTCATCTCCAATTAAATACAGCTGGCTTCCTTTGTACAACTTTGGCCAGAAAAGTTCCATGTGGTGAAGGTTTAAGACATCCTCTCTCTATATACAAGAATCAGCCAGTTAATGCTTAGAGGTAATCTACCAAAGTAGGCACACATCCTTTGACTTTCATATCAACCAAATTACACTTAACTTGCAAATGGTTCTGAAATTAGAAAGTTTACTAGCATACTAAAACATTTAGATACATGAATAGCTGGCTAAAACAGTGAAAGTCACAGGTAATTATATGGGTTTGTGTAAAGCTGCTGTTTTGCCCGTCACCAGTGCACAGTGCGGCTGCCCTCATGTCTGAAAGGTGTGCTTGGACTAAGCTTGGGGCAAGAAAGCTATGGAAGAAAACCTGGCCCATTCACCTTCCACAGAAGTGGGGGAAGATTGAACTGTGTGTCTGAATGCTCCTCTAGGCATAGGTTCCACCAGCAATGAGAAGCTCATAGGCAGGATCCCGACTCCTCCTGCATAGAACTATACAGGCACACAGCATGCCCAGAAGCTAGGGAGAAAAAACAGAGAACAAGCTTGAGTACAAGGGAGGTACTTCAAGAGACTCAACCTCAGCACAGACTGTCAGCATGCTTCAAGACTCTAATTAACATAAATGACAACAAATGAATGTTCCTGAAAGAGCCTTGCTTCTTGCTGCAAACTGCAGGGGCCACAAACTTCAGCCTCATTTTCTTTACGAGATGATTCTGGACATCGAAAACAGAACCTTTTTTTGGTCAGCCACTTGTATTCTGCCTCAATCATTCAGATTCAGATGGAAGAAACTCCTAATGTGTTTTAATGAAAGGTACAGATTTTTAGATATGAATGCTGGTATGGAAAATCCAAGTGCAATTCAAATGCATCAGCTTAACTGCAATGATGAGAATGGGCTTTTGAAAGAGATTTCATAAAACTATCTGTGAACATGTCAGATTAGAAAGCTTAAATCTAAGGCAAATAGACATGTTAAATTCACTTTTAGACATGTTAAAATTCACAGTACCACAACTGTGCTGGCATGCTTGCTAAGATTTAGGGGGATGATCCCCTGTGTCCACTTAAAAGACTTAAACCACAGGAATCATCCGGGACACAGGGCATGATATTTTGAAGAAGTTGCATGTTTATTGAAGGTAGAAATAGACTGTACCTACTAAAAAATAGCAATATAGTGTTGGGTTCTGTGATCTACAGTAAATGGCAAGAGCTTCTGGTAAAGTATGAGATTGGATTGATTTGGCAGTATGCATAGAAGTTGATTCATAGATGCAAATACTTCAGGAGGCTCTTGTCCTGTCTCTGGATTACAAGGCACCACTCTGAAGGTAACTTGATTTCTTAAAAAAGAACCCACTCCAAAAATACACCACAAAAAGCCACCTTGGACAGAAAACAAACAAGAATGAAATGGGTGAGCAGACAATCAAGTGTAGATCTTCCTCTCTGATACAGCAAAAGCCCAGTGAAAATAGTACTGGTATAAAAGGAAAATGACTGACTTTTTAAAAATATAGGCTAATGCAAACATCAGATGTGTAACATGTTTTAAAACTAAATGATGCCACACACAAAGTCGTACTCCAGTCTGCTGAAAGACTGAAAACAGAATGTTTAAAAATTCTACATCTAAATAAGCAGTGATTAGGAAGAGGCATGCTGAAATTCTAGCATGAGCTTTTAATTTCCTGGAAAGGAACAAGCTGTAAAGATAAACACTCTTCTTTGCCTGCAGTGCATTATCTGCTTTGGATCTATAGCAGAAGCCAGCTCAGGTTAAAAAAGCATATTGAGGGTAACACAGTATGGCACTTCAGGTGTTGTTAAAAACAGCACCTTTCCTCACTCAGGTGGTTCCAGCTCACAGACTGACTCCTAAATATGTTATCATAGAATCATGGAATGGTTTGGGTTGGGCCAGACCTTTAAAGGCCATCTAGTCAAGCCCTCCTGCAATAAGCAGAGACATCAACTACATCAGGGCGCTCAGGTTGATAAATTCATGTCAGAGCAAGAGGAAACAAGTTACATGAGAGAACAACTCATCATGGATACAGCCCTTCTAAGTGAGGAGGGAATATCTACAATTAAATCCACTTCAGCTAGACATGGGAAAGGAGAGTTTATGGTAGCTGCCAGTGGCTCACAGCCTGCAAGTACAAAAACTTCTTCTCTGCTGTTCAAAACCAGGATAAAATGAAAAGTGTGATGCAGAGCAACACTTCCTTTAGTCTTTTGCTAGAATTCATTCTAGCCATGTACATCAAATAAATAAAAAGTAGATCCAGCACAAATAACTTGCAGTTATTTGCACAAAGACTCCCCTGTTCAATGACTCCCTTGAGACATTTAATTTATACAGTTGTGTGAAATCTCAAACATTCAGGTACTACAGTAAAACCTCATGCAATTAACTTCTGAGTTACTATTTAAACTATTTTTATCCTTTAGGAGGTCTCTGAGCATATTCTTAGAATTCACTATAAACAAAGAAGTGACTCACATACCTCAGTGTTCTCTACAGACATTATTTATTATGTCATTAAAAAAAATCTGCTAGCACCTCTAAACATTTAAGGCACTTGAGTCTGTTTCTCTTTGGTTGCTATTTATTATTGTGAACAGAAATTTTAGACATCTGTGTTGAGGAAGGATCCATGCATCCTCCTCTTCAACAGCTTTCAGGAAAGTTTAGACATCTCCTGCATTCAGAAGGCTTGTTTAGTTTTTTATTAATTTTGGTTTTAATTTGCCTGCTGGCAGTAGCTACATTCAATCTTTCCCCAAATCAATTTTGTACAAAAATTCACTGGCTGTATATACATGTGCCCTTTGTAAATGATCACCAGCCACAAAAGCTGTGTCTTTGCTCCCTTCAGTTTGTCTCCTATCTATTAATAGTTCTGTGCTGTCACTGTAGCGGGGACAAGGGAATTATTGCACACTGGAAGATCCCCATGGTAACTGAAACATGAACATGCCAAAAATTACTTCTGTGCAGAAAAGACTAAGTTGTTCATAAATTTCAAGCCTTGCAAAAATACTCTTCTCAGTCTTTTAATTTTAAAGCAATTACTGAAGGCTAAATTTGTTGACTATAGGCTATCAGAGGTAATGAACTTTGAACAGCCTCATTGCATAACTAAATAAACTGTTCAGTGGGGACTGGGCAGCCAGCATAGGGAAGGTAGCAAAATTCACCAAATGGTAAAAAATCCATAATTATTCCTCTAAGTTTACAGGGTATGACCCAAGTTGCAGCCTTGTGCTGAAGTTCACATTTTATCTCCCTTTCAGTTAGCCCACAGATCATTTTGCTGAGAACTGGGACAAGTACATACTTTAATTCTGTAGGGCAAAGAAAAAGATGTCAGAACTTATGTCTCAAATTTCAGGAGATAAATAATAGAACAGTTTGAACAGAAGGGTGCAAGCAGCCACACTGCCATTGCAAGTGTGTGTCAGAAACTCTGGGCCAGGGCCAGAAACAATTATAACTGTGCTGCATTTTGGGGCAGACCTGTTCATCAACCTGCAAACTCCAAGACTAACACCTTCTCTCGGGATTCACCTCAGTCAGTTTCATAAAATACACTTTTTTCCAATATAAAAAAAAATTGTCACCGTAACTCTGGTTGTGACAAGACATTTGTCAGTACACAAATACATTTCATTGTTCAAACAGACCAAGTATCTGCTTTAACAACTGAAGTTGTAAGAACAACTATTAAAACTATACCTTCCCTTCAGGAGACTGAGCACAGATCTCACCATATTTGAAGTTCCATAGCTGAAGCAGTCTGGGTCTGAATAGTTCAACATGACTGTACACAGTACTACAAGCACCTCCTCGTAACATTGAAATACAAAGGGAACCCTATTTTCACAAGATGGTTTGCAAAAGATTATTTACCTTCCCACATACAATCCAGCTCACAAGATGCTTTTGAAAACAAAAGTGCTTAAATTGTCACACTTGACAGGTATGTTTTCTGAATTCAAATGCTAATAAGAGCACTAAAGTAACTTTGAAATTAGTTTTTAAGTCTCCTGGAATTCAGCATACGTACTACATTGCTCAGAGACCATAACATAGGCACAGTCTGAAAATAATGTCATTCATGTACTAAGTCTGCCAGTTGAGTATTCAAAATCGCAATTTTACAAATATGTTTGGGACACAGGTCTAGTCCTTTTTTTCCCCTAAAATTTAAAAAATAATAATATACACATTAGTTTATTTCCTCAGTTACCTTTTTATGACCAGGATAACTGAAACAAGGTTCATGGCAGGGTCTCCAGTTTAGAGCCTCTTTGTTGAAGTCCAAAACCCAAGAAATCTTCAAGACACATAGCAAAGCTCAGTTGCACAGGGACAGAGCACACTACCAAAAACCTTGGTGTATCTCCTGGGTGGCCCTGACATTACTTGTATACCATGAAGCATAGTTAAGTTGATGTACCTCTAAAACAGCACGAAGAATGAGCAGTTTAAAAGTTGGAAATTCAACACTATGCAAACTCTTCAAGCACTAAATGCCATCAGAGGACATTTATGATACTTAATGCCTAGATAATTAAATTTTCACAAAATATTTGACTATTTACAGCAGAATGGATTGCTGCCTGTAACACTGACTGTTTAGCTCTAACAGAACATACATCCACATGGCAGTGGGAAGTTCTGTGTTCAAGGGTAACACCTTTATGTGCATACCTGCAATTATCTGTACTGCAGGTCAATCTAATTTGAAAGGAATTAACAAAGAACATTCTCTTACCTGAATAGCAGCAAATGCTAGTGCTGCCCAGATGACATACATCATGATCTCCTGAAGCTTCTTTACAACCAGAGCCTCACACCCCTGAAACAAGTAGGCTTCTTATGAATCAATCTGGCAACCATATTTAGATACACCAAAAAATCCCAAAAGCATCACACAGGGCAGAAAGATAATGCTAATACTAAAAAAAGTAATTAGATGCAAATTACTCACAGATGAAAAGAGAAGAGAGAGGATTAATCACATCTACTTTCTGTTAAAGCAAATATACTGAAGCTTTGATTTCCCCCAAAGAAAATGAATTGTCAATGAAAGCATGTGGCTGTGTCAGTTCATGCTGTGGCTACCTTACCTCTGAATAAAGGTCCATGGGGCGAGTCAAACTGCCAGTGCAATTGCTGAGGGCTGCTTTGCAACAGCTGAGGGGCACACTGTTGTTTTTAGTTTGTTTGAACCAGACAGTATTCTCCCAGTCTGAATAGTTATGGATCCCACAGCAGCGTAGCTGGAAAATCAGACAGGTAAAGAATTCAATTCTCACTACCATACCAAGAAGACAAGTATATTATGTCCCACTGCAGAGAAATACTTCAGGTACTACATATTTGAATACAAGCACAGATTGATAGCTAGCTAATGATATAAAAATTCATCTCCCCATCAGCAATATCATAATATTAATTGTAACCAAGTTAAGCTATTTATTGTCCATTCAGCAATTTCCTAGGTTTGTCAGAATGGAGGAAGCCCATCTACACAAGCAGCAGAGCAACAGCATCTGTGTTTTGAGGAGATAAAGGACTGGAAAACTGGCAGGTGCCTCGCCATCTCACCTGCCTCTGTACATAGTCAATAGCACGACTGGCTGCATCAGGATTTGTGCCGTTGTATCCATTGTATACTTTCCGAATGCTGTGATCAACTTCATCCTCTACCTAGGAAGGGGTAGGAAAGCATCTGCATTAGCTCACCAGCAGCAGTGGCACAGGTTAGGTAACATTATTTTGCTTTCAGCTACAGCATTTCAGGAAACCAAGGTAACTCCCCATCATGTGAAACCAGCATAATTCAGTGGTACAGCTCCCTTAAGTTCAAACCTGACTTTTGCAAAGATGTTGCCAGCTTGCAGCTATGGGAGAAGGAAAATCCAGGCAGCTACCTTCTAGATTTTAGGCAAAGTAGCTTCACACTGTCTCTCAAAAAAGAAAGACATTTTTCCTGTGACACTGTGGCAGACATCTCATGAAGTTAAGGGCTCTCTATAAGAGCATGCACTCACCTATCTACTTCATCATTCTAAACCAAAACCAGTATAACCATCTGGGCTAACTCATTCCCCTTGGGACTACGAAGATATTGGGATCAAAGGTACTAAGTCATACCACCTACTCTTCTGGTTGAAGCACAGGTAAGTAAATTCTCAAAGATGCCTTTTGGCTGACCCTGCAGTGACCAAGCTCTCTGTTCAGCCCCAGTCTCTCAGGGCTTCCCAAGCAACACCGAGGGCAGTACACTGTGTACAGCAACATTTACTGCAACAGGTCTTGGAACCACTGCAAATGAGTCAGGATTCTGTCAAGTACATGTGTTAGAAATGGATGCCATTCAAGAACCATCACTTGTCTCCTCAAAAGGCATTCTATGATGTCTAGTTTGGAGGAAATCTTACCAGAACCTTTTAAGTACTATATTTTACTGTCAACTATTACTTAAATAATACACAGCTTAGTGCAGATAAACATTTGTGCAATTTTAAGATTAGCTCTGATTTTTTCTATCACATTCAACAGGAATTATGTGCAAGGAATGTAATTTTAGGACTGAGCACTAAGCATGCATATTCTTCAGATTTGCAAGCTAGAGTAGGAAGGTCTTGTCAACACATCATTCCTTTAAATACTTTAATGGAAGAATTTTCTGCAGCAATAGCACAAGCTGAATTCCACCACCACCCTCTCCTCAAGCATGCTGCCTATTTCAAGATAGGTATGTATAAAAGTCAATTTAGCCTTCAGAGGCAACTTGTTTCAGACCAGTTTAAAATCAATCGTTTGACAATTTAACTAATTTGATTTCCAACTCCAACGTGTAACAAAACAGTTGTACGATTTGTCATATACATTTAAAAATAATTTATTTAAGTGCTTGTTTGTGCAGTGGCTTGTGGTTCAGTCAGGGCAACATAATGCCTGAAAACCATGCAAATTCCATAAGATCCAAAGAGAAATAATTAGCTGTAGTTAACTGGTGGGTTTAAGGACAAATGAAGAGAGTGAACCCCTCCACTCAAGAGGAAAAAAAGCCAGCAGGTCCTCAACCAACCAAACCTGTTTAATCCCTCTGGCACTTCAAAACGCCTGACTTTTACAGCTAAAGACCAATGCTGGAAGGTCTGCAGCAGCTCAGCCCATCTCAGCATAGTCTGAGCACATTTCACATGGTTCTGAAACAGTCTGAACAGGATCAACACACAGGTTTACAGGGCATGCTGGAAAATAAAGTGATTCTATGATCAATAATGGCATCATAAGAGAGCACAGTGCCACTTTCTTGAGGCATTATGCTCCATGTTACTTAGTACCAACCACTGCTATGACTTCAATCTTTCCTTTTGTTTGGCAAGTTTGCACAGTGGACACAAAGTACTTCTAAGATGATTCAGGTGCCTTTAAAAAACCAAAACAAGGCTCCCACAGATGTATACATGTCAGAAACAACAGACCAAAACTAACAAAGCACAAAGCTGACTGATTTATCCTGGCAAAAATAATCAGAAGGCTAAGCAGACTTCTCCTCCCAGGTCACCAGTAATAAATTTATTTCTGTTGCACTTGAAACAATAGTTTAAGATGCTACATACTTCAGGGTACTAGAAAATTGCCATTTTTACTAACAAAACCTCTCCGTCCTTTCCAAAGGTTTAAGGTTCAGTTTTCAAATACTGACTTCCACCAACTGCTTAACGTAAGATCATGCTGCCACCAAAACCAGACCATCTTCCTTCTTCTCCCAAGCTCTGCATTACCTACTGCAGTGAAAATTGTATGGCAGCAAATCAAAAAAAGAGAGGCAACAGGAACACACAGCCAGGCAAGGAAGAGCCATGCATTTGCTTGTATCTGGTGTGAATACTGCTCACTGAAAAAGAGCAAGTCCCTTCAAGATGGGAACATGGAAGACAGAAAGATGACTACTGCTTAGTCCAGATCAGATCCATGGTAATTCCTGCACATACTAAAGTATACCTCTGCAAGTACTGAAACAGAAGGAAACCATTCAGATCAACACATAGAAGAACCCACTTCCTACTCCCCTGGAATTGCAGTGCTTTCCTCAGGGGCTTCTAAGGTCTACTTCCACTACTAAGTTCAGAATCCCCAATGATCATCTCAGCTCACAGCCAAGATACCAGAAATCAAATGCAAAGCATGAGAAAATCATATTTTGAGTTCAAGCATGGCCAGTAGAGCTTCTGTTGAAGCAGCCTGTTCTAAGTGTTATGCACCAGGTTTGTAACACAAACACTTCAAGGTTATCTTGTCAGCTGCTTACTCAAAGCAGCCTTCCCTGGAACCCAGGCAAACACATCACTTTTACTTCCAAGTCATCTCCCCATTTGTCCCAGGATAGCAGGAGAAAGCAAGGAGGAGAGAATGCTGAATCAGTGAGACCTGTGTTGTTCATAGGACACAAAAGGCCAGAGATAAATGGTAATGTAGTTCAGCTTACTGGGAAGATATCCCTGAGTATCTTACACTGCAAACAGCTAAAATGCCTTCTCCAGCCTTTTTTTTTTTCCCTTCAGAATTCGGATATAGACATATCAAAAGCCAGTAAACTGTGCAAGTTAGAAATTTCTTCAAGCTACATTGTGGCTTGTACACTGTGAGCTACAGCTCTAATACCATGTAGTATATTTCTGTCATATATTATGCTGGTAGAAACATATCTAATTTCATTTTTCTGGTCCTGTTTCTTAATTCCATTAAACAAACCGTGGGAAAACTTGTAATTTGTTTAGCTATAATCCCTGTCAACAATCTGTGTAAAGCTAAAAAGCGTGCATGAACACATTCAATCTATTTCATTTTATTATTATGCAGTGTTAGTTTGCACACCAAAACACATGACAACACGTAAGTTATTGTGTACCAAAAAATATGCCCTACGTTCAAACATTGTGTAGCCTCAATCATTCATAAAGTCAAAGCATAAATAAATTAGAAGACCATCTGGAAAATGAAAAGGTACCAATTATTCTCCTGTTTAACTGTTAATGATACGTTCAGCTAATTTTCTGCCTACAAGATAGCTCTCAGCATTAATGTTGTAAATTTTAAGGTACTGGTATCACAAATTAATCCACTCAGACGTTTAATTTTATTCCCTTAAATACATTAACAGTTCTAGGGAATCAAACACAGCAAAGATTACACTTCTGTATTATGGTTAGAGTTCACAACAAAACATTTACTCAAATTGAGAAGTTTTTACCTTTGCTCTGTAAATGTATCCAAGAACCACAACCACAACTTCGGTGATAAAAACCAAGAGCAAGATGATCACAAACTGCAAAATAAAATTAAGAGTGTTTGTACAAACAGTTTTATTTGTTTGCCTAATATAAGTCTCCATGTGGATTTTGCTATTTAAAGTTATTTTTGAGGCAAGGTTTTGATTTAACAGATAATTTAATGCAGGCACTTAAATTGACCAAATGAGCCCAGAGTTTATTCAAGACACTTTAGCAGCTTCACCAAGTAATAAGAAGCTGCCCAGTCCGGCAAGCCCAGCTGTTATTAGTACTGAAAACACCAAACTGCAGGTCTTTAATCAAGTGTTTCTTTCAATCTTCTTTGTTAGATAAATAGGAAAGTCTCATCAAAGAGGCTACCCAGACAGTTACTTAGAGTGGTAGATGGATTAAGGGAATGTTTCTTCAAATTAAGCTCTGTAAAAACTGGAAAAGACAGCAAGCTATGCATCTATCTTGCTATATTTAAGAGCACTTTTAAAGAAGTCTACACAGCATTCAACAAAAGAAGCCCCAAACCCCCCTGTGGGGACAGTTTAGATACCAGCCTCTCATCTTTCCTCCCTAGTTTTCAAGCCAAAATTACAATTCAAATACTTGGAAACACAGGGCATAAAATACTGCAAACCAAGTGTCCCAAGTAAGCCATGAAGAAAATAATCAGGCATTATGACAACCCTCAGCTAAGCTTGATGCAAGACACTTCAAGCAAGAAGGCTCCTGAATCACTTTTCTTTCCCTCCAATTCAGCTTTTCAACCACAACAGATAAAAGTGAGATTTAAAAACTGTTATGACTTAATCATATGGTTTTACATTCTGTAACGACATTACCACAGTTCTAAAAAAGGTAAAACTGAGATGCCTTCTGGTGCTAGAACTGTTTAATTTAACACCTTTATTCAGAACAGAAAATTGAAACAAGATGTTCCTTAACAAAATTAAGCAGAAAACTTCTAAGGCCATAAAGAAAAAACTTTCAGTAATATTTTAGGAGTTTATTAAGAGAAAAGGCAGCCAAATATACAGCAGGCCAAGGCTCTGTAGGAGCTGTGCACTTACCGTAGCCAGCCCACAGCGACTCTCTCGAATGGTAGCGCAGCACCCAATGAGTCCAATAATAAAAAGCAGCGTTCCCACAGCTATGATGATAACAGCTGGAATTAGTGTGTAGACATCTTCAAAGAAGTGATCATAGTCATCATATGTGATGAACACATAGGCTCCCACGTAGCACAGGATGCCTGCTGCTGCCTACAACAGGCACAAAAACATGGTAAGTTCTTTGGAGCACCAAGCCCTTCCTTCAGCAAGGTAACCATTATTTTACCAAACACCATAAAGTAGTGTTCCTCAGAAATTTTACCAGTTCCTATCTATGACCTACTGTTAGAATAAAATAGTTGTACACATTGTCAACTTTAACCTCTGCTAGAGAAAGATAAACTGCTAGGAACAACAGCATTTCTGAAGGGTGCACAGCACTGGAAAAATCTGATTCCAACCAAAAGGCAGGCAGAAACAAATACAAACCATCAGCTATTAAAAGGCAGAACCAAATATCTACAGACATGTACCTAAACCCTAAAATGTACCATAAACTTGCAAAACTGAGGTTCTCAGAAGGATTGTTGTACGAAATGGTCCTTTTTAAACAAACAAAAAGTCAAAGTTACTGCAAAGTAAGCCCTGTAAGACTGAATCTGCAACTAGACAGATTCAAGCAGTAAGACAAAGCTCTTATGTCCATCTGCCATGACCTTGCCTCCCTTACAGTTAAGGATCCCAGCACATCAATACCTTCATTATCTTTAAGCTCAGCAGAGCTAGGAAAGAGGGACAACTGTTGCTTGAGAAGCCAACTAACACATTTATTTTTAAATGCAAGGGCCTTATCAGTTTAGTTTTACAAATGTCTTTCCTAATTGTCCTCACACTTGCTGCAGAACAAAACATCAATCTGCAGTGATGGACAATGCAATCTGAATGTTTCATGACAGGCTTTTCCAATGTCCCAATACAAGGCCGAGCTAAAACAATGCACTCAGAAGATGCAATGGCTAGGCTGTGACCTGGGGATTTCATTTTGCTGTGAAGGGAGTGTTCCTATTACAAACCAATCCATATCCTGGACACAAGAGCTCACTCAACTGGAATGTGACACACTGCAGCTTTAATGTGAGGGAGAACACTGCAGGCTGCCCCCAGCCAATGCTCCCACTCCCTGGCATTACAACGACTCCCTCCCTGCACTGTGAAGAGGAGGGCAGACAAACATACAGCTGCTTCCAGGAGCTGTAATACTGCCAGGCTGGATGGAGCTAGTGTACAGACACTCAATAATCCAGTCCAGGACATCATTTAGCCCAGTTGCCTGTGCAAAGCAGGGTCAACAATGACTTCAGACCAAGGCTGCTCAAGGCTTTGTCTCAAGCCTTGGAAGTCCTCCTGGGAAGCCAGTTCAGTGCAGCACAGAACAAGACAAGCCACAAGACAAAAGGTGTCCAGAATTTCAGCCCTGTTTGCCACTACATACTAGATATACTGCAACATTACTGCAACTCCTTTCTATAAAAAAATAGTGTAGACACTATTGTAGCACAACCACTACCAGAATATTACTTTATGTATGGAATATTCCCTGCAGCACTTTGCTACAGAAACACTATGTCAAAGAAAAAGATACTGAGAGCCAGCTCAAAAGTATCATCATCTGCATGGATTTGAGCAATACATTTGACCTCTCCATCTCTCTTTCTGCAGCCAAGGTAATAGTGTACTCTGCAGGAACCTTAAAGGCATCCAGGAGGCTCACATCATCCAATAAAAGGTGCTATGTACACATAAGGGGAGGGAAAACTGAAAATTCAGTAACAAAGAGCAAGAGCAAGACATCTTTTCCAGACAAGAGTGAACAAGCTATTGCAAAATCGCCCCCTTGCACAGATGTTGAAATGCTAATCCATCTGAACAAACTCTGCCATATGAGGTACAACACAGCAAAATGCAGACACACGCTTTCTGCACAAAGCAAAGATTCAAAGTAGTGTCACTGAACAAGGGAATTACATTAACTGTTGCCTAGCAATGAAGTGTGTGAATGGCAGGCCAGTGATGTAATCACCCATTCCTAAGAACTAAACCGCTTGTTAGAAATATGGTATGTTACAAGGTGGCAGATGAAATCCCACAGCTGTGGCTGGCATCAGGCACAGAATATATACCACAAAGCTGAAATCAGAACCATTTGTGAACTCCTTTGTCCTTCTTTTGTTTTAATCTAATTGGCTTCCTCCTTGTTTAAGAAAAATCTGGATCATAAACTTCATAAGCACATACATTTGAAGAATGTATTTGAAGGAAAAGGAGCTTAGCCTTAAAAAAACCCAACCTGTTTACAGGTGTTATCTTTCCTTCCCCACTTCAAGAAGCACATGCATTTTAAGAAACATCGCTTTTGCAGCCTTTAGACAGATTAAAAGCTGCCTAGTTGGAAGACTTCATTAAATCCCTTCCACACACAGTACAAGAATGACTAATCAGCCATGACAGCACTGGGCCTTAGGTTTTGCTTCTGAACAATGCTGAGGAACTGGTGTTTCCGAAACAGACGCTGCCTCTGTGATGAAGTGACCAGATTCTTCAGAATTACTGCTGCTACCTTTTCAATAGGTAATCTGCAGGGGAGGAAGGGCCTGAGAGCAGAGGTACCTGCTAGAGCTTGCAGAAGGTTTAAAAGCCATGAAGATGAAAACTCCTTCCCCATGTCTCACAGCTGAGCACTGTTTTTGAACAGGTACAGAACTTAGTCTATCACAGAACAATGAAAACAGCCACACTACCCAGTTAGTTTACATGTAAACAGGTTTGAGATGCCCTCCCCTTTCCTTTCACATCACAACCACAGGACACTGAGTGTTTATTTCAGCCTGCTCTAAACCAGGAAGGGGGAGGTCTCTGAAGTGTTTTAGCTGGGATGAAAGGGCTTTTGAAGCAATCCTTTTTGCTCATCTTTTGATGATTTTCTCTTTACTACCTTCTGGCTTGCACCACTGAATAGTCTTAGGAGTGTGTAAGAGTCACTTTGGGTGAAACTAAGCCAGAAGACAAGTACAGTTCCTGTGCTGACTGCTCAGAGGTGTTCAGTCAATGGAACTGCACTGGCCCGAGGGCCCTCCCTCTTCAGAGCTCAACAGCTCCAACCTGAGGTCCCAGCACGCAGCACCGTGGCCTCCACTGATGTGAGTAACATATAAACACTGCGACAGACAAGACAGTTTTAACCATACAAAGTGTGCAGTCTATGTTGACCAAGGCTGCACCAGTTAAATGCACATTTATTACCTGTTGCAAACCAAGTACAAAGTTGAATACATGTGGTTTTTGAAGAAAAAAAAAAAAGCCCAACTCGACTGACTCTCCCCTGCCCAAAACCAAACAACCCATCCCAAACCATCCAAAACAGTACCATGGGCTTAAACAATCTATCTCAAAATAGGAACCATCTAAGGAACCCAACGCCTGTACAGACACAAGGATAACTAAAAAAAAAAATAAAAAGGTCATAGAATAATCAAGATCTCAGTGTTTACAATCCTGCAGAGTAAACAGAAAATCTGCAAAGTCTGAACCTGCTCAAGTTAAAGACAACTGAATATAAAGCTACCGTGTTTACAATCATGTATTTCCTATCATTAAATGGAAGCCAAATATATGAACTGCACACAGTTCAAACAAGTCTTTGATAAACAGGGCTTGGAGGAAGAATTCTCCAACTTAATCTGCTCAATGCTTTGAATAGAGATGGCTGCATTTCCTGAATCTGTGCCAGGTCACATGCATGCTCTAGGGACATGACTGGTTATTCAGCACTCACACATCCTTTTACAGTTATCTGCATCTAACTCGTAGTTCTGAACCTGAAGCAGCACACTCTTATTTTAGGCTGAATTAACCTTTAAAAACAGTGATATGAAAGTACAGTTAACAAAGATAGCTTGTTGCAAAAGGCTTGAGCAATTCAACATCCTTTTCATCGGAAGCAAGTTTCAAAGACATGAAGACCTCTCACAGTTCAGAAAAAGATTGATTTTATTGCTTTGGCTGGAACCTCTATGGAGTTATTAAAAGCTCAACAACTATGCAGAGAACTGGAGGGAAAACCGGAAGATCCAGTAACACAATGATAAGCATCACTCAACACATTCTAGGAAAGCACAGTTAAAAATCGACGTTCTTTGAGTACTCTTTGGGCTGTAAGCTCACGGGTTTTTCCCAAAGTCAGCTTTCACCTCTCTCAAGCCCTGAGGTGTACCAGGCTGTACACTGTCTACCTGCACCTTGAAACACTTTCAGGGATTTGGTTTGCTGGTTTGTTTCCCAAGTAGGCTGCAAGACACCAAGAACTGCTTTCCTGTTTTCAGTAATGCTCACACACTGCAGCAGTTTGAAAGCCAAAATTGTGACTGCCTAAGATGAGGAGCATAAGATATTGAAACTTGTTCCGTTGATCATTTATTTATCAACCATGGACGCTGTGGCTTCATTTACAAACAAAGGCTTCCTTACACTACCCTAATAACATTACTGCCAAAGAGATCTGATCAACATTTGTATGGTCATACTTTTACTCTTCATCTTGCTATGGAATTTTCTTCACTTTGGGATGCTAACAGAACACACAGCAGAAGTTCTGAATTTCTTTTGTTTCAATTAACTCGGCCAAAGAACAGTGTTTGTCCCTTTAGAATCTCCATTTTATTCACTGCTTTAAGAAAAACTCATACTCCCTCTGAACAAGAAAATGAAGGTAGCAGCAAAGTACTGTATCTTTGGAGAAAATGTACCTGATATTCATTTAGGCAAGAGGAGTATTTCACATTTTTGGTAAGATACCCACTTATAAATTCCTACTGCTGCCAACTTTGCCATTGCTGATTGGTAAATGTTGATAGCAACGAAGACATCACTCTAAACCAATTATTCATTGATAAGGAAATATCATTCAAGCATGGGATTGTTAACTACACCCATGATATATTCTGACAGACCATTTACATCATCTTTGATAAAAAAATCCAAGGAAAAAGTAAGAAAAAAAGCCTTTTACACTAACAGACCCTCAGATTTTCTGTCTGGATCCTGTCCTAGGACCATTTTCCCAACAGTCTATTACTTCCCTCATGTTAAATGTGAGTGTATCTTTGTTCTCACTGCCTTTCAAACATGCTTTTTAAAAAACAAAACACACGTCTACTCCAGGACAGATTTCTGAGAGTCTACAGTAACAGACCTTTCATCCTTTCTAACAGTTGCTTTTGTCCATGTACACCAACTCCTGAACATTTCCTACCCACAAGCAGGAACACTGGTTTTGTGGTCTGCCTCCAGATTTTTGGGTTTCTTAGAACAATAACTGAACAAGTGGGTTTTTTCCCCACATTTCTCCATTATTTGACTTCAAGGGTGTTTCTGACATTTTTTATTCTATCCAACACTAGAGTATTCATAGCCTGATTACTGTCATAAAAAGAAGGAGATGACAAAACCTTCTAAGTCTTCCTTTTAGCTTTCTTCAAAAGTTCTTCATAATTTACTTCCTTAACCTCAAAGGCCCGACAGTATCTCTCTGTGGCTTACTTCTCTTATTGTCTTTTCAACACTTCACTGCTGTTTATCTCTCTCTCCACTCCCCTTCCAAACAAACCCACACCCATACTTGATACTTTCTCTGCTTCCTGAAATTGATGCATAACCAGCTTAGAACCCAATGGTTGGTTTCCTGACACTCTTCTCTTTGTTCTCATCAGTAATAATTTAACTCAAACACTGAGCTATAACTGCCCTACAAAGTCTTCTGGGAGAAGAAAGACAGCAAGTCCAGAATTATTCAGCCCCGTAACATAGTTAAAGCTATCTTAAAGGCTTATAAAACAAGCAAGCCCTATAAAATTCAAGCAAGTCAGACTACCCTGTCTGTACTAGCCACAGTCAATTCTGTAACACCATGCCCATGATGCCTTCTGAAGGCTGATCTGGAGCAGAGACCAGACAGAGCAAAAGAATAAAGCAGGGATTTATTAAAAGGCCTCAATGGGTACTTTGGGCAGCACAAGAGCCCGGCTGGGCTGCACCCAAGATAAACCCCCAAAATGCACAACCGGTCATGGGGTCTCACACTTTTATAAGTTCTGGTCCATTACCATATTGGGGTTAATTGTCCAATTACAGCTTCAGGTTATGAAGCTCCGTCCTCCTTGGTTTTATTTCTCACTTCACTGTTGTTTTTGTTCTTGGGCCTGGAAGTTGTATCGGCTGTCCTTGGTCCCAAACTGGAGAAGGAATTGTTTTGTCTCCTACTCTGTGAAGAGAGCTTAGCAGCACTTAATATGAAACCCAGAACTACCCACTAAAACAGCACAGAATATGAAAAATATAAAAGCTAAAAAGGCATCACCCAAACACCTCAAATTCAAAGGCCTTTCAGGCTAAAGCAAAAGGCTGAGCTAGGCTGCTTTTGCATTCAGCATTACATATTTGAAGCACCACTAATTGCAAGATGTAGTGCATCTGCAGTCCTCGACCTCTTCAGAAGCCAAGTTAACAATCCAGCCATTCTTTTACACCAATTTAGTCACCTGGGCTGTAACTTGAGCTGGTGCTCTACTGTTCCCAGACTCCTTGCTCTGCAGGAGAACAATAATGATCACTCTGTGCTTCAAAGTTCACCAGGTAAAGTGATTATTACAAATTCCTTGTACTAACCAAAGGAATCACATTTAGCTTTGAAGCATGGTTTTGTTGGGTATTAGATCTTTTAAGCTCAAGACCAGATGCCAAAAACCCTGAAAAATCCCAGGCAAAGATCTAAACCTCATCCTGTAAAGACACACGACTGACACTACCATGTTGCTTAAAAGCAAATCAAAGCATTTATTACTAAAATTCAGGACCTGGCACATGTTTGTTATCTGAAAATTCATATTCAAATATTCTAAGAAAAAAATCATGCAGAGGGCACAACACTTGAGAATTTGAAATCCTAATTTTTTAATTAAAAGGATGAATTTTTTTATTGCACAGGATTCCAAACCATTACATAATCCTGAAGGAAACACTCCACACTACCATAGTAGCAGAAGCAGAAAACATTCCATTTTTACATCCAGAAGCAACTGTCTTTCAGGGCAAAAGGGCTTTGGTCAAGTAAGCCCTACAAAGCTACCTTTGGGATCATCCATCAATTAGTCCTGGATCACCAAAGAACTCTCAAGAAGTTTGTTCTAAAGTCCAGTGCAGGAACTATTTCCAAGCTCACAATAACCTAGAGAAATTACTGGGCTTATTGTTTAGTGTTAGAGAAAGTGAGCTCTGATCTTCCTTTCTACTACTAAATTTGAATCCATTTTCCCATTGCTTCATTTTCTTTGTTTTTTTCCTACCTACAATCCCCAAACACATCACACACACATTGACTGCTGGAGCTCCTCTAAGAAAATCCTCCATTTCACATGCTCTGGTCACTGCACTGTGGTAAGCACATCCACGCTGTGCAGGGAGCACTGATTGGGAGAAAGTATTTGCACTCCACAGAAGTAGAGACTTGAGATTTCTCTAAACAATCATACCAAGAATGTTTTGTAACAGCTTAGTCAAATGAACTGTCAAAGTAATGATGTCAGGCCAGCTAAACACTACAAGAACAGCTTAAAGAGTTTGGAACTACTGAGTTGAAAGTATTGTAGAAGCAGAGTTCATTCCTTTTCTCAGGGAGAAGGACACAGAGGTGAAAGACAAACCTCAGCAAGCACAGGATATCTGGCACTACCCTAGCAGAGCAGGCTGCCAAAGCACATAGATTCTTTGGGAATATAAAATAGACAGATTCCCTTTTCTGAAGCAAGACCACATGGAATTCGGAATATTTTATCATTCTATTCTATGGACTAAACTAAGACTTAAAACACTTCCTTAGTGTTTTTGTCTTCATCTCATCTTCAAACTGGTTTCAACTAAATTATGCAAGTCACACCATGAAGCCTTAAATTAAGGGCACACAATAAACACATCTGACAGCAGTCTTCAGGTATTTGTTCCAGGTAAATATATTTCTTCCTTTTTCAAAATTGTGCAGACTTTAAATTTAGGAGGTTTCCTGAAGAACATGCTATTCTCAAATACTTTGAGGTTTTGTTTTGGTTTTTTGCAATTACTCATTATCAACATTTCATCACAGTAACAAAAAAATCTTGCTAATTATGAAGATACATGTACTAGAGGTTACATTACTTTATTTCTAAGTTGTATTGTCTTTCACATCACAATTACTTGCTATGCAATACCCTTCCTTAAAGGACTCAGCATCCCTAAATGAAATCATCAGCTGACCAAACAAATCTTGTGCAAACCTAAAGTAAAGGTCAACTGAAGGACTGGCTTTCCTTCATCATTTATCATATCCACTCAAGAATTAACCCATAGTAATGACATACTAAGAAACATATTAATCAGATCAGTATTCCCAGGCCTAAGGAGGGCAACTTTTAACTGATACTTCACATCAATGCATTTCTTGAGGAAAGTGAAGTGTTTTTGACCTTCAGCACTCTTTGACAAATTATCCAAAACTCAAGCATGTGTTCCACACAAAACTTACATTCTGCTACTCTTCATGGCTACCAGTCACGATACTGTTTTCTTACAGAACTGTACTTTAAAGGCAATATGGGCACCTACAGAAGATGCACTCAGTGCTCAACACCCCTGCAAATACAACTCAGCTGAATTGTCAAAATACCACACGAAAAATGCAGAAAGGTGAATAAAGTCCATTCAGCTTTCTACATGATAAACTAGTACCTGCCCTGCTTTTCAATAGTTTCCACAGCCTATTTTCTTTAAAAAATAAAAATCCTGTAGTATCACCAACATGTAGGAAAGTACAGTTAATTTAAGAATTTTACACAGTAGAAAGAAGTTTTCACAAGACAATAAATGGCTTTTTATAGTGTCAACTAAAATGTAACAAGTAGCACAAGACTCTTCAAAGTGAGATGAACCTGTAGAGTTGAAATCAGTAGCTGTAGATGGTAAGTGGCTGTCACCTGACAGCAAGGTCTGATCTGCCTCTTTCAGACTTGAAAGAAATTTGTAGAAGTTAGAACAAAGACTCCAAAGTATAACAAGCACATCTCTGCTATTTTTTCACAGCACTGATAATTTTCTGAACATCTCAGTCAATAAGACATAAAATCTCTCTGAACATTCACATCCTCCCACAAGTAAGAGACTCACAGGGCAAGGGGGGAAGTTATAATATGTAATGATGTGTATAGTCACAACTTGCTATTCCTACAGGTGACCATGAAGATAGTGATAACACACAAGACTGGTAGATGAAAACTTAAAGAGAGTAAATTTACAAAAGCAATTAAAGGAGATTTCATAGCTACTTGACCAATTATAGGCATTTGTCTATTGTCAAGTTTCAGGAAATCTGACTGATCTCATTATCAATATTGGAACTACATAAGGATGACAAGCAAAAGATTTCTCTAACAGCACAGAGGCACTTACATTGCCAACTAGATGAGCACCAAATGTTAACATACACAGCTCAGTCAACAAATGAGCCATTGACTCTGGCTTTTGAAAGAAAGGAAAACCACTGATTTCTGTAACTCTCACTTTCAGAAAGCCTGCCTCATTCTACATGCAGCTGATGAGCTGCAAGGTTGTTCCAACACAAGCAACCCTATCACTCATGTGCCAAAAAGCGATCAGCAGAAGCTGACTTCTTAGGCTGGAGGTGGTTTACAGAATACAAGATTGATGACATTTTAATTTGATGTAAAGTACATCTTACCTAAATGCAATCTGTCTATTTTAAATTAAGCCAAATTTGTCTCAAAAGTAATCAAAAAATGTAAAGCACGAAGTTCAGCATTACACAAAATAACTCTGACCCCACCACTTTATGAGATGAATAATTGCAAACTCCAACATGCAATTAAATTACTAAACGCAGCAGACAACGAACAATACCCCTCACTAAGCTTCCGGAGCAGGGCAGAAACCGCACACAGAACTTGTGCTCATTTGCTCCAAACAAAGCCTCATTTGTATCACCAACTACAGAAAAATCTACTTCAAGGTGCCATCAAGAAGGCAACTCACAAAAACCGCGCCCAGTCAAAAACTTTCAAGTATGACGTAGGCGCCGTTCAGGAGCTTTTTAAATACCACTTGCAACTATGCATGTAACAAAAAGCCACACCCAGCGCAGCAGATTCCAACCTTAGGGCCGCACTAAGAGATGGGTGTCCCTCCTTTTCCCTTTAAAGATAAGAATGGAGCCTGTGCACCTCAGCCAGAATTACAGACTTCTAACGCGCACCACTTAAGGCCAAACATGCCTCACCTTCACTGCTCCTCTCCCAGAATAGCTGCATAGGCAAATGCCGCTAAGAATGCACAGATATGCATTTCCCTGACCATGATTCATTTCCAGGCACCCTTAAGGAGCGTTCCTTCGTAAAAATTCAGACGAGAACGGTCATCCTGTAACGCCACTAAGATTTCATATAACTTTCAATAATACATGAAGCAGGAATATAGAGGTACACCTTTACGTTCCAACAGCTTGTTACCCACTATTACTTTTTCCAAGATGAAATCTTTGAACAGTTGGGACAACAGATATTCTATTCCTGGAGCTGGGCTTAGAGCAGGAAAAATGCAGTACCTAAATGCACAAAGGGAATTCTTAAAAATCTACAGACTATTCCTTAATTTTATTTCGTTTATTTAAGATTTACACTGTTCTGACGAGCCACTTGCTACAGTGAACACAATACCAAGCTAGAGCCTGTATGGCCATCCTGAAAAAGATCATTTACAGCAACCTCCTGTTCCCTCTTTGTAAGCTTTTGTCTTACTGTCACCGTAGCTATGGGAGGTTTCAGCGACGTATAAATGCTACCGTGGCTACTGGAATACGTGAAGCAGCAATACACGAAGACGTATGGCCCGATTTTGTGTTACCAGCAGCAGAAGAAGACGGTGCCCCACGCTCACCGCTACGCGTTTGGGATGTCCGGCAGCGGACGGCCAAACGAGCGCTACGGGAATTAAACTGGCTACAGAAACTAAACTGCCTGAGACCTGAGCAGCTCATTAGTGCAGGAGAGAGAAGCTGTATTTGCTTACACAAGACTCTCTACCCCAAGATACCTAATGCTCGTTAAACCTTCAATGCCAGGTTCGGCTCCCCCCACCCTGGAACTCGGGGGAAGGACTCCCAGGGAAGAGACTGCGCCCAGCACTGAACCCCCACACCTCGCGAAGGGGCTCAGAGCGCCCGTTAAACATAAAGAGTTTAAATACGAACTGAACCCCTGCGGGGAGGGCTCCCGGCTCCCGAGCGAGGCCCGTAGCACTTTCAGGGCCAGGCTCCGACCCGGAACCCCGGAGCCGCCGTCCGTCGCGAGGCGCGGCCGGACTCACCCAGAAGATGAGGTTGAGGAAGACGAGGACGGTCTTGGAGGAGGTGATGCCGCACTGCCCCATGGCGCCGCAGAGCCCCGGCCCGGCCCGGCGTCCCCTCAGCGCCGCCCCACGTGACCGCCCGGCCGCGCGGGCAGCCTAAGATGGCGGCCGCTCGCGTCACGTGGCGCGAGGGGGCGGAGGCCCCTAAGATGGCGAACCCCTCCCCCTTAAAGCGGTCCCGCCCTCAGGAGGAGCCGCGCCTGGGCAGCCCCGATGGCGCGTGGTTGTGAGGGGGTGGCCACAGCTGCCCTCCAGTATCAGAACCCGGGTAGCAGAGGGTAACAAACACAGCCTCTGCTTCTCGTTAAGTACCCGAAGCGATAATTTCCCGACTACCTTACAGTCTTAAAACAGGTACCAAAGAACTCTGAACATTCACATCCTCCCACAAAAAGCTGCACCTTAAAGCCGGTGACATCCTCAGGAGACCTTCGACTCCTGAGGGAAATGAAAACGCGCCCGATTGCCGCCTGAGGGGTGGTTTGATGGCGGAACTGTGCCCTCAGGGCGCTGAGGGGCCAGGGTAGGAGGGCTGAGTGGCAGGCAGGGAGAGCAGGTGTTCCCTGAGGAGAACATCCAGCATTTTACAGCCTGGACATTTGTCTAGTGCGGAGAAGGAATGCTCCCAGTGAAGTAAAAGACTGTGGCTCACGTTGCAGAACCTCACAAACCCTGAGGAAAATGCAGGCGGTGGTAATTGTTGGGTATTTCGGATACATCCAAAGAGGGCGGGGTTTTCCAGCGAAGAGCAAAGGAAAAGTAAGTTAAGAAATTTAAGACATACATGGTTTCTAGACGCGGTAACACCAATCCAGGATTTGCTGCCCAGTTTATACATAAAGCTTATTTTAGCCCGGCCAGGATCCAGCCCTTCATTGTAAGGGCCTTCTTTCCTGTCTCACTAATCAAACCAAACCCTTCCTCCCCTCTTTCTTCGTGCACCAGAATATCTTCCTTCTCGATCTTCCTCTTATTCTCTTTCTCCTATGTTATCTCCTGCTTTTCCTAGAAATGCCTGTCATTCCTGGGCTGCTCTCCCTTGTTTGATGAGCTTGTTCTTGGTTCTTTCCCAGAACCTTCTCAGGTGGAAACAAAACCACCCACGTTATTGAAGGCCTTAACATTTTAGCAATTGGTCTTGTAAAGGCAGATAAGTAACAATCAGTTACATTCCACTGTTCTGTTTCCATGGTAGCAAAGTTAGTTCTTTTCCTTCCTACAGTTTGGGAAGTTATATCCAGACCCAGTTCTGGATACCATGGAGATACTAAGTCTTTTTTCAGCTTTCATTTCAAGTCCTTATATGCTCATGGATGAAACTTCCCAAGCTTGCAAGTGTTATCAGACCATTTTCTGACACTAAAAATTAATTTATATACCCAGATGATATGCTTAAAATCGGTTGCACAATTAATGAGGTTTTGCACTGAATTTATGGCTTTTAGGGTGTGATTGTGTCTTGTAATTTCTGCTTTTTAATGTGCTGTTTGTATGTGCTTTATATTACAATTCTGTTACATATGGTATTTTAAAAAGCCTGTATAGATGATACTATCAAAAAAGCCATTAAAAGTTGATAGAAAGCCTTTTTAAGAGAAATTTGATAGGAAAAGGATCAATGATATTAAAAACTCACAGAAAGATTTTTTGTACAATGCTGTTATAAAATGTCAATGTTGAAATTAACAGTCTTATCTGATTTTCTGTATTAATTTCTTCTGCCTTCACAGGTAGAGAAAGATAGATAGATTAGATAGATAGATAGATGTATCTCACATGAATTTTTATAGATTCATAGGAACTGGTGTTCAGTAGAGACTCTTGGGGTTCTTTTTTGCATTTAACATTGACAACTGGCAAGGAAGGGCCAGGACTTCATGCTTGGAGGGGAGCCAAGGGCCTGTGGTGGGGTTGCAGATTTTATGCATTCAGGGAACATGAGGGACTCGTGGGGAGAGGAGAGGAGTGGGGAGACTGCAGTGCCTTGAATTGGCACAGGGCTTGTGTGGGCTGGACTCACACTGCCTGCAAGATAAATGCCGAGTGTTCCTCTAAGCGTGGCTCCTGAAAAGCACAAATACAGCAGTGCCTGACATTCTTTGCTGTGCTGCCTTGCTGCTCTCATGCATAGACAGCTGGCTGATGGTGGGTGCTAGGGTGGGGTCTTTGCAGGCTCTTGTGCAGGAAAACACTCTTGGTTCTTTGGAGAACCAATGCAAAACTTTTGGGTATCATTAGTCTGTGATTTCAAATCCACAGACTCTGTCTGGGATAAGGTGTGTGCCTGTGCTGGCATCTCATGCCAAGCATGGCACACCAGCCAAGTGACATTTGGGGGGAAAATGGGATGAATAGTAAGATGCCATCAGAAATTGTCCCTTCTCCTTACATGGGAATGTAGGCAGGGAATTCTAGCTGTCTGCCTTCTCAGAGGGGAGGAAGGATGGATGGCTTGCTGAAGTGAGGTGAGGCAAGACAATTCCCAGAGCAGGCAGCAAAGCTTGCTGGAAAGCAGGTTGTAACAAGCACTGTGGACACTGGGTGCAGTTTCAATATCTGGCTTGACTGAGTTGGATTGAACTGTCTCCAGCACAGCTTTGTTGCTTAGATCTCCACCTTTCTTGATGTGGACAGCTAGCTTGACTGCCAAGATGTGTCTTTGTTTTTAACACAGTTTAAACCTCTTTGAAATTCCTCAGAGAATGTTTATTCAACATTTCACCGCTTGTGACAGTCATCACAGCAATATTTTCAGAAAGATGTACCAGAAATGAATACAAGGATATCCTGCACTTCCATGGCCTCTGAGAGAGCGAGAGGATTGAAGGCTGGCATGAGTGCAGGGCAAGAGTGGCCCAAAGGTCTCAAGTGCAGAATGTGTGCTAGCAAGATGCACATTTGTGACCTCATCAAAGCTCAGTCTCTGGCTCTCAGTGCACCATGGCTCACGTTGGGCAGGTTGGCTGGGTGCCTGGTTAAGGTAAGTGGCTGCAGGAGCTGTTTTGCAGCCTCAGAAAAGCAGAGACAAATGTGCAAGCAAATACAATAATGATATAGCTTGACCTTCAGTTTAATTATGCCTGATTCAACTCTCAGATTTTTTAAACAGCGGGAGTTAAATTCTATGGACACAGTGCACTTGGCTTTGGTGCAGTTGAGTCTGGACTGTCATAAATCACTCATCTAGCAAGGCCTGTAGACAATTCCACAGCAGAAGTGATTTTCATTTGCAGGCATGCATTACAAAAGTAAAAGTGTGTTCTTGCTTTTGGGACAAACAATTTAGCAAATGTTATAAAAATGAGTTAACTCCATTTGAATGAATTAGGTAGTAAAGAATAATCTCACGCTTTTTCTCCAGCTCCTGAGGAGGTAATCATAAGCTTCTTTGAAGTGTGTAATAGCCTGGAAAGGTCCATGAACACTGAAGGATGCATAGTAAAAATGACTGATAACCTGACAAACATTTTCCCAGTCAGTCTTTTCAACATTTGGGATTACAGTTAGAAAATGAGAGCACCCATATCAGAGTATTGTAAACCAGTGAATAGAAGGTGGAAGTGGGACTGTCAGTGTAAAATAGGGAGGGCAGCAGTGGTGAAATCCAGTCTTTCATGTGTTCTGGAGCAGGAGAGATTTCTTGCCACTTTGATCACACCCACCTGATTTTGTGGTTCCCAGGAATGCCAGTCATGACTTGCAATCCATTAATTGCTCTTCACTGGGAGTAAATGATCTCATGGGACTCACTCTGTGCATTTCTTCTCTTTTTGATGGGCTTGAGCACTGTGAACTTCTTGGTAATGATCAAATGTTGGAAGCAAGGTCTATTTTATTGCCACTGATGGGATGTAAAAGGAATGAGGAGTGCTCTTCATGACTGAGGAAAAAATAGGTTGAGATTAGTTAATTATCTTTTCTTTATATCTTCATCATCTGACTTAACCTACATAAAATACAATTTTTAATAATAAAGACCAATATACACTGCATTTAAATACAATTTTCATGAACTGTTATAATAATTTATTCGTATTCCAATACATAAGTTATGTTTGTGTGCTCTAATCTATTCTATATTTATTTCTATATTTATCTTTGATAGCAGTCATTGTGTCATGCTTAGGATTGGCATGCTGGAGGGGGACCTTTTAGATTTGAGAAGCACCACAGAAGAATAGTTTGGAGCTAAAAGTCTGATGTTGGACAAACTCTGAAACAATTCTGCATATACGATCGAAAGGACTGACATACTAGTTCAAAAAACAAGATATGAAAATTCTGTTTAGAAACACGTCACTGGCGTTGGCAGTTTCCCCAGAGGTACATTAGCATTGTTTTTGTCAAGAAATAGGTGTAGATGGGCCTCCAAGTCCACTCTGATGCTGGAGAGGAGCTGAATCCATGTCGTTTGTCCATTTTATGCTGTAAGAAAAAATGAGAAATCCTGGCATGGTCCATTTGTTCTTTGGAGTCTTTTACACCAAACTACGAATAGCACCTTCTCCCTCCTCACTCCCCCATCATTACATTTTCTGCATGAGTTCTCTGCCAGCTCCAGTCAGCTCAGTTTTCAGGATCCATATCCTGGAAAATGGCCTCTGTGTTCCATTGCTTTTCCTGTGGCAGCAGAGCTGCTTCTAAATCCTTCCTGTCTGCACTGCCCTACATCCTCTCCACTGCACCAATGCTCTGTGGGAGGAGAGGGTGGCACTGTTTTATTCACAAACAGCTGGCCACTGCTAAAGAGTGAATTGGGGGGGGACTTCTTAAATCAGACCTGCTGGAAAGGAAAGATTTGTGAAATCTCAGAGCATCCTGTGATGAGATTTCTCTTTCTGCAGCAGTGTCAGCTTCAGCAGCCTTCTGCTGACTTCTCCATTCTCCCGAACCCTTCTTCGCATGACAGTAGCAAAGGTACCACTAGAAGTATTTGTGTAACCATGGAGACCAAGTGGAGACAGCAGATTAGGGGAAAAAATAACTCAGGCAAAAGAAGGTTGTATTTTTAACCTGGATTTGTATCCAGTCTGTTCACGGGGTGGTCCTCAGGAGAATGTACACCAGCCTACCTGTCAGGGCCATGCATAGGCAGAAATGAACAGTGGGCAGGTGGGGACTTGTATTTGCTTTCGGCAGAAATGCTCTTGAGACTTCACCCTCCAAGAACCTTAAAGTGTTTCACCTTACCTGCTCATCACTTGCTCTTTGTTTGCTGTTTTTTTTGTTCAAAATTCAGCTGTTAAGATAATTTTCTATAAGCTTTTGTGCTCTTTGGACAGTGCCGTGCCTGTTCTTGCACATGCTCTGTATTCTTGTATTGCCTTTTCCCTTTTGCAGCACCCACTTCAAGCCATTTCACAATTCTCTTACTATAGCTATTTATGTTTGTATTTTACAAAGAAAACTGATGAAAAAGAAAATTTTAAAGCTGATGTAAATAGAGTAACTCAGTGACAGGCAGAAAGTCAAATTAAAAAGACTTCCTATGTAAGCACTGCATGATGGGCTTATCTTCCAACATGCATGTCCTTGTGTCCCTGTTACATGATGGGTAGGACTTCATTTTGGTGATGTGGTGGCACACCCTGGGGACATGGCTTGGGGGGCACAGGGACATGGGGTGTCTCTGTAAGGTGTTGTGGGGCCTCCCTTCCTCAGATGCTAAGCACTACTGTCAAAGTTCATTACATAATCTGTAGCTGAAAATATAATTAAAATATTTCATTCTTGTAACTAGCATTTTTCTATGTGGAAATTTGATCAACATTTTTTACAAAAATCCCAATTTCCAGTTGGGAATTTTTTTTAAAACCTAAGCTATAGTCACAAACCAGCAGGGCTGCCTTTGCTTCTGCAAAACTGTCTTGGTTTGAA